>WEKX01003744.1:154145-165638 GCA_013390025.1 Pitta sordida | reverse complement strand
TGAGTGTGTCTTGGCAGATCACTCTGCACATGCTCAGACACAAATCTTTGTGAAAAAAATCCCCACAGCTTTATTGAAATTGCAAAGACCAAAATCGTGAGTCAGGATTTCAATGTAATGCAATAAATTCTAACTTTCTGTCTAACTTTCTATCTAACGAAATGCATCTGCAGAAACATATTCAGGAGTTTTAAGCCACTTAAAGTGCTGGAAAAAAAACCCCAGAACAAATTAACAGATTGAAGTGTAGAAAGAATTGTGCTTAAAACAGAAGCCAAAAACTGATGTCAGTGACAATTTAACCAAGAGACACAAATGAGCATTCTGGGTTTTCTTACTATTATTATTTGTTTGTTTAATTTTTCCTTAATCATCTTTTGCTAGGCAGCTAAATGAGAGCAGAACAACCCATTAAAGTCAATTCTGAATTCATCACATTTTACTAAACTTCAGTTTTCTCCTTTGAAAGATTTTTTTAAAGAAGCTCGGTAAACTTCCCACCCCCCAAAAAATCGCAACTAATTTCTCCTCATTTCCTGGGAATGATTTACTACCACAGTGCTCAAGTGCAATCTCAAGTTACTTAAACTTCATTGTTTTGCAAAATATTCTGCAGTATTTACAAGTTAGGAATAATACACCCATAATGAAAGCTTCATTATGCTTGACAACTGAAGGAATGAAGTGCATTTTGTGATGCATTAGTCAGTCTTTGGTTGAGGGTATTGTTTTGTTTTGGAGGTTTTTTTTTGCTTTACTATGAATTCTCACAACTTTTTAAACCTTTTGTTTTTTTCTGCATCTTCAGTTATTCAACAGTTGGTATATTCTAGAATTCACAGTGGGCCTCACAGGCTTCATTGCAAATTGATGGAGTTCTGTGCTTAAATGTTACGCTGGTTATATTCTCATAGCAAATTCCAGTAGAAGGATTTAGATTCATTTTGCAACATTTTCTAAATTTGCCAGTAGAGAAACTAAATTCTTTAAAAGTGAGGGGGAAGCAATCAGACCTATTGGCATGATCATGGAATCCCAGAATGGGTCAGGATGGAAAGGACCACAGCGGGGTCATCTAGTCCAGCACGGTCATCCCAGACTACAGGATTGTGTTCTGGAATGTCTCTAATGAGGGAGACTCCACACCCTCTGAGGAACCTGTTGGTTGATGCTTGGTCACTGCACAGTAAGGAAGTTTTTCCTCATGTTCAAGTGGAACTTCTTGTGCATCAATTCCTGCCTGTTGCCTCTTGTCCCATTGCTGGGCGCCCCTGAGCAGAGCCTGGTCCACCCTCTGACCCCTCCTTGCAGACATTGACAGACAATGAGGTCCCCTCTCAGTGTCTCTTCCTGAGGCTGAACAGGCTCAGCTCCCTCAGCCTTTTCTCATGAGATGCTCCGGTCCCTGAATCATATTTGTACCCTCTGCTGGAGTCACTCCAGGAGCTCCATCTCTCCTGTCCTGAGGAACCCAGAACTGGACACTCCTGATGTGCCTCACCAGGGCTGAGTAGATGGACAGGATTATCAACCTTGACTTGCTGGCTGTGCTCTTCTTAATGCACCCCAGGATACCATGGGCCTTCTTGGCCACAAGGTCACACTGCTGGCTCATGGAGAAGCTTGTTGTCCCCCAGGAACCTCAGGTTCTTCTCTATGGAGAAATGTTTTCAATGCCTGTGAAAGTTGCCAGTGCTGGGCTCCCCACCACAAGGGTTACATGGACGTACTGTTTCCCAGATAGTCTGTGGGGTCTCCAGCCTTGGAGACAGACAAATCCAAGTGCACATGGCTCTGAGCAACCTGCTTTGATTGTCTGTTTTGAGAAGGGGTGTTGGACTAAATGATTTCCAGAGGTTCCTGCCAATTCCAATGTTTCTGTGATTGTCTGATTTGTACAGCTTAAAAAAAAAAACCAAAAACATCCTCTTTGAATGGCTCTTTTTCTTCTCTGGTGATGTTGCCTTACTGATAGTGCCTTTAGCAGTGCCTATATTATTACGTCTATTATTGCTAAATTAATTCTTTTTCTAAGAGACAGTGTCATATGAAGTCAACATATGCTCACATTTGCTCTTTTATTTGGTAAGTGTTCAGAAATGAAGGAAACAAACTCATGGGCAATTTGCTGTGTTTTCACTGAGAAAATTTCAGTGTTGAATCTAGTTACTACATTTTTATTTTTTTGCTACAGATAAATTAATCCCTTCCTCAAACAGCTCTTTCCTTATTGCCTTATCAATAAGGAGATTTCAGATTCTTTGAGTTTTTGTCATATCTCCATCAGTTTATGAACAGCGTCTTCCCAGATGAATGCTGTACTAAAAGATGGCCTTTTTGTCTATAAGAATCCACACTCTGGAATTAATAGCTTGCATCAAGAATAACTTTTGTAGAAAGAGAAGAGTTTGCTGCTCTTGTTTTTATTGTTGTTTTTTTTCCTTAGTCTTCCACAATTCTGAAAAGCAACTGTAAAATCTGGTCATTCTACTTATTCCTTTCACAGAGCTTGAGTCAGCTGGCTGACTTAGAACCAGCAAACCATGGCTCTAAGGGAGCTTTTTATTTACTGTGGGAGCATTATAACTTTTTCTTTTACTTCTACACAGATGAGGATTCCTTGGCTTGTATTTTTCTTTTTTCTTTGCAGAGCTGGACTGTGGAACGTGCCTTTTATGCTTGAATATCCCCCATTCCTCGTTAATATTAGATTTTCTGTCTTTTCAGAGTGACATGTTGGATGTGAACCAGATCATTAAAGACCTGGCCTCCATGGTGCACGAGCAAGGAGACACAATAGGTAAGTGTCATACCTAAATTATGGGCTTTATTACCCTCTGCCACCCCTCCAGTGTGATGTTGTCCCTCATGAGCAGCTGTTTGTTGATGCTGAGAATATTTTTCCTGTGGTTGGGGCATTTTGTACATTGAGAGACATTTGGATCTGACAAGCTGCCCTGTGCAATAAGGTTCTCCTGTTAAGGATAATTTGGTGGTATATTTGGCATAAAATAGAATTCACAGGGAGATTAATCCATTCCCTTTCGACTGTAAAAAGGAAGCTGGGGAATATGTAACATTAACTAGAAAGGGATCCAATTCTTCCTTTCTACCTGGAACTGTAATTAAAAAAGCGATAGTAGTAGCAATTATTGTTATGATTATTGACAATGATAGAGAAAATTAAGAAGCTCGTTTTTCGTAGAATTTTCATTCCACATATACAGAAGCCTGACATCATGATGTGCTCATGTGCATGGTCTGAACTTTCTGCCCATTGTTTGACCTCCTCATGTTCACTACACAAGGAGTGTGATGGAAAAAATTGGGAAAAGAGATGAGAGGAATTCTTGGTTTTATCTTTAAGAGCAGACCATCATTGAAAGCCACCAATATTTGTAAATATACAAATAAGACATAGTAGATCAGCTCTCTGAGTTTCTCTTTGTCACTGCTTTCTTCTGATGAAGTCAAGAAAAACCGGAGTTTTTTCCTGTATTTCTTACTTTGTGTGTGTGTTTCTGGAGCAACTGCTCACTTCCAGATTGGAGAGCTAATAGTCCTAGAGGCTGTTTGAGGGACCTAAACTCCAGAGAAGCAAAGTCTATGGGGATATTTCTCACCTGAAGTGCTCAGCTGAAGTTCTCACTGGTGCTCCTGGGACCAGGATCAAGTTCTGAGACAGCCATATAAAAGAAGAAACTGTTCTCTGCTGTTTATTTAATCACTCTGGATTTCTTTGCCAGGTTCTTACCTTTGCAAGTCCCCATTAGTATAAGATACTTCTTTTCACACTAAAGTGAGCAAGCTTCATCCTCTCAGAAACACAACTCAGATTTACAGGACCAGAAAAAAAAGGATCAAGATTGTATTTAAAACTATTGGTTTAGTAGTTTTTTCCTTGGTTGGTTGGTTATTGGTTTCCTTGATTTTTTTTTCATTTTCTTCTTTTCTTTTAATGCAATTTTGAAACTTTATTTTTGTACATGGATAACTTTGGAGCCTGATTCATCTCTAAAAGCACATCAGATGCTAATGCCTTGAGGGACGTGACAACATACATCAGCTAGCTTTAAGATCCTTGAAACTCCTTTTCTTAAGGGCAATGTTTATTATTTTAAGATGTTACCCATGCATAGAATCCACCCCAGTATTAACTTTCCTGTGAGAAGCTGTTAGATTAAGTAGGACATTTTGTCTTTGAGACAGCATAAGGTTTTTGTTGCTCTTTTGTTGCTGTTCTTCTTCCTCTTACACTGAAGCAGAATTTTAATAGTTTCTTTAGGACTATCTTTTAATCCTGACAACCAGTCAAGGCATCTTCCCAACCAATTGCTGAAGGGTCTCACTGTTTTGCTTTTGACATTCATGTTACACAAAACTGAGATTAAGAATCAGGAGGCAAGAGGGAGTTGAAACCCCCCCAGTGAAAATTCAATGATGGCAAGAGACAGTTCTTTTGACATGTTTCATTTTTTAATGCATTCATCTTACACACATGAAACGCAATTTTTGTTTGTTTGTTTAGAAAGCACAGGGAAAATATAAAACTAGGGAATGTGGGATGTTCCCCTCAGCAAAATGCTCCCAGGACTGTAAAACAAGCCCCTCTCTGATCCACCTGTGCTTGGGAGAATTGTGGGAAGATCTTGTCTGGCCTGTGCATGGCACAGGCAGAGTAATCCATGCTTCTTACAAAAACCTAAAAGGAGTTTTTCCAGCATATGGACTAGTTCCTTAATCAACACATTGATAACACTCCCTAGAGTCGAAGGAAATTTCTATCATGCAAAGGAGAAATACAATTCAGACTTGGGGTAGGATATCTCTGTTTTTTTCTGTCTTCTGCAAATAAATTCTGTGCTCCTGGTCATGTTCCCTCGATACAAATACATATTTAGTTAAGCATTACCACAGCAGTGAATCCAAGCCCTCAAGGCCAAAACAAGTTAATGGTCTGGGTTACCTGTGAGCCAGCAGAATCTTTTCAACACAATCTTATGGGAGTTCTTGGCAAAAACATCCCTGTGCAGCTTCATCACATTGGGAGCTGGTGAGGGGGAAGGGTGCAAGGAGGAGGACACCAATGGGAGAAATCAGTAAGTGGCAGTGAATTGGCATTGGTGACATGGTTTCGGCTTCTGTGGGACCATGTTTGCAGATCAGCAGCAGCTTGGGGGAGATGGGATTCACCTTTCCAGGAACTGAACATACTGGGGTGCACCTCTAAAGTGCCTGTATGGTACAGCATGGGGAATAAAGATGAAGAAGTTTGCAGGAACATGAATGAAATTGCAGGTCTATGATTTTGTTGGGATTGTGGAGATGTAGCGGGTTTGCTCTCATGATGAAGTGTTGCATTGGAAGGATATTGGCCTTTTAGGAAGGACAGGATATGAAGATGAGTTGTCCTTTGTGTGCGAGAGCAGATGGAGCGAATGGGATGTTGCCCACAGATGGACAATGAGCTGATGGAGAGTTTATGGGTTAGGATTAGAAAAAACCCAGCCAAGGTGGATGAGACCTTCTATGGACAGTTTGGAACAGCCTTACATTTGCAGACTTTTGACCTCATGGGAGATCTCAATCACAGCGGTATCTGTTGGAAGGACAACACAGCAGGGCATTAGTATTCCAGGAGGTTCTGGAGTGCATTGATGACAGCTTTGGAAACCTGATTATGAAAAAAGGCAAGATCTCTAGATGGCTAGAAGAGGATATGTCCACTAAACTTTGCTGTCATGGTAGCAAAGGGGTCTTGCAGCCAAAGCATCAAAGAATTAAGAGCCTGGCACTGTGGGAAGTAAATTACTTTGGAAGTGATTTCTACAGCAACATTACTCCTTTCTGTACTCATGGATGGCTACTCAACTGAACTGCAAGTTCCTCAACAGTCTGAAACATCCTCAGTATTTCATACTGAAAGTCACTATTTTACATGTGCAACTTGCTCTTTCATTGGCCATCCAGGGATTTATAGACACAGTTCCATGGAATCAGTTTTGTAACTGGTATTAGGGAGAAGGGAATCCTTAAATACCTAGTTCCCATTAATAAAATGTCAACAAAAGAACTGCCAATATTTATATTTGTACCTGATAAAGGCAAGTGAACATTTGTCCACCTTTGCAGACTTTGTCTTGTAACAGAGAATAAAGATGACCTGAATAATACAGTTGTTGTTTCATTTTTGCCCACAGCAAAAGGAAATGCTGTTCTATGTTGTAGAAGAGCTGTTTCTCCATTCTACCTGTGTATGTAACCTTAATACTTATGATAGAATAAGACACTAGACTTACATCTCTTATCTGAACTGCTCTAATTTAACTCTGACCACTTAGATCACCCTCTGCAACTCCATCGCATTTCTCAAAGNTTGCTTCAAGCTCCATCCAACTTGGCCTAAAAGCTTCCAGGGTTGGGGAAGCCACAGCTTCTCTGGGAACTGTTCTACTACCTCACCAGCCTCATAATCAAGATTTTTTTCCTCAGATCTAATCCAAACCCACTCTCTTCTAGTTTGAAGCCATTCCCCCATGTCCTGTCACTCCAGGACTTTGTAAAAAGTCCCTCTCCATTTTTCCNAGGGTTGTGGCTTTGATCCCTGTGTGGGTGTTTACTTGGAATTTGGACTAGATGATCCTTGTGGGTCCCTTCCAACTCGGAATATCATGTGATCTTGTTATCCTGTGAAGTAATTCACGTATTCTGTACCTCTTTGTCTGGACCAAATGTGAGCAAATCCATCTGTACATAGCAAATCTCACTGGCTGGAAGAATCATAGAATCATAGTTTGGGTTGGAAGGGGCCTTAAACACCATCTTATTCTGACCCTACTTATGTTGACAGAGACATCTTCCACTAGTCCACGTTGCTTCAAGCTCCATCCAACTTGGCCTAAAAGCTTCCAGGGTTGGGGAAGCCACAGCTTCTCTGGGAACTGTTCTACTACCTCACCACCCTCATAATCAAGATTTTTTTCCTCAGATCTAATCCAAACCCACTCTCTTCTAGTTTGAAGCCATTCCCCCATGTCCTGTCACTCCAGGACTTTGTAAAAAGTCCCTCTCCATTTTTCCTGTAGGCTCCCTTCAGGTGCTAAAAGGCCAATGATTAGCTCACCCCAAAGCCTTATCTTTTCCACACTAAAAAGTCTCAATTGTCTCAGCCTTTCCTCATAGGAGAGGTCCTCCATCCCTCTAATTAACTTGGTGGCATCCTCTGGACTCACTGTAACAGATTGATGCCCTACTATGTCAACCTTAAATCTTCCTCAGGCTTTCTTTTTCTACCAATACTTACAGAGACTTAGATCTTGGTACTGCTAAGCTTTCACTTTACTCTTGAAAGTCTGGACATTAACTATCTGGAAATATGAGGGTGAAGGAACTTCTTAACATGATCTGAAGTCAATGCTCCCTCACTTAACAAACATCGCTACACAGTGTCTGTCAGTCAGGAGCCCCCAGGCCTGACAACAGAAGTATAAATGTGGCAGCTGGTGCTTTCCTTTCAGTTTCTGAGGAGCTTCTTGATGGGGTCAATATATTCAGTCCTTGGGCAATGCTGATACTCACTGATGTACCGCATTGTCACTTATTGCCTAATGATGGCAAAATAATAATAAACTTCCTTCAAAGTACCAGGTATTTGCATGACTGTAAATGTGTTGCTTATTTTGGAAGCTTTGGAATACAAGGCGTATTTTTCAGTTTTTTGATTGGTATTAGGTGGGGGTTTTTTCTTTCCTATGAAATCAGGTCCACTTTGTTCCTGTTGCCTTTCTGACCTGAAGTCTGGCTTAAGATGTAAACACTGGCAAGCGAGCCCATCAGGACATCTTCCTCCAGTCTGACTGCCTGAATGGCACAGCCAAGAGTCTGTTTTCAGGCAAAAACTGAGCAAAGCGAGCTGGGAAATCATGCAACTGGATCCTTAACTAAGCCCTCCCAAGTTATGTGTCTCAGTTGGGACATCTGCAGAAAATTAACACATTTTGAGAATAGTCCCTGAGTACCTGAATGGAATGGCTTTAATATCTACATTCAGTTGAATGGGGTCTGCAAAGTCTTTCATTTGGTTACGTTTCCTAAGAGATCTCAGTGGATGCTGTTATGGGAATGGGTACATTTATGTTCTTATTGATTCCTGATGAATTGGGAAATCTTGTCTTGGCTGTTTTCCTTTCAGCCACATGTTAAGACACAGAGATACATGTCAGAGCACAGACTCTGCAGGAAGGGCACACTGGAGTATTTCTGAATCAGGGATGATCTACTACACTTCCTATTCACTTCCCAAGAAACTTCCAATTTCGTTTGTTCAACTTTGATATATTCCCTGTCACCAGTTTGTTGTTCTGCTATCTAGTTCCAACAAAGCTTTATTGCAAACCACCTCAGCTGATGAAATTATATGGTATTACTCCCCTTTATTGCCTTGGTTTAGGCAACAATTTGAAGGTCAGAGTCACCAGGTCACTGGCACAGGTTTCTCAGAGAATCTGTGGCTGCCCATCCCTGGAAGTATTCAAGTCTAGTGGAAGGTGTCCCTGCCCATGGCAGGAGAGTTGGAGTGAGATGTTCTTTAAGGTCACCTCCAAACCAAACTATTCTGTGATTCTTTGATTCTATGATGTTTTTTGTACCCCTGGCCTTGCTTTCTCTGTTTATCTGGACTGCAGCAGTGGTGGCCTCCACTACAACTTTACACACGTCCTTGGTTTTGGACAGTGCTGAAAGTGCTCAGTTTTGTGCAGTGACTGAGTTGTTGGGAGTCAGCTCTGGGCCGCCATGATCTCTGACCAACTCATTTTTCTCAAGATAACAGGCAACACAAAAACATGAATGAGCTTTTGTGCCTCTCTCCTGTTCCTGCTCTCTTTGAGTATGAGGTTTTGTGTCATCACTGGTGTGAGAACTTTTGTATTTCTCGCTTGTGCTGGTGGTGCTGGCACAGCAGCCATGTGCTGGTTTATCAGGAGAAGAATAATGGGAGACTCTATGCATGCAAATTTACTAACGCCTGAAGATTTGTCTGCTGTGTTTGTTGCTGTGTTTGACCCTCCTAATGTGATTGGGCTGATATAATTACAGTTAATGAGCCAGCTAATTTTGTACAAGAAACAGGGCTCTTCCTTTTACGAGGTTTATTGCCACCAGAAGAATTCTTCTCACACCAATTTATCCAAAGTAATTTTGGGGAAGTTAGAACTGTTGTGTTCACAGTTTAATAATGCTGCAATTGAGCAGTAAATGTCATAAATGCAGAGGCTGCCCAGGTGGTTCGTTTATTTCTCCAGAAGGTGTAATCCTGTTGCACAGACAGACTGTTTGGGAAGTAGGACTTGAGCGGGTTGAGTAAATCAAAGGAGCCATGTAAAGCAAAAGAGGACAAGTAAGTTATGATTATCAGTGACCTTACTTTGTGGATAAAATATATGATCTTTTCAAGACAGCAAGCAGAAATAAAGTATATTTATTTCTATGAATCAACATGCCTATCATCCTTGTTTATTCTTATGACAAACTCAAACTGAAACTTCTAAAATAAGCTACAGGACTTATGGAAAGAGAGTTTTGTGTTAATTGTAGACAGAATCAGGCTTCTGAAAAATCTGCATGCAAATGAAATTAAGAGATTTATCCAAACTGTGTCAATTCAAGAGCTGGATTTGGAAAAAAAAAATACAATTTTAATCTTTACTTCCTTTTTATTTGTAAGTTTCTTTAACTTGGATGACTTACTGAATTAAAAGGAAAAAATTATTGACTGTAAATCACAGGGAAGAAGCTCCCCAGAGAAGCTATGGACTCTCCATCCCTGTAAATGTTGAAGGCCAGTCTGAGTGGGGCTTTGAGCAACCTATTCCAGTGGAAGGTGTCGCTGCCCATGGCAGGGAGGTTGGAACAAGGTGATCTTTAAGGTCCCTTCCAAATCAAACCATTCCATGATTCTATGATTCTGTGAAAGAAAGGGTGTGTGACAGAGAAATATCTGGAATTTCCTAATCAAAGCTCTTTGAGCTCTTTCAGAGATTAGTTTTGAGGGGAAAAAAAAAATCTGTCACACCCATGAATTTCTTCACACAAAAAAATCTCTTATTGAAATACTTCTTTTAAAGTATTTCAAAATTCTGAAGAAAGTGTTAAAAAATAAAAGTGAACTAGGTCTTTTGCTCTTATGTGATGTAATATCCCCACTTCTGCAAATGTTGTGGGTTTAAAACCAGAGCCTTGAATTACTCCAAACCATATGAGAATGATTATCAATACTCACAGTATTGATAAGGTTGGAAAAGACCTTGAAGATCATCCAGTCCAACCTATAATCCAAATAAACTACATCTAGATCATATCATTCAGCGCCTCATCNATAACCAAAATGCAGAACCCAACATTTAGACTTGTTAAAACTCATCCTGTTGGAAACTGCCCATCTCTCCAGTCTGTCCAGGTCCCTCTGCAGGGCTCTTCTACCCTCTAACAAATCAACACGTGCTCTGAGCTTGGTGTCGTCTGCAGATTTGCTCATGATGGACTCAGTCTCGTCATCAATATCATCAATAAAGATATTAAACAGAACCGGACCCAACACCGACTCTTGGGGGACACCATTAGTAACTGGTCGCCAACTGGATGAGACACTATTAACTACCGCTCTCTGGGCTCGACCATCCAACCAGATCCTGACCCAGCATGGAATATTCCTATCTAAGCCCCTTGCTGCCATCTTCCCCAGGAGTATATCATGGGAGACTGTGTCAAACGCTTTACTGAAATCCAGATACACTACACCCTCAGTCTTCCTCTCATTGACCAAGTGAGTTACTTGGTCATAAAAGGAGATCAGGTTGGTCAAACAAGACCTACCCCTCCTAAATCCGTGTTGACTGGGCTTGATCTCTTGGACATCCCGCAGGTGTTGCATGATAACGCTCAGCACTATCTGTTCCATAACTTTACCTGGGACTGAGGTGAGGCTAACAGGTCTGTAGTTTCCTGGATCAGCCTTCCGGCCCTTCTTGTTTATGGGGGTCACATTCGCCAACTTCCAGTCATTCAGGACCTCACCTGTGGTCCAAGACTTCTGATAAATGATGGAGAGTGGCTTAGCAATCTCATCTGCTGGCTCTCTCATCACTCTGGGGTGAATCCCATCTGGTGCCATGGACCTGTGGGGATCCAAATGGATCAGCAGGTCTCTATCGACGCCTTGGGTAGGTGATTGACAGTGGACACTGGTAAATGAGGGCAGAGTCCATACCCACACTCTCAGGATACTCTTCTCCTGTGATAAATATCAGAAATCTGAGACCACTTGTCTCTGTAAGAATCACACAGAATCACAGAATATTCTGAGTTGGAAGGGACCCACAACGATCATCGAGTCCAACTCCTAAATGAATGTCCATGCAGGCATTAAACCCACAATCCTGGTGCCATGAACACCATGTTTTATCTATCTGAGCTGATCTCAGGGTCATGTCATCA
>WEKX01003744.1:65734-154103 GCA_013390025.1 Pitta sordida | reverse complement strand
TTTTTTTTTTAATATATAACCTAACTCCCTATCCCATCATCACAATAAATTACTTTGCATCTGCTAAAGCCATAGCATTTGTGCACTCTGCCATTTAGCAGAGAGCAGGTGATCTGAGGTACCTCATTCTCTGGTAAGATGTGCTATTTTCTAATAGACACATACAGGTCATTGTTATAATTTTAAATCCCTGGGAGACACATCCTGACAGACATGGTAAACCCGTGGCAGGGCAATACCATTTTTTAGTGCATACATATGTAACAGGTACTTGATACTTCTAAGATGCACTTGAAGGACAGTATAAATCATTTGGAAAAAAAATGTAAATTTATGCTGGTGTTTGGCCATTGCCTTAAAGACACTTTTTGTTCATTCAGACCAAGGGATTTGAGCTGTTGGCTGAAGAAAACCAACAGGAAGAGCTGGTTATGACATTTTAGAGTGGTTTAAATAGACTTTCCAAGCCTGCCTGGAAAATGGTGGTGAGTGGCTGTTCAGCGCCTTACCTCTGAGGGTCATGGTGTGTGGCTGTGTGGAAGAGTTAGAGCTCTTCTAAAATCAAATAGGAACTTAGGTTCTATCTGCCTTTTGTTGGAAGCAATAACCACAGCTCCTGATGACTCACAGAGCTGAAAATTGCATTTCATTGCACCAATCTAAGACAGTGTGACCCATTTAGCCTGTGTTTAACATATGAGCACGATTATTTTATAGACCCTCTCGTGTGCAGAATTTCTAACTCCATGTTTACACTGAGATTTGCAAATGACTAACCCTAAGCCATTTTAAACTTCGCTTTGGAAGAGTTGTCATAGTTTTCCTTCCCCTTAACATCCAAAGTTCTGCCTGTGCTAAGCCTGAGGGTCTTTTGTTCGTGGAATGACACTCACTTAAACTTTCCAAGTACGTGGCAATTTGAATGGGCAAAATTCATTTTCACGCTGAAAGCAATTTCCCTCCAAACTTGGCTTTTAATTAGGAGAGAAGCCTTTATGCATTACCAAAATACTCTCTTTTTTTCCTCTTCTTGTTATTGTGCTTCTCAGTATGTTATATTGATTATTTTTAGCCAGAAGTTCTAACGATAAAAGAGGGTTAAGCTTATTGAAGTGCTAAAAATAAAAGCCTGCTATGAAACCTGAAGGGGCCCATTTTGGTTGCTGCCAAGTGGGAGCATTTTAAAATTCTCATTCATGAGCTCACTTTCCTGTTTTTCAAGTGGTTTTACTGAAATTCCACCTGGTGCAACCAACCCATTGTTGCTGCTATAAAGACTCAGGTAATAGGGGTGATTCCTTGAGATATTAAGGCAAGACCTCCACTCTGGCCAGTCACTGTAAACTGGTAAAACCCCACTGTCTTTCCAGGAATTTCACATCTAAGACTCCTGTTGTTCATCAGAAGGGCTTGCTCTCAGGAGACAGGTAAATAGAGTAGAAAGATACTTCTTGGAGTCACCAATATTTCTGTCTCTGTGTGAGAAGTGTGTCAGAAAATCATACCAAATTGCATCTAAAAGCTTGTTGGCTTTGTCACCTTCACTATTCCTATTGGAAGCCTGTGCTTTGGATGAAGACTTACAAATATTTTACTAATATTTTACTCATTCCTTAGTGTATTTGTTTCCAACCATCATCTGCTTTAGTGCATCCCTGTCCCCCAGTTGACAAAAATGGCCATCACATCGCCCTAAAGTTTTTGTTTTCAAACTCTACCATAAATTTATCCTTACAGATTGAGGACATAAAATTGTTGTGTAATTTGATTTCTTTGAGAAATCCCAGACCCAGGGCTGGATTGTCTTGCCTATTTGGGAACAAAGTCAGTGTCACTTCTTACCAAAGCCGAAGAGAAAGGAAAAGGTAGATCGTTCCAACAGTTTGTTTGTGTTTTTTAAGGTTTACCCAGGATCCTACCACCCTTGCCTTTCCATCCCTGAGTAAGGTGCCTTGGAAGGAGCCTCAATGTGGCCAAGTTGAGGCCGTGAAGCATCACTAGTTCAGCAAAGATTCACTGAAATAGCTGTCAGTGGCACATTCATCGACTTATTAACATTGTTGAGTTACTGCTTATTTGTTTGTGATTTGACCCAAATTCTCTTTCATTCCCTTGCCTTCATGTGTTTATCAGCAGAAATATCTCATTAAATTGCTTTACATCTTTATGTCTCATTTTTATAGCATTTTAGAGCTGTTTTGGAGGGGTTTTGTTTGTTTTAATTCTTCCCCTGTGCCTCACAATTACAAGTTGCTCCAAAAATAGAATTTAAATGGGAGATTTGCTTTGTCCAAGGCTGGCATTCCCCCACTGGGAGAACAAGTGAACAGAAACACAGTCACCATGGTCCAACCTCCCCCTGTAACATCCCATCAACTCATAAAGGACATGTAGCACACATCCATCCTACTTGTGAAAGCCTGTGCTGGGAAAAACATCAATAATGTTTGCAAAACACAGTGCCTGAGATCTGATTATCCCATTCCAGGCAGCACTAAGGGGGCGTTCACAGTGTTTAATTTTATCTAACAGAGGCAAATCTCCTCAGGCCTCACTACAGGCAGCAGAAAGAGCTGGGTTCCTCTGGAGGGCCTTTTAGGGAAGCTAAATTAAGCCGCTTCTATGATTTCCTTCAGCCCCAAGAGAAACACAGACAGATTACTCTTGTTTTAGAAGAATATATTTCATAAATTTCTCCTCTGTAGCTCCTCTATCCCTAAATGATTAATTTTCTGAGGCCAATCAGCTTTTAAGAGCCATTGAGCAGTGAAGGGTGTCTGCAGTTAGATCCTGGGTACATGAGCAAATTCTATTACTGTGATTAGGCAGTAGTCAAGGTGTTCAGCACATTTTCCACGCCCTTCCCAAATTTCCCAAATATATCCTTGCCAAACCCCAACAAAAAATAGGTTAAAGCATGCAGGTGCTTTCCTACACAATCTAATTTGTAGCCCAAAATCATGGTCAGACTTCATGCTTCTAAAATTAATAGGTGTTCCAGCAGGATATATTCTTAATTTTGACTGGAGAGTGACTTTGTACAAGAGCATGTAATTGTAGGACAGGTTGGAATCCATCTACCATGTTTCACTTACAAACCAACCATAGTTTTTCATGCACACCCTTTGTGGTCATAGACCTTGGGGCGATGCCAGTCACCAGTACCGCTTGAGTACACCAAGGGCAGCCCTGTGGAGAAGGACTTGAAGGTGTTTGTGGATGAGAAGCTCAATATGACCCAGCAAAGTGCACTTGCAGTCCAGAAAGCCTCCTGTGCCACATCAAACGCAATGTGAGCAGAAGAAAAAGGGATGTGATGTTCCCCCTGTACTCTGTTCTGTGAAACCCCAGGTGAAGCATTGCTACATAGGAAAGATGTGGAGCTGTTGGAATGAGTCCAGAGGAGAACCACCAAATTGGTCAAAGGCCTGGAGCTCTTCTCCTGTGAAGAAAGGGTGAGACAGTTGGAGACATTCAACCTGGAGAAGGACTTTTCCCATATCATGTAGTGATAGAACAAAGAGAAATGGCTTTACGCTAAAGGAGGGTAGAGGTAGATTAGCTGTTAGGAAGAAATTCTTCCCTGTGAGGGTAGTGAAGCCATGGCACAGGTTACCCAGAGAAGCTGTGGATCCTCCATCCCTGGAAGTGTCCAAGGCCAGGTTGGACAAGGATTGGAGCAACGCAGGGTAGTGAAAGCTGTCCCTGCGCATGGCAGGGGTCTGGAACTGGATGGTCCATTCCAATGCAAACCGTTCTGTCATTACGTGACCCTGGATAGAAATGACAAAAAATGCTGCTCACTGCAGTGTGCTGCTGTGCCATTTGTGGGTTTGCTCATAATTTTAATGATTTTTTCCCCCCTGGCATTGGAAAAAAAAGTCAGACACTTCCCTAGAAATGCCATCAGGTCAATGAAATACTGGAAGCAAACTCTTAAAAACTGTCACACTGGCGTGTGCATGTGTGTCGATGTAGCTCTTCTAAGGCTCTGTAGAAGAGAATTTTCGTATCTTCATAGACAAAGGTTGAATTCCTTAGAGGCCTCTTGAACCCTTTCTGCTGACTCCTGAGTGCAAGGAAAGCATTTGGGCAGAGGTCAGTGATACCAACAAAAGACCACAGTGTTAAAGTCTTAATAAAAATCTTTTTGGAAGCAGCGGACATAGCAAATAAAATGGTGTTAAATCAATCTATAAAAGGGTATGACAATAGATTTTTTTTCTTGTGCCCTACAGTGTACATAATCTAAAATAGAAGGAATGGAAAACCATCTCTCGCAGGTGTTACAAAATACTTTTATCAAGTTTCCAAGTCTTAAGATGAAATTTGCTTATTCCCTGGTTCTGTTGGTTTGTTGGGGTTTTGCTCCTTTCCCCCCTTTCTTCTTTGCTTATTTAGGTGTTTTATTTTTATTTTGAGTGATTATCATGAATGTGTAATTGTATCAACAGAGTTTAACATTATTTCACTTAAAATTGTCAAAAACTGAAAACAGCCACTTTCCACAGTTTATCTGCAAACCCTAATTTCTTTTTCCACCACAAAAATTGGTAGATTAATTCATGTTCTTTCCTTCAGAACCAAGGAATAAATTATTTTAATCTTCTGTGGCATGTCTTAAGCTGGCTCCTAATACCATTAATTGGAGAATTTTCATGAGCTTTATTAAAGATTAGATAAATCCCTGGTACATCATTTTCAGATTCTTACCTGTGTTCGAGTTCCTCCTGGTCATGTCCATATACTCCATGGTGTATTTCTGCTCAGAATTACTCAGAAGCAGACCAAGGACGCACATCTCTTAGGGGACAGTATGGTCAAGATTTCCAAGACTCTTGCTGGAAACACAAACCTTTTTTTTTGCAGGTTTGATACCAAAGGTGCCTTGCTTTCTGACCACAGTCAGAAGTCGAATATTTTGTTTTGAAGGAAGTGAGGAGTTGTGGGCTGCGATATTTAGTTGATAAACTTTCTTTTCTAGTCTCATTTTGATTCCTCATGGTTCTTCCAGATTCCCCAATGCCAAGCCCTTAATTTTAGGTTCCATCCGTGTGTCTAAATCTGAGCCATCTGTCCAGAATTTCATCCTGGAAATGTGATCCAGGAATTCAGGTTGTGATTTGTTTAATTGGATCAATTGCTGTGGTTTGGATTAATTGCACACCGAGGACTTGCTCTCTGTGCACTGTGAGCGTGTCCAAGGTGACTTATCAAGTATGGACACCTGGGGACAGTCAAAAGCCACATGTAACCAGTTAATCCCATTTCTGAGCTCTAATAATGAGATAATTCCAGATACAATCTGCCATGGCCCTTCTACAAATTAATCTTGTAGATTTATCAGGCTTCAGCTGCTTTCCTGTTTTCCCTGTTACTCTTTCCACTGGTTTCAGTGGGAATGGGATGAGGGGTAACCTCCAGCCTGTCGGTCCTCCTGCCTCTGAATGATGAGTTGGATATTCTCAGAATGGGTGGTGTTCCTGCTTCCCTTCAGTGTTGCAGTTCACAAACAAGGGGCTGCTCTTCTCTTTGTGGCCATGAGTAAATTGCTGAATTGCTGTTGGTATAAAGTCTTTGGTTTAGGTTTGTACCCTGTAATTATCTTCCATTATCTTAATTTGCAGATAGCATTGAAGCCAACATTGAGACGGCGTCTTCTAATGTAGAATCAGCCAATGAGCAGTTGGCAAAAGCCAGTCAACACCAAGTAAGTGGGTCTAAAAAACCCCTGTGGATACTTTCTGTAATAATATTTAAAATAAAGAGGACACTTGGCAGCTGTGAACCACAAGACACATTGTCTGTGTCGGGTTTGTGCTACCTGGAAAGAAGATAAAGCACATCCTAAGTAAAAGCTAAACTTTTTATATATATGTAGATAAATATATATGGTTAAATTACAGTAGAATAGACAATTTGCCTTAGAGTAGTCATTAAGAGATCTGCATATTAAACAGACATTTCCCAGTAGGAAAGTCAACAATTAGCTCCTGTTGTTCTTGGAAAGATGTCATAAAAAGCACATCACTGAAGTGGAGATGTGCTTGTATTTGGACTGTTCCCCTATAATCAGGCAACAATCCTTCATAAAAACAGCTGAGTTGTCAAATGACATGGTGTGGTTAGTAAATAATGGTTATGGTGATAGTGTTCAGCACTTTTTAAAGACGGTTAGGGTGTGGGGATTTTTTATGAATTGCTAGTTTGTTTGTTTTTTCATTGGAAGAAGAGTAAAACACAATCAGACATTAATCTTTTTGAAAATGGCTTGACCAAAAAGAACTCTTGCCTGCCTGTTTATAGTTAGTATTTTCCAGGGATGAAGGGGTTGGGGAGGAAGTGAACAAAGCAAAAATTTTCATCTTTTGCATTGGATTGACAGAACAAAAACTGTTAATTTCCTTTTCCCTCACCCATAAATCAGTGATTTTCTTGTATCTGGAGTCGTGTTTTGATGAAATTTAGCTGAGGTCTATGAGAGCCTCCTTGTTGGTCCTTGGACACAATGAATTCTGAAGGTCTGGGGCAATGCCACAGGCATTTTACTCTAATGTAAAGGAGTAATGTGATTTTAAAATTATCTACAACTCATTTTCTGGTGAAGTGTATTTTGCAAATTGTGACTAATAAGAACAACTTTGTAGAACTTTGATATTGCAGAAAATAAGCTTGGTCTTTGGCTACATTTTGATTTTAAATGTATATATATTCAAGATAATGTGTGTCACCCTGAATGTAATCCTGCATTCACTTTGAAAATAACTTGTTACATACCACATGAAGTCTAAAATGAGACTAGAATGAATTTAATGCTTGACCTGACTGTAGAGCTGATCGCAGAGCTGCAAATGAGTTAATGATGACTTTGGCTGAGAAGGTCAAAGAGTAGTCAGGCAGAAAATGAATTCAGCACAGTCTAAAGGATCTGCTTTCTTCAGCCAGCAGGAGATGCTGAAATAGCCTGCCCAGTTAGGAAGCCCTTTATTCCTCAAATATCCAAGTGAAGATATAGCCAGTTCTAGTGTGTCAACCCCTGCTAAGGGCATAAACATGTACTGAGTGGTATGGATTGGAAAACATTTCAGTCTCTTGTCCTTGAAACAAGCTCATATAGGCAAATGTCACCTAGAAAAAATGGGCTGCTAAGGAAAATGTGCAATCCACATCTCCTGTAGAGCACAGGAACTATCCTGTACACTACTGGATGAGGATCACTAGACGTATCTGCGTAAACTCAGCTCATTCTCTGCCACCTCTTTTGTGAGGTTTCCTGAACTGTGAACAGAAAATGAGGTGAAGTTTTTGTGACTTCGATTCCTGGCCTGCTACCTGGGGTTGGTCACATGGCAGATGATGTCTCCTCTGTACACTGCCGTGATATCTGCTCATCGGACATCCAAAAGGACACTGTGTCCGTGGTGGGACAAGGGTCCTGATCTCAAAGCCCTTGAGGGCTTCTATAGGAAGCAATGTTGATGCCACTTGCTTCCCTGTGGATAATGCAGTGTGAGCACAGGTAACCCTCTGGGTGGTGTGTCTCAGTTTGGCTGCTTTAGAAATATCAGGGATGGGTTTGGGAGAATGATCAGCCACATGGTCCCTGTGTGTGAATTGTTTTTGAGGGATCTGCCATGGCTTTACACACTTTATATTCCCTCTGTGCTCCTCTGTGCTGCTCAGGGATCGAAAGCACAGCCTGTGTTTTAAATCTTACTGAGCAGTTTTCCTTCCTTTGTTAAACTACCCATTCATTAATATATTTAGTTGCTGCCTACAACCTCCAGAAAAATGTGATTATCCTGTAAACGCAGACTGGCTTACATGCATTTGTTATTTATTCCTATTTATATATATATAAAGGTGTGTGCATGTACGTATATAGTATTTTTATGAGTCTATTAACAAACTATACATAAATTGAGAAATCGGAAATGTCAACATTGCTGAAATATTCCATCTTAAGACCTGCTGTAGACCCTAATGAAGGGATCTGTGTCAGGAATAAAGATTAGGTGATTGGTTTTTTAACATAATGTTTGCATATAACCCATGCACTCATTCAACAATACAACTTGGAGCACTAATCCCAACCTGTACATTAACATAACAAAGCATCAGTAAATAGTTTTTCCTTAAGTAGTACAAAATAAGGTATTTAGGTTCCCTGGGAAGGATAGAAATATTTAAATAAATATAAATATGTGCCTGCTGAGCTCCTTTGTTTGCATTTTAAATTTTGTAAAGTAATCCTTCGCCGTGAGATGTATGTTGTTAACATTAGTGTTTTATTACTTTAAGTGAATTTTCATGTGCACCATGTTAGCTCTAAAAGGTTTATTGGGAGCTGACAGCTATTTGGAACAAATATCTTTTTTTCCCCTTCTAATTATTAGCAGATTGTTGTTTGTTTGTTTTTCCCTTCATTTTTAATTATTACTTCAGAACAATAGCTTGTGCTTAAACTTATTTTCACTACAGGTAGCAGTTAAGCTGGGCCAGTGAATTATCTGTAGGAATACAGAGGGTCAAAGTGCAGGTGAAAGAATAAGTGGCGTTTTCCAAATGAAAACCCTTCTGGTCACAGAAACCTGACAATTTTACTTTGCTGCCCTACTTGCAGCAGAAAATTTGAGTTTGAGAAGTGACTGAGAAGCAAACCTGGCAAGGAGAAGCCAGTAGAAATAATCTCCAGCACTAGACTTGCTTCGGTGCCTTTTAGTGAGGGTCTCATATGTCCTGGACCTAAAGCAGAAATGGTGACCCTTGCCATTAAATACCAATGGCCCAGATTTGTCTCTTGAGCTTCCCTGTCCACATCCCAGAGAAAACTATTCATCTCACCCAGCTTAAAACACCAATTTTAACATAGGTCGAATTGCTCTCTGGAAGAGAGGGATTTATTAAACCAAATATGAGCGTGTTTGGTGGAGAAATGTGTGTCTAAGTGTATGAACTCCATTTCCCAGGAGGAGGAATAGCTTTCAGCACATCTTGTCTCATCTCACAGGAGATGTCTGACATAGATAGGTCTGATGGCTGCCTGTCTGGATGTGTCTGTTCTCTCCTTTGCCTAAAATGTTCAAATGATAGTAATTACACTACTAACATTTCAAGGGAAAAATAATCCTGTGCCTATCACCTATCCCTCTGCTAGAAAAAAAGGAATATCTAGGCACGCAATGGTCTCAGTACCTGCCTTAGGATTTAATTTAGGTGGGCTGAACGTCACACAGAGGGGATGGCTACGTGGAGATGAGCAGTTTCGCTTTGATCAGTTTGCCCACAGCTTCCTGCAGATGGATTGAGAGGAAGAAAAAGATGCAAATACAAACTCCACAGATAAATATTAAACCAGTTACTCTTTTTTCTGTGTGAAGTTTGGCCTAAGTTCAGCTTGGTCACACTGACTGAAGGACTCTCTGTGCTGACTGTTGAAGCTAATTTGTTTTGGAAGAGCTGCTTGTGTTACTCTGATTAATGCTGGTTGCTTTCCCTCCCTATATCCTCTGTGGAAGTCAAGCTAATTTGGATTCAGTGGCATCACAAAGGCAAACAGCAGTTCAGTGACCCACTTGTGTAGTCGAAGAACAATGAGGTTTTTTTCCTCTAAAGAAGCAATTCTTGGGTCTGGCTTTCATGGATACACAGAGGGACATTTTGGAGGCTGCAGCTTTAAGGAAAAAAAGCCTCATGAATCTGTTACATTTGTAGAGATCTTATTGCCTGAGGACCACCAATAAAGGGCTGGTTTCAACTTTTGCACAAATAACTCATTGGTTTTAAAAATATAACAAAATTTGAGTTTCAAAAATCTTGTTGTTGTCTTTGAAATTTTCTGGCTTTTAGCCTCTAAAAGCTCTTGTTACCTCATAAATATTGGGGTGATGAGGATTGTCTTGTGTGGTTGTGCCCTAAGAACCTGATTCACACTACTGTTAAATGGTTTGAAGGCCAGTTTTATAATTAACAGCCAATGAGCACCACAACGTGATGGGATTGCACCCTAACGTGCAGCAGTCATCTAGTGTGCTGCAAAGTCATGGTGGACCTACGTGGTTGGAATATCTTGATGCAAATGTAACCAATTCATCTGGGCCCCTCACTTCAAGAAAGACATTGAGGTGCTGGAACGTGTCCAGAGAAGGGCAACAAAGAGACACTTAAGTTATGTGAGAAGAAGCTGAGGGAGAATTTCATCACAGAAAGGGTTATCAAATATTGGAATGGGCTGCCCAGGGTGGTGGACTCACCATCCCTAGAGATCTTCAAGAAAAGACTGGATGTGATACTTAGTGCCATAGTCTAGTTGACAAGGTGAGGATCAGCCAAAGGTTGGACTCGATGAGATTAGAGGTATTTTCCAATCTAAATAACTCTGTCATCTCCCAGGACAAGAAGAGGCTGAATGCTTGTAAAGCAAATTTGTGACAGAGATGTAATGATAGTCTACTGCAAACTCTAAGATGCAGCTTATAAAAGCAACCTCATGTTCCGTTGCTTGTCTGTGTCTGTTGCCACCCTGAGCATGGCTGAGTTTGCTGCTTCTTTGGATAATTAGCACTTGGAAGTTTTATTTGGGGAATTATGAAGCTATTCTTTCTTCTGGCAGTTTCTGCCTGTGAAAGTGATGGGAGCTGAATTAAATCTGCAATAGGAACTCGGAGCTCTGTAAGGACTCCAAGCAAAAGCCATTATTGAAGTGACTGTTTAATTACATGACTGAACCTTAATCCCTCTCTTCAGCAGCGGAAGGAAACTTTGCTGCCATCCAGAGTCCTCCTGATTCTGTACCATGAACTCCAGTTAGGAAAAGAAGTCCTAACCAAATTGCTTGAATCTCGCAAACCCCATCCAATTTGCAGACCCTTTCTACTTTGAGTTTCTCAGCAGTGCACTCACGCCAGCTCAATTAAGGAACCTCTTCCTGGGCTCCCTACTCAGATTAAATGTCTTCAACTTCACAGCAATTTCTCCTCCATGTCAGTTATTTTCATTCTACCCCTTCCCTTTCCCATTAAGCCATGTTTTATCATTTTTTGTTCTTTATTGCCCCACCTCCCTCTCCTCGCCTGTTAAGTATGGTTGCCAGCATCACTGCTGCCTCAAATAGTCCATTCTTTCATACCAATCTCACTAATTTCCATTCCCAGGTTGCTCAAAACCAAACATATAAGGATGTTTGCTTGTGTTTCCTGTCAGCTGTGTCCCCACATGGTCTGTATTGTTACAGAGTCTTGAAACATCTCCTTACTGCAGGCCTGACCCTTCTTCCAGGCTCTTTTTGTCTTGGCAGCATGGTCTGGGCAGCAAACAAGGCTATCTGGGACAGTGCTTGCAACAATTAAACTGAATCATTGAATCATTTATGTTGGACAAGACCTTTAAGATTATCCAGTCCAACTATTAACCCAGGACTGTCAAGTTCACCACTAAACCGTATCAATAAGCACCACATCTTGAGGTTTTTCAAATGCATTCAAGGATGGTGACTCCACCAATTCTTTGGGCAGCCTCTTTCAGTGCTAAACAATCTTGTCAGTATAAACCTTTTCCCTGCTATCCAATCTAAACCTCCCCAGGAGCAACTCGAGGCCGTTTCCTCCTAACCTGTCACCTGTTGCCTGGGAGTAGAAACTGTCACTCCACCTGGCTAAAACCTTCAGTCAGGAAATAGTAAAGAGTTAGAAGGTGCCCCTGAGCCTCTTTTTCTCCAGGATAAGCCTTCCCAGCTCCCTCAGCCACTTCTCATAAAACTCATGTTCCAGGCCTTTGACCAGCAGCAGGTGGTTGGGATAAAACTCATGCTTCCTGTTTTCCTTTTTCAGTGAGAGGTAGGGTGAATTTTCAGATTTAGGAGTGGTTTATTTTGAGGCAACTTCTGTTTGTGCGTGCTTTTTTACTGTATTTTAATGCAGCCCATTTACAAAGCAGCTGCTTACTGTAGGAAGTGGTGTTCGAGTCAGTGCCAGTCCAAGTGATAAATGAACTGTGTGAATGCAGCAACTTAACCTCAGCAAGGTCTGAGCCACAACATTTATTTAAACCTCTCTTTGTTTTCTGTAAATAATGGATCTGTATGATCAAATATTTAGTAAAAAAGGGCTTGTTTAGAGCTTTTGGATGTCAGGCAGTTGTGTGTTCTTTTCTGTAAAAGTAAAAATTTTCAGGCTGTTTTTAATCACAACAGAACATCTCTTACAATTGTAAGCTTTTGGAAGGGGAAAAAAATTAAAAATTATCCACTGTAAGCTCACTTTTTTATTTAAGCACAAACCACCCAAGGAGGAAGTAGAAAGAGCATGAGTGGGAGAGGAGGGAAGAAGTCCAGAAGAGGCCAGGAACATGATTTGAGGGATGGGGCACCTCTCCCATGAGGAAAGGCTGAGAGAATTTGGTCTGTTCAGCCTGGAGAAGAAGAGGACATTATTGCAGCCTTTAAGTATCTGAAGGGGCTACAAGAATTCTGGACATGGAGTGATAGGAAAGTTGAAATGGCTTCAAACTGACAGAGGTCAGGTTTAAATTAGACATTAGGGATAAATTCTTCACTGGGGGAGTAGTGCGGCAATGGAACAGGTTTCCCAGAGAAGCTGGGGATGCCCAATCCCTGGAAGTGTTTACAACCAGGTTGGACAGGGCTTGGAGCAAACTGGTCTAGTGGAAGGTGTCCCTGCCCATGGCACAGGGCTGGAACTTGATGATCTTTGAAGTCCCTTCCAAACCATACCGTTCTCTGATTGTGTGATATGATGAAGGTGTTTGGAGCAAATTTAGCAGTGAGCTGTTCCTGTTTTCTCAGGTGAGAAGATGAGTAAGTTAGACATAGACTTTACTGACTGTTCACCTTGATGGAATGCAGCTAGGGCTGTTTCAAGTAAGGATTTAAGAATATCAGTTACTTCCATTATGGTGGTCTGCATTCAGCATTTCAAAGGTGAGAATCTTGTATTTGAAAGCTGAACAAGTCTGATCTGTGACAATTCAGAGATGGCAGAAGGAAATCACAGACTGTCTTTTGTTTTTCTAATTCATTTGTTTAACAAAATCGCTTTCCAGGGTACAATTTCATTTTGAGGGGTCAGAGATTAAAAAGCAATTTTTGCTTGCTAGCAGCAGCATAAACTAGTGAGTTACATTTCTCTTAATGGCCTCATTTAACAGAGGAGTGAATGGAAATCCTTGGGTACTGAGTGGAAAACCACACTAAGAGTTATCTTTGTGCCCAGTGGCAGCACATATAATAAATTGCACCGCCCAAAGGTCAAAGCTTTGAGAAATTGTATTAAACTTACCTCTTAATGGGGTAAGAATACCAAGAAGCTAGGAATATTAGCACTGGAGATGCATACCTAGCTGAATCCATGAAAATGAGGAACAGAAGTTAAGTATCCTCGTTTGAGTCCCAGCTGTGTAGCCTGAAGTGGAATTGCACTGGGCTGTGAGCTTGTCACATCTCATCAAGTAGTAAAATGGTCGAGCTTGGTCTGGTCATACTGGAAACCTCTGCTGAAAATCTGTACAAGAGGCAGTAGTGCTTTTTTTTCTGTTCAATTTTTCTTTCTGGCACCGAGACACTGTCCCAACAGTGCCGCCATTCCTCAAGTATTTCATGAAAAGTCACTGAAGTGTCAGTGAGTCCAGAGGAGGAGATGAAAATGCTCAGGGGGGTTGGAACACCTCTCCTCTGGAGACAGGCTGGGAGAGCTGGGGTTGGTCAGCCTGGAGAAGCGAAAGCTCTGGGAAGACCTTAGAGCCCCTTCCAGTGCCTTAAAGAGACTGACAGGAAAGCAGGAGTGGGAATTTTTTCAATTGCATAGATTAATAGAACGAGGGGCTTTCAACTGGTAAAGGGTCTATTTAAATTAGGTATTAGGAAAAAATTCTTCCCTGTGAGGGTGGCGATGCCCTGGAAATGTTCAGGGCCAGACTGGATGGTACTTGGAACAACCTGGGATAGTGGAAGATGTCCCTTCCCATGACGGGGGGATTGGAACTAGATGATCTTGGAGGTCCCTTCCAACCTCAAACATTGTTTGATTCTAAAGGTCATTGGTCTTTAAAGCCACAGTGGCACTAAAATTTGAATTATAGTATTGGGATTTATATTCTGATTTTTTACTTGATTTACTTGATGACCATCAATTTTTCAGATCACCTTTTCACAGAGACTGTGTAGGGACCAACAGTCAGTCTGGTGTCACCTCTTCAGATGCAGTAGCTGAAATTTGGGCAGCTAGAATAAGACAAGCTAAGCCTGCTTTCACATTTCTTTGGAAGACAGTTCCGCCTGTTTCCTTTGGATATTGTACCACAGTCTGTGATGAATAGTGCCTGGCAGGGGAACATCTTGCTTTCACAGTGCTAGACAAGTATCTTCAAAAAAGCACTTAACTACCAGGCAATTTGGGTTTGATTTCTTTGCCTAAAAACTAATATTTAATATCCTTTTGTGCTGAGTATAGAATCCTGCTGTTTTTCTGGCTTCTGCTGTGGAAGGCAGTTGTTGCCCCCCCAAGTCACGTGTCACCTGTGTCAGCTGTGTTTGAAAGCTACAGAGAACCTGGGGCATCTCCAATGAGCAGAAGTAGCTGAAAAGTAAAATTAAATGCTTATTCCCCTGTTGTGCTTTAATAACTATATTGATCACAAAGGGAAAATTGTATGTAAGGAGAAGTTAGTTACAGAAAATGAAACTGCTTTTATTTCCATTTTGACAAAGCCTGGAAGCACTTTAATCAAACATATTTTTCCGTATTCCTGAAAGAAATCACAGGCCTGGTAGGACACCTTTGTAGCACAGCTCTCAGGTCATGCCCTGGTACGATCAGAAGTGGAGAATGGGAATTGTTAAGTTCAACTTATGCTCAAGAGGAGAAAAGTGAGTCAATTATAGTCGTGCTAAATCTGACTTCAGCAACAGGCAAAGCTCTTGAAAACATTTTGAAATGTGAAATTAAAGGCAAGGAGTTCTTTGCAGGGTGGGGCAATGTGGGATTTCATGACTTTGCAAGGGGCATGTCTTTCTTTGTCAGGAGAAAGGATTTCCTTAGACAAAGGTGATGAAAAATACTTGACTACTTGGTCCTCAGAGAAATATTTTCTACAATTCCTTCACATGTGGGTTGTGTTTATTTATAAGATTCATAGGAGAAGAGGTGCTGCTGGCCCAAAGTTTGTTCAAACTGTGGCCAACTCTGATGTCTCTTAATTTTTTTTTCCATCACACAGTGTTAATGAGTTTAGGTTCAGCAACTCAACCCTTTGACAGTATTCAGTCATTCCTGTGTTCCTTTAAGGAATTAAGGTATTCTCTGGCATGATCTTGGAAATAAGCATCCATAGGAACAAGGTCCTCTTCATAAAGCACAACTTCATTATTACTTTTTGTATAAGATTACTCTAGAAAATCAATTTGCATGGTGGGTGACAAATTCGTTATGTTTTTATTTCACAATAAATACTTCACTACATCCATTTTCGGTGGGTTTGTGTATACTCCTCATACCTTTCATTTTTTACCTAGTGAAGCACAATGTATTTTTTTATAGACAACAGTGCTGTCCATTTATGAGAAACAATTCTTGCATCAGTTTCTTTTTACTGTACAACACATTTTTCCTGCATAGACTTGAAACATATAAAAAGTAAAATAAACTTTGCTTGTATTTATCTTTCCTCTTTATACTCTGTCCCAATGGATATTATCCTTTTCCTGAAACATTTTTGTTTTGGTTAAGAGTTTGAAGAAAGGGAAACAATCAGTAACTCAAGACTTTCACCGATGTCAAAGGCAGGTTTCTCCTTGCCATTAATGCAGGAGAATAGAGCTTTATCCACAATACAGGTCACATTTGCTGATTTAATAAGACTGGAGAGAATTCATGAGCATGCAGGTAAGTTTATTGTTTTCTAAGCAGAGAAATCTTAAATTCTACTCACATTCTCCAAGCTTTCCCTGACTGTCTTCCCAGTTTTGTCTTTAAAAGGGGGTATGATTCAATATTGAGGAGTATAAGGATGCAATAACAGCTGATTTCAACCATCAGCAATAAAAAAATGCCAGGATCACATTTTTCTCTAAATTTCAGTTTCTTTTCCTTAAAAGGAATATGAATATCGTGTTTTCATATAACTGGATATACCTTGCTATCTTCTTTCACCCGTATTACTGGGAAGCACTCAGTGCATCTACACCCAGGACTCAGAAACCACAAATGAGACCCTCCTGTCTTTACTTCTAAGTCCCACCTTTCCAAGGAATGCTATCATCTTCATCCATGGTCTGAACCATTGCCTGGAGATTCCTGTTTCACTGTTGCTTTTGGAGGGAGTGTAGGACAGCTGAACTCCTGTTCTGAGCTCCTGAGTTAGACATCTGAAGTTCATAGGTTCACAGAATATCCTGACGTGGAAGGGACCCACAAGGATCACCCAAGCCCAACTCCTGGCCTTGCAGAAGAACACCCCAAGAATCCCACCATGTTGCTGAGCACGTTATCCAAGTTCAGTGGGATAGGTCTGAACACAAGTGCTTCAGAGAGAGATCTGAGGCCTTTTAAGTATGGAGAAGTGTAGTACCAGGAAGTTCTCTCTAGTTATTTTCATTTCAAGTTCAAAGACTCAGGTTTGTCTTTCAGCTCTTCCTCAGTAAGATCGATGGATGTGCAGCCATGCGGTCAGGGACATAAAACAGGCTGTCCACTTCTTGTTCCAAATCAACTCAACCTTATCCTGCCAAATAATAAGATTTTTTTTTCTCTTAATGAATCAACCTTCTACTTCAGAATACTCTGTTCTTTGGCGTTAATTTTTTTCCCTATTTTATTTTATTCTATTATCTCCACCATCTTATTTGAGGGACTGAGATCTTGATGACGCTAAGCAATGTTTCTCCCTATCCATACAAAACTTGCATAGGTCTGTAACTAGTGAAGAAACAATTAATTTGTGGTGACTATTAACTTGTTTTCCTTACATCTTAAGCAGAAGAAAATTCAAGAACTGATTCTCTTTGCCACAAGCAAAGAACACAAACATAGAATTCATTACAGCCGGGCTGATGCATGAGATGGAGTCATCTCAATTAACTTTGGGTGTATCCAGATTAGGAATTCATACTATTGGGTGTGTTGTGCAGGTCTTCTGCATGTTCACTGACCATCTAGGAAGCGTTATGACTCAAGTAGGGCTTGTCCTGTATCACTCAGGCCCACGTGGATGAATAGGATACCACAGGGCATCCTGTATCCAGATGTTTGTGTTTAGGCAGCTGGATTTGAAGCCACACAGAGCTGGAGAGATCCCATTGTGGGGCAGTTTATTATTCCATGTTATTATTTGATTCTCACTTCTTATTTCAGCGAGGGGTGGTGCCTGAGTTCAGACCATAGGCTTTAGTTTATTAAAAAAATTCTTTAATTAATTTGACTTTAATGTGGCTTTAATTAATTTAATTCTTTAATATGGCTTTAGTGTGGCTTCACCACATTAGACCAGGCCAATTTAATCTTCTCTCTGGTGCTGGGCTCTCTTTGAGACATGGAGCAGTTACTGAAAATTTACAGGAAAGCAGCAGGAGTGATCCAAGAGCTTGCAGGCCTGGCTGCACAGGGAAGATTACAAAAAGACTTGGTTAAGCTAAAAATGAAAAGATCAGACTGAAGATAACAGTCTCTTGGGACAGTCTGCTGCAAATAGGAAAAGAATAATCACTACTTTTTTGTTTGTTTGTTTATTACAGTTGGGAAGAACAAGAAGTAATGGACATAAACTACAGAAAGAAAGAACCAGAGTAGATACTGAGAAAAGCTGTTTAATGATAAGGAGATTGACATACTTTCTGGGGAGATTTTGGAGTCTCCAGCACTGGATATCTGTAACAGTATCTAGTCAAGCATATTTCAGGAGGCTTGTTTGTATAATTACTTTTACTGTTGCCTGTCAGATCACACTGCAAGGTGCAATGTAAACAGGACGTTATATTGTATCACGAACCATCATTATTTAATCAGAAAACGTTGCAGCCATGAATCATTCTTTGATTTTCATTATCATCCTCTCCTCCTCCCCTGCCTCCTCCCCTCCAAAGAAATCTCTTCCTGTTAGGAAATTACTTTAGGGACAAAATCAGTGATTTAATTTGACAAAGGTGAGGAAACTCAGAAATTTCTGTCAACTTTGGTTAGACTGGCAGTTTGGTACAAATCACAGAATCATAGGAAGGTTTGGGTTGGAAGGGACCCTAAAGATTATCTTGTTCCAAACCCCTGCCATGGACAGGGACACCTTCCACTAGACCAGGCTGATCAGGGCCCCATCCAACCTCGCTTTGAACACTGCCGGGGATGGGACATCCACAACTTCTCTCAGCAACCTATTCCAGTGTCTCACCACCCTCACAGGGACAATTTTTTCCCTACTATTCATATTCTAAATCTAGCCTTCTTCATTTTAAAGGCGTTAAAATCCTATAAATCACTTCATCCAAATACTTTCTACCAGGTGACCCAGACTTGGTTTGCAATTACCATTTGTTCCCTAAATTATTGCCACAAAAAAAGAGTCAATAAAATTATGGCGTGTGTCCTTGGTAGTCCTTTGGATGAGCCACACAAGCATTGATGTCATACGTGGGAGTTGGGTTGGCATTTCCCTTTCCTTCAAGGGTAACAGATAATCATCATATTTCACTTTAACAAGCGGATGGATTTCTCAGTCCCGGTTGTGTTTGATTAGCATCAGGGCTGGACAAAAGGAGGATTTATAAGAAGAGGGAAAATGAATGTGATGGTTGCATTCAGAAGGGAATGTATCCATACTGCTGAGTAAAATAAGGCCAAGGGCTGCCCTGTGGATCCAAGGCCTGATTATGTCCCACGATGAAATTATAGAATAGAAACGTAGAAGAGTTTGGATTGCAAGTGACCTTTAAATATCTAGTCCAACCTCCTTGCAGTGAGCAGAGACATCTGCCATGCAGAAAGAAGGTGACAGCATCCAAACTCTCCGCTGGGAATCGTCACTTCCATGTGTTACGTGGGGCCTGAGTACTTGGGAGAATATGACAAAACTGCATCCAAAAGCATAAATGGATGGTAGAGAGCCACCATTTGTGCCTATGCCTCATCCCTCTTTGAGTTATGAGTATGGAGGCAGCTGCTTTTTGCAAAAACTTGTGCAGGAGCCTGAGTGCACTGACAGTCTCTGCCCAGCTTCCCCTTGCCCAGGGATTCAGCTGACCATGACTTAGACCGGCTCTCCAACACTCTGTATCCTTGGCTTACACAGCTGTGAGAAAGACCTGTGAGATTCCTCCACAGGAGCAGCACCCTTTTTCATGGGACATACAAGGAATCTCAGTCCCTTGCTCCTGGTCTCTACCTGAGCCGTACCATAAGTCTGCCCTGGCCAGTCACATACCACAATGACCCGGACCAACTCACTGGTTTGTGCTTCTGTCTTGGCCTTGGATCTGCCTTATTTCTGCAGGTGTCTGGTGATTTTTTTATGTGACTCTGATTTTTGTCAAAGACCTGCTCTGCTCTCGCCCAGGTGCTGTGGAACTCAGCCTTTGTTGGTAAAGGTGGTGCCCCAGCTCACTATGAGGTCACCCCCTCTCCTGGTTTGCCTTTCCCAGGGGAGCAGCTTTGTCCTGCAGCCCCCTGGAAAATTAAGAGTGTCTAATAAAATAAAAATTATCCTGGAGATGCATAAATTTATTCAGCACCTGGAATGATTTTTAAGAAAGCTGAGCCCAGGGTGCACCACCCTTAACAGTTGTGCTGTGAGTCACAGGAAACCTGTGTTTTATCCCTGATGGTCAGTTGGAGATGAACTTTTTGTGCTACTTGGGTGTCCTGTTTGATTTGGTGCTTTTTTGTTGTTGTTTTAGTGGGGGTTGTAATTGTTTGGTTTTTTTCTGTTGCTTTTTGGTATGTATTTTTAAAGACTTTTTTGACCCATAGATTTTGAAATGGCTGCAGTGTGACCAGTAAGGATATTGCACAGTTGGTTTACTACTGATGATACTTTTCCATGGTGCTAAAGGAATTCTTGATTTGATAAGACGGGGTTTTTTTCATTGCTAAAAGAGATAATAGAGTCAGCATGAAGAGCTGACTGAGGAGCTACTTGGACCCTTGGGCTGTGATAGAGACTAATCCCAAATAACACATGGAAAGAAATCTTTTCCACCATGATCACAAAGGTGATGGTCATTAATTGTCTGTAAGCCTCTATGAATGGCAAATAGAATTCACATTTTTTTAATAACTATGCTGGAGGACAGAAGAGGGATTACATATTTCTGTATCTATCTGGAAATTTATTTTAGAGAGAAAAAAATACTGAATATAGGTACTGCTTGCATAAAACCAAACTGTGTTGGCAGGGAGGCCATTGAATTCTGGGTATTGCATTGAGAGAGGATTTAAACATTGCAGAGGATCAGCAGCATGCAATAAAGTAAGACCTGAAAGTCCAAGGATTTGGAAATGAGAGCAGCATGCCCAAAACCAGGCAGCAGATTGATCTGGGCAGCAAGAAATGAGACCACAGAGCAACGCAAAGCTGCAGAGTGATGTGAGAAAAAGTCAAGCAGATCACGGCCTACTTTTTTTACTATTATTATCTTAAATTTCTGTCTAATTACTTGGAGTACTTTCCAGCATGAGGCAAAAGAGCCACAAAGTCTGATTCTGCTTTTGGTGTCATTGTCATGAATCTGGAGGATTATTGTGGAATTAGAACAGAAATAATCTGGCATAAGGAAAGCAGAATTTGTCCCACAGTGACCATCAACTTGTGGTCCAGCTGAGGGACGTTGTTTGCTCTCTTCCCAACCCCAGACTGTAGTGACATGCCTGCAGTGTCTGGCAGTGGCACGCTGTGCTACACCAATATCCATTGTCATAAACACCCATGGATACCAGGAATTAGATTACTCCTCCAACATGTGTCCCAGTCCTCAGCAGTGTTGCCTTCAGTAACAGGCAGTGTGGGTATTGTTTTACTGCTTCACTCTGCTCTTGCATTTTAGCATCCGAAGATAATAAGGACTGAACAATAGAAAGAGGTTGTTGAATGAGTGTTCTCAAACAGATCATAAAATTCTGGTGTACCTGCTTTGAACAAATTAATAAAATGTTGGCCCCCATGTAGTCACCCACAGTGAGAAAGAGGAACAATCTAGAACAGCAAAACTTTGCCTCATGGCTGAGTTTTTTCTGATCCAACTTCTAAATGCAGTTACAATCCCTGAAGACCTGGTGAGGAGTTATCAGGCTTTCGTCATCATAATTCCAGGAGGAAAAAAAGGATCATTTCAGACCTATTTCAGAGGTGGAGGACAGGAAGAAAAGGACTCACCTTCAGAAGGTGGAAGGGAATACTTATTTTTTACAGAATCATTATGTTATTTCGGATGGAAAAGACCTCCAAGATCCTTAAATCGATCCTTTGACCAATCACCACCTTGTCAACCTGACAGGAACACTAAGTACCATGTCTAGTCATTTCTTGAATATTTCCAGAGATGGTGACTCCAACACTTCTCTGAATAACCTATTCCAATGAATAACAAGCTTTTTGGTGAAGAAATTCTTCCTGATGTCCAACCTGAACATCCCATGGTTCAAATTAAGGCCATTTCGTCTTGTCCTGTGGCTGGTTATGTGAGGGAAGAGACCAACCTCTCACCTGGCTACAGTATCATTCCAGGATGTTGTACAGAACGATAATGTTACCCCTGGGCCTCCTCTTCTTCATGCTGGAACCTTTGTGTCACCTTGGTCTCTGCAGGTTCATTAAGCCTGTCAGCACACCAAGGATGTTTAAGTGCTGTTAAGCTGCACCTTTTGCAGGTGAGCTGGGTCTGGCTTGACACCTTGCTAACAAAATGTACTGGTGCTTGAAAACACCATCAGATGTCACCATGGTAAAAGCTGCAGATCAATTAAGCTCTGCTCTGGCAGTGTAATACATTATTTTTCCCTGTGTACATGTCCCCGCTGACAGGGACTGCTGGCAGAGCAGGAGGAAATGGATAAATGGATATCGATGCCCCAAAGGTGACAGGTGATGAGAAGTTCCTACTGCTCCTGTGTTTCTATGGAATATCCATGCTGGATGTGACTGGCGGTCAAGGCACAGAACTTATAACCAAAACCAAGATTTACTTTAATTGCATTTTTCTCGTTTCCTTTCAATCATTGAAAATATGTAGTTTCAAACTTCCTGAGACTTGCCTTGTGATAATCATAGAATCATAGGATGTTTTAGGTTGGAAGGGATCTTAAAGATCATCTACTTCCAACCCTCCAGTCACAGGAAGGGACTCAATTGCTCCTCTTCAGAATGTATTTGTTGTCTAGATGGTTCAAAAAGGCGCTCAGACAAAAGAGAGTTTTCTTAACATATATGTCACTTAGGACTATAGCTCAGAAGAAGCATTGGGCCACCTTATTCCCTTTGGATTTGAGAAAGGCACAGACATTAGTCACATCTCTTAAATATGCAGGTGTCCTCTATTCTGCAGCCACCTGAGGAGAATTGGATTGCAAAGCCCATCGCCCATCTCATCAACATCTGGGAAGGCCGTAGGTCACCTGGAGCTGGGAATGATTCAGCAGTACTCAAGTATAGTAGTTGGTATCGTTCTCTTTTCGTTTTAGTTGGTCTGTTTTTCTCCATGTTTCAAGGAAAAATACAAGAGTTTTATATACTCCTGTAAAAAAAACATTCTTCACTCCTGTCAGGCTGATCAATGGCTTGAATGGCTTTTTGAGAGTGTTTGTTTGTGAAGCATTAAATATTCCCTGCCATGATGTGAGTCTAACACACTTCGTTTGACTTCACTAATTACTAAAACAAACATCTCTTTTTGTACAGACTTTTTTAGCTATTTACGTATAGGAAGTTAACCTGTCTCCCTTGGCCATATTTTCTCCCAGGCTTTTTATACAACTTCCATCTGTAGAAGTTCTTGTTTAACAACCTCTACATGTGTGGGTGGTCCCTTCCAAACTCACTTATCTACGTGCAAGCAAGTTAATCTGTGACCTGTTCATACTCAAAAAGAAGGCAAAAGAAAGTAGCAAGTCCATTTTGCCAGTTTTGTTAGAAGGCAGCAGATGCAGAACAAACATTGTCATGGCATGAGACATGATCTCACCACACTCACCGAGCGGAACAGGATTTGCTTTCAATGCACAAACACAGCCAGGTTTAAGCAGTGTGGTAGATAATCTTCCCCAAATCCAAAATCACTACAGCACGCAAGTGTTGAATTATGTTTTCTCTCTTAATTTACATTAATTTTGTATGTCAGGTTTTAACCATCTCTACCTTCACCAGGACAGGGGAGGAGATGACGACCAACACTTCAAACTCTTCCTTCATCTGCTGTCATTTTTTTTTTTAAATTGCCTAAAATGAGAATCTTCTGTTCCTTTATGGAATTCTTTTTTTTTTTTTTTTTCCCATGGACAAATGCATGAGCATGCAGTGAGATTCAGATGCACACATCCATGCCCTGTGGTGAAGATGTCTTCCTGACCTCAGCTGGTGAATATCTGGTACCCAGAAGCACTGAGTGTGAGGTAGCCCTTGTAATTCTTGTTCTGCTTGCACAGCAGCAGATGCTGCTCTTGAAAACAAGCCAGTCTTCCACTGAAACTCACTCCTGTTTGTTTGTTTGCTGTTATTATTTTTCTCCTCCATAGCATTCTCCATCAGAGCACATCAATGGTTCATTTAAAATTTTTCATTCCCAGGTCTGTGAGGTCCCTTGGACTGAAGTTGTACATAGCTTTATTTCTCACTTTTCTTTCTTTCATGTTATTTCTGTTTCTTTTTCCCAAGCAAACAGAAAATTGTTTTTCAGGGTGAAAAGCTGCCTTACCCTTTTGCTCTTACTCTCAATTTGTCTGCAACTGAAGAATGAACGGGATGAATCAATGTCAAAATGCATCTTTTTGAAGCACTTGGGAAGAAGGAAGTACCTTGATATTTCATCACTTAAGCTTTTTTTTCCTCTCATTCACGATCAATATTTCCTGTTTTTTCTTGAGTGAAGTTCCACAGATATTTACCCCATATTTAGGGGAGTTCGGGGCTGATAATGTGAAAGTCAATATTTTTCACATTTGAAATTCCATTTTTAACTGGACAAGAAAATACAATTCAGGAGCTTCCAGTCCTCCTTACAGTAATGACAAATTAAGGATGTCCTTTACAAAATGTGGTCCAGAGTGTCAGACTCAATTAGGAATGGAAAAGGTGTTTTCTGTGGATGTGGGGTGCTTTTTTGGATCTTACTGAACACAGGGTTAATTCTGGCTGAATTATTCCCTTTCTTTGACCAGTTGCGTCAATTTTCCATGATCCACGATTTTTCAATGAGCTTTCCAAATAATGCAACAAAATTATTTGTATTTTCTCCTGCCACCTTCCTGGGTGTTCACTGAGCAGCTTCCTCCTCTTCAGCCCACCACCAGTCCTTGTAACAGCTGTGATTCACCAGCATGAGTTTGGCTTATCAAGGCAGGGTTTCAAGTCTAAATAATTTTCCTTCCTCTTTCTGGGGAGAGGGACCCATCTTCTTTTTCCAAAAATGAAGAAATCTGAAATTGGGATATATCCTACCTATACCCCTGTTCTCCATTTCTAAATCCTCTAGGCCTAAATTAAACTATTAGACTATGAAAAGAGTAATTCCTGCTGGATAAATGGGACAGGGATATTGTACAACCAGTGCCAAACTCGATGTCATATCTCGTGTGCTAAAGGGTGATACCACAGGGAGAAGTGCTTTGGAGAAAAGCAGCTTGAAACATGGCCTAATTGAAATATGTTTCTTTAATTGCATTAATCAGGCTCTTAATAGGATTAAAACAATTGCTCCTTTCTCTTTTATCCTGCAGCTCCTTTCTTTCCTCACGCAAATTCCATATTTATAACTGTTTCTGCTTATTTGCATGTACAATCATATCTTAAAAACAAAGTCTGTTTCCAGCTGAGCTCACCTCCCAATAAAGAATGGTCCAGAAAATCCAAGTTTAGAACAGATTTCCTTCTTTCTATTTGAAGAGTTGTTTGCTGTTGTGTGCCCAGATCCAGTGAGCACGCCAAGCTACAGATGGTTTCTGTGGTTATGATTAGAGCTGAAGAAAGGTAAATTTTGGTCTCTGGTTTCCCACTTTCAATCTGGGATAAATCCAAGTAATAAGAATACTTTATCCATTTGTTTTGTTTTGTTCCTTTTTTTGTTTATTTTTCTGTTGATAGTGGATTTTTGGAAGAAAGGGCGACTGAAGAAAGAGGAGGAGGTTTAAATTACTTTCGTTGTGAAATATTTGACTCTAACTCAGTGCACTGTAAGCTGGACTAAGTGCTGAAATCAGTGTTCACACCAAGTCTATCTTCAGGGCAATGAAGGCAAAACTTCACCTATTGTTCCTTGCAACAACCGCCCCCCTCCCGGTGCTTCAAACCAAATTATAAGAAACTGTATTTCATTAAAATCTACAATGGACTTTAACAAATCTGAACTCTCCTGAAGGCAACGTTTTTACAAATGTTGTTTAGTTGGACAGATTCTTATAAATTTGTTTTTTCCAAGGTATTATGTACCCTCCCTGCTGTGCTTCTGAGAACTATACATTTAATTGATGATTTTTTCCCCTTTCAAAAGCAGACGGCTGGTTTTCTGTCAAGTCTCTTCAAATCTCTGTGCCTTTATCCCTCTGGTCTCACAAGCAGTACTTGGAGGTTTCTGTTATATTCAAACATTAATGAAAAACACTAAAATGACCTTGAAAAAAAAATTAAACACTGTGTTCTTTTACAATAATCATTAGACTGGGGTAGAAAGGAAATGTTTAAGCTACTGCAAAATGCTTAAAGGAAAGCAGAGATCTTTTCCAAGAAAAATGTGAATGGATTGTATGTAATTTTTTAACTTTATATCACTCCAGCCTGGCAATTATGTACATAGGTGTAGATATATTTCATTAAACATTCCTTATAACTATATAAATATGAAATAATCTGAAGGAAGCCACTTCCTCTCTGTTAATTTTGTTTCTCAATCAACCTATACTGGGCTATCAATACTTACCCAGAATGGAGGACATTTTCTAATATCATAAAGAGCTGTAAGGAAAAAAGGTTTAATTTTTTATTCCAGGCACTTTTGTGCCAGAGTGCACTGGCTGCATCCAAAGCAGAGCGGGCAGCAGGGGAGGGAGGGAATTCTGCCCCTCGAGACCCCACCTTCAGAGCTTTCTCCAGCTCCGGGGTCCCAACACAGGAAGGACATGGAGCTGGCTGAGTGAGTCCAGAGGAGGCACCAAGATGATCAGAGGGATGGAGCATGTCTGCTGTGAGACAAATGGGATAGTTCAGCCTGGAGAAGAGGAGGCTTTGGGGTGACCTAATTGTCTTCTCCCAGTACCTGAAGGGAGACAACAAGAAACATGGAGAGAGACTATTTGCAAGAGCCCGAAGAGACAGGACAAATGGGAATGGCTTCAAACTAGACACTAGGTTTAGATTAGATGTTGGGAAGAAATTCTTTACTGGGAGGATGGTGAGGCACTTGAACAGGTTACCCAGAGAGGATGTGGATGTTGCATCACTGGAAGTGTTCAAGGCCAGGTTGGACAGGGCTTGGAGCAACCTTGTCTAATGGAAGGTGTTGGAATCAGGTGATCTTTACAATCCCTTCCAACCCAAACTGTTCTATGATTCTACATGAACATACTATTTCTTCCATCAGAGAGACAGGAAACTGGCATACAAAGTACAAAGGTGGAGTTGAGTTGTTGGGTTTTTTGTTTGTTTTGGGGTTTTTTTGTACAGGAAGACTGGGACTAACCTGGTCAAAGGCAGACATATATCTCCCTCTGAAATGGCTACCTATTCTGGTTACCTATTCTTGTGTTTTAGTCAGGGAATGGAAATAGGTACGTTCACAACAGAGTTTTTAGGAAACCACTGCAACAAAACATAAAAGTGATATTTGTTTTAAAGAGCACTGATTCCAGTGATACATTCTCACTCATACTGTCTCACAGGTTTTGCTCACACTCCCACTCCCACATATCATGATCCATAAAGCCATAACACCACAATCCCTGGGATGTGTGTGTCAAGTCACATGGCCAGGATGACTCGTGCAGGACAAGACAAACAGCCCTATTTCAAGTCCTTGCTATTTCTCATATTCTTTTACAAAAAAATCTTTTGTCAAGTTCTTTTTTTTTTTTGTATAAAGACACATTCACTGGTTTCTATCACAAAGTATTTTCCATTATGTCCCTGGTTATCCATGTGGGCCATTTAATTGAGATGAGACTGTTTACAAGGGCATGTAGTGAGAGGACAAGGGTGAATGGCTTCAAACTGACAGCGTAAGTTGAAATTTGATATGAAGAAGAAATTTTTCCCTGTGAGGGTGATGAGGCCCTGGAACAAGCTGCCCAGAGAAGCTGTGATCGTCCCATGCCTGGAAGTGTTCCAGGCCAGGTTGGACAGAGCTTGGGGCAACTGGGGATAGGGAAAGGTATCCACATGGCAGGGGGATTGGAACAAGATGATTTTTAAGGTCCCTTCCAACGTAAACCATTCTGCTGCTATGATTTGCATAATCTTTCCTGTAAGGTTTGCTCTGGTACTTTCAATCACAGAAATTTCCTCTTTAAGAACAGGCTCATAAGTGTGGTCAAGACTGAGAATTAGTGAATTTATTTTTCATGGATTTACTGATAAAATGACTGAAAAACTTCAGGAAAGTGCAGATTTCAATAGTCACTGCCAGAGTAACTTTTGTTTCCCAGGCTTCCGTGAGTCTTATATCAGATGAATAACCCTGGCTTCTGTCCTAAGATTTCCATAGAAATCGATTGGACCTTTAATTTTCAAGAGCTCTGAGCTGATGCATATTGAGTTTTGCTGATGACCACTGAGTTTTTATAATTAGTCTCAGTTGCCAAACTCCCACCAAGCAATTAGGACATTGACAAAAGACTATGTCCTCTGACCACTTAAAATTCATGCCACATGGACCATGGTTTTAAACACTGGCACAAAAAATGTCAATTTTTTAACCATGTCCTGTGCAGAAAAATCCCTAAAATACTTTTGTCCATAGGTACTTTCACTTGTAACAGTTGCCACTGTCCTGTTACCATTGTTTGCCTCAATTTATAATATCTACAAAGGCCAGAGAGGGATTTTTAGAGGTGAGGAATGAGAGAAAGCAGAAAAATTATGTGTTTTGGGGATTTCATTAAAATAATTCTATACTACAGAATTTTTGACCTAACTGCCATGAAGCAGATCTTCATTGTGAAAGAGTATAAAATTTTATAAAGCATATAAAGCATCAGCATATAAAGCTGATGGTGCATGTTTGTCCTTTTTGAAGAGAGGCAAATAAATGGATGGAGGAATAGGTGCTTATACTTAGTGCATTTTTTGTTAAGTGCGTCTCAAAGAGGTCCTGAAGTCGCCATCCCTGGAAGTGTTTAAGAAAAGACTGGATGAGGAACTCAGTGATATGGTCTAGATAATGGGAGGTTCAGATGGACAGAGCGTGATGCCCGTGGCTCTGGGGTTGTAGGTTCGATCCCTGTGAGGGTGTTCACTTGGGAGTTGGACTAGATGATCCCTGTGAGTCCCTTCCAACTCGGAATGTCCTGTGATCCTGTGATCTAGTAGTTTCAGAAGTAAAATTATTAGTCCTGTTATTCAGTTAATTTGGGGGTTTGTTTTGCTTGCTTGACTACAAACAGGTGCATCTGCAGTGGGGCATTCACTGATCCCTGCATAGCCTCAAGACCAAAAGTGGCATTACTTATTGAAAACTATTAAAACACAGATCAGGTCTACATTCCTAAGGAGAAATATACTAGTGAGTTCCCCAAAAAGGTTGTAAAGAGAATTAAATTCAAGAAATAATGCGCTGGTGGGCAGTTTAGGTGTTATAGGAGGAGGATTCATCTAAGAATGTTAGATAGACTGCCATGTCCTTCTTCTCTTGGGATGTGTTTGTGCCTCACTTCCAAGAAATAAACAGCATGTCGTATAGAAATGCTTTTGCAAAATCTGTTTCCCTTTGATGTATGTGAAGTCATAATATGATAGGGTTCTTTTCTGTGATGCAGCTGCTCCATGAAATGTTTAGTTCTTTTTATGTAACTGGCTTGCCAAAGGAAATGTATGTATCTATTCCATTCTGAATGGATGTTTCAGCAGGTGTCAGGTCATAAAATCACTTTATACCACTTCTTCCAACAGTTTATGATCACTGGATATTGTATCTTTGGTCCATGATATGGGGCATTGCCATATTGATTAAATGCCTTGGGCTGTTACAGGGGGAAAAAATAAGGATATTTAATCAATAGACCTGCGCTTTAGTTACTGTTCCTGTCAGGCTGCAACAGAAATAGCTCAAGAAAGGCGCAGCTTCTCATACAATCTGAGGGAGTTAAAGTTTGAAGAAGGCTAAATAATGCCTTTCCAGACCTGTGAGGGAAGATAATCAACTTAGCAATTGCAAGTGCAGAGATTGAGTTACCAGATCAATCTTGTTTAAGGGTTCAGAAGGGTTGAGAAAAAGACTTTGGGACTTAGAAGGGAGCCCCAAGGAAACAGTGGCTTAGACATGAATGGAATAAATGATGTTGGCTGCCACTGGTATGTCCTGATCTTGAATGTTACATGTGTGAGGATTAATTAGTGCTCAGCTTAAGCAACTCATTTAAGTGAGGTAGTTCAGGGATGAATCTCTCCACATCTATGATACAGGAAAAGGAAAGCAGCAGTTTTCCAAGAGTTCCTAACATTCTTTTTGAATATCATGAGTATGATGTTTTCTTGCCATTATTTACCTGTTATTATATTACTGTAACCTAAGACCTATATCCTTGGATATAGTCCCTTTAGTGCTGCCAAGTGGCCATTCCATCCAGTACAGATCTAGGACAACTGACTCCTCCTTAGGATGCAAGAGGAGCTTTAATTCTGCATTGAATTTTCAAGAATAGGCACCTCTATCTACTTCATTTTAAAAGACATGGAAAAATTCCATGTTGAAAAGAACATCATATATGAAAAAACTGGAAGTGCCAATGGATTATCAGAATTAAGACTTAGAAAGAACTTTTTTACACTGTACTTGTATTGTGTTTGAAGGAAAATACTGAGCATTCGAGGTTCTCAAATGTAGCAGAGAGAAAACATAATAAGAATCAATGCCTGGAAACTGGAACCAGACACTTTCTTCTTCATTATTTCTAACAGAAAAGATAATAGAAAACTGGTGGAAATTCCTAAAAGAGCAGAAAGTTTTTCATATCCTGCTGTATTCCAATCAAGGGTGATTACCTTACTCAGTGATGGCTTTCCCCAAGGAAATTATTTGTACCTGATGGATGGGAAACATGTGGTGCAAAGGCAGACAGCCTGAATTAATGAAGATGATATAATTGTTCTTCTCATCCTCAATATGTGGGAATCCATGGAATAAAGCCCTTGGTATTTGCTGCCTGCCTTTGTCTGTTTTACCAGACCCTAAGAAAGGAATTGGCTCTTAAGTTGGGTTCTTGGACTTGGTACACGGAGTCATTACTGCTTGGGGTGGAAAGGACTGGTGTCTGTATTCCAGAACAAATACAGCTTGACAGCCTACAAGCTGTTAAAACAACCTGACCTTTGTGTGTCTACTCCAAGAACAGTGAGTTCAATTAGCTGTAATGCTTCCAGGTCCTGTACCACCATTAGGAAATGCCTTATTCAGCTAAAGTTGCGATTTCTTTTATTCTTTTTTCATCAGTGTTAAAAGCATTAAAAGATCCATTGTAAGTACTGCCAGCAATAAAGGGAAGAGCCTCATATTCAGCAAGGTCTAGAAATTAATTAGCTCTATTCCTTAAATACAAAATAAATGCTTTCTGTCATAGCCAAAAGCATCAGGGCTGAGTTTCAGCCAGTTGGATTCAAGCCAAGGTGACAGCTCTGGCAGCTGGTGGAAACTCTGTTTTTTGCAGAGTTTGGACTGGTACCTGTCAGTTTAGACATCAGATGAAATCACTAAGTCTTTCTACAAAGACAAGAGAAGTGTTAAAAAAACTGGAAGGCCAATATACAGGACAGTGAACTCATAGCATTCATGGTCTGTCAGTAGGGTTGCACGACCTCATATGTCATTTAAATGCCTCAGTTTGCCTCTTCTTAAAGGTTGTTGTGATCCCTTGTGATCTCCTGTGCATTCTGTAAATGATTAATAAAGTCATTTACATCACAGCTTTTCCAGAGGCTTCCGGTATCTTGAGGGACAAGAAGCAAAAATGAAGTGTCATTTTTTTGTGGGAGGAGCAATACAGGGAAGATTAAATTGTTTCATATGTGTGGTTTCCCAGGTTTTGAGGGATTTCAAGGTGAATTTGCTTAGCTATTGGTGCTCTGAGTCTTGCTGGAGTCCATGGAAAGCTTCCAATGATTTTGATACAGAAGGATAGTTTTGAGATTCATGGAATCTTTGTGCATCAGGGTTTGCATGCAGAATCCTACAGAATACAAAAAGTGCCTCTTTTTCTCTCCATTTCTTACATAACATTATATGTCAGTGCCTCTGAACTAGACCTCTATCAACGTAGACATATCAGAAAAAGAAATCTCCTCATGAGGAAACTCAGATTTTGAATAGGCTAAACTCTCGAGGACAGAGATAACCCAAATATAATTCAACAAAACTTTTAGTGCTGCTTGTTGCATTTCAGTAGTTTCAGGATACTTCAAAAATCCATCTGTGTCAGGTGAAATGCAGGACCTAGGGCAGACTCTTGGCCTTCTGGACCAGCAGTTGGAGGCCATGGGGGATGCCCTAAAGTCTTTCAAATGGAACAAGAGTCCTAGATATCTAATCTGAGGCTCCATATTCAACTCCTGCTTCTTTTCCTCTTGCTCCTACCTGAGGAACTACTGCCTGAGACTACTGTAATGGGTTTTACTTTGACTAGATTCCAGGGGCCCGAATGGTTGCTCAGTCCCAAAATAATAGATGACCTACAAAGGGTGGATGGGAATAAGGCAGTTTAATATACACACAAATAAATCAAAGCAAAGCACACTCAGAAATGAAGCAAAATAACTAATGTGCCAAGGGAGGTGGTGGAGTCACCATCCTTGGAGGTGTTTAAGAGAAGACTGGATGAGGAGCTTAGTGACATGGTCTAGCTGGTGGGGTGTTGGACTGGATGGTCCTGGGGATCCCTTCCAGCTCGGAGTGGCCTGTGAGCTTGTGAGGGAACTGTGTTTATGTCCACAGCTCCGGGTTGTGGGTTCGATCCCTGTATGGGCATTAGCTGGGGAGTTGAACTAGATGATCCTTGTGGGTTCCTTCCAACTCGTAATATTCTGTGATTCTGTGATTCTTCCCCAGTCCTCTGTCTCTTACAACAGGTACCATATTCCCCCTTCCTCTTGGAGGCAGGGGGGGACAGGAGTAGGGGAAAACCTAGCAGTTGGTGTTTCTCTGCCACTGCTCGGGGAAAGAGGCCATTCCCTTGCATTCCATGATGTCCCTCCCATGGGAGAAAGTCTTTCATGACCCTCTCCAGGGTGAATCCATCCCAGAGGCAGCAGCTCTTCCAAACACTGCTGCCTGTGGGTCACTCCACAGGGTGCAGTCCTTGAGCACTGGCTGCTCCAGTGTTGGTCCCATCCCAAGGCACAGATCCTACAAGATGGAGTTCTGCTCCAGGGTGGACTCTCCTTTCCACTGGCTGCACATCTCTCCCGGGACCCTGCTCTGATCTGGGTTCCAACAGGCTGCAACCTCCCTCCAGCATCCACCTCCTCCAGCACGGGCTCCTCCACAGGCTACAGGTTGATCTCTGCATCCCTGAGAGCTTTCCATGGGCTGCAGGGGGACAGCTCTTTCACCGTGGTCATCACCATGGGCTGCAGGGAGATGCTTGGAACACCTCCTCCCCCTCCTTCGACCCTGGCCTTGGTGCCTGCATTTGCTGTTACAACTTCTCACTGCTCTCCTCTGGCAGTGATTATCTGCCAGATTATCTACTGCTTCCTAATTTTATTTTTTTTTCCCTTCTTAAATATGTTATCACATAGGTGTCTCTGTCTCTCCTGATTGTCTCGGCCTTGACCAGCGGCAGGTCCAGCCAGGAGCTGGCTGGCATTACCTCTGCCAGCTATGAGGGAGCCTTCCAGCAACTTCTTGAAGAAACGCCTCCCCCATAGCTGCTCTGCTACCAGAAACCCAGCCCCATAAAAACCCAATACAACTACCCAGATGTGTGCTCTTCCCTGCCACTTAACCAATGTCGTGCTGAGGGAACACTATGGATACCCTGTCCTGACTGACTGGTGTCCCAGATTTCAATGGCATTGATAGTTACTTTCTCATGTACTACATTCCAGAGGTTTTGAATTTTGTTCCCTGTATTCCATGACACCATTCTCAATGCTTACACTTGGCACCCAAATACTTTTTTTAAGTTTTGGCTTAGGTTGGTATCAGTAGGAGAAAGAGAGGAGACGTTAATCGAGTTTTAAGAGCTGTTCCTCTGTCTCTCAGCATTGATTTGTGTGGAACTGTCCTTTTAACTCCGTTTTCCAGATGACTACTCATTGCCTTCTGATGAAAGCCAGTCTGAAAGTGCAGGGGTGGATTTACATCGATTATTCCCTTTGTTGTCTTTCTGTGACCCCTTCTGAACCATGAACTCAGAGTTGTAGCTTGGTTGTGAAGAGCTTTTATTCCTATCACCCTGACTATAAATATGGATTAAACAGTTGAATGTGACAGGCATCTGAGCTCGCTTATGTGCAAACAAGGAAAAAAACCTTCCCACCCTGTGTTAAACTGCAGTTTGATTCTAAACAAGAAGCATATTAAAAACAACAAACAAACAAAAAATAACAACAGAACAATCAGCATCAAACTGCATTTAGAGGCTGTGGGATGACAGAGATGAGCATTGTTTGCCATAGTTTGGGCAATTGTGCAGGCAAAAGTAAATATCTGCAAATCCATTTTTCTGGATAAATTAGTGCTTCCCTAGAGAAGCATTTGGTGTTGTATGTGCTGTAAAGCTGCCATGTTTCGTTTCAAGGAGAGAATGAGTGGTAAACACTCCTGCTGAATATTCCACTTCAGCAATACTTTGCAGGCAATTAGTAGCAGTTAGTGTGGATTTACCAAGGATAAATCACATCCAACTAACTTGGTTGATATGCTATGATAAAGTAACTGGATTTGGGCATGAGGGGAGAGCAGTGAATGACAGTTGCCCCAGACTCATCCTATTGGAGTCTGCCCATCTCTCCAGTCTGTCCAAATCCCTCTGCAGGGCCCTCCTACCCTCCAGCAGATCAGCCCATGCTCCAAGCCTGGTGTCTGCAAATTTGCTCATGATGGACTCAATCCCATCATCAATGACATTAATAAAAATATTAAACAGGACTGGACCCAAGACTGGCCCCTGGGGGACACCATTAGTAACTGGCCGCCAACTGGATGTGACACCATTAACTACCACTCTTTGGGCATGACCATCCAACCAGTTCCTGACCCAGCACAGAATAATTGTGTCTGAGCCCCTTGCTGCCATCTTCCCCTGGAGTATAAAATGAAAGACTGTGTCGAATGCCTTACTGAAATCCAGATACACTACATCCACAGCCTTCCTCTCATCCACCAGACAGGTTACTTGATCATGAAAGGAGATCAGGTTGGTCAAGCAAAATCTACTGCTCCTAAATCTGTGCTGACTGGGCTTGATCTCTTGGACATAAAGCAAGTGTTGCATGATAGCGCCCAGTACTATCTGTTCCATAACGTTACCTGGAACTGAGGTGAGGCCAACAGGTCTGTAGTTTTCTGGATCATCCTTCTGGCCCTTCTTATGTACAGAGGTCACAGTCATTGAGTCAAACCTTTGACCCATGACCACATCATTGACTAAATTGGATTCCTGATCATACTTGTGCTCCAGATCCTTCCCCAGCTCTGTTGCCATTTTCTGGACACTCTCCAGCACCACAATGTCTTTCTCGTTGTGAGGGACACAGAACTGGACACGGCACTCGAGGTGTGGCCTCACCAGTGCTGAGTACAGGGGGACAATCACTGCCTTGGTCCTGCTGGTCACACTATTGCTGATACAGGCCAGGATTTCATTGGCCTTCTTGGTCATCTGGACACACCTCTGGCTTTATAGAACAAAACTGACTAGATGATTGTACTCAGAGTGTAATGGTTGATGGGTCAGAGTCTCCATGGAGACCTGTAACAAGGACAGTGAGTCAGGGTGTATCCAGAGACCTGTCAATATCACAAAGGAGATGTTTATACAGTCATGAGAGTGCACTCCTGTCTGCAGACTGGGGAGGAGCTGTTGGTACACTGAAAGAAACGGGCTGCCATCCAGAAGGACCTGGAATGGATGGAGGAATGGGCTGGTCAGAGGCTGCCAACATTCACCAAGGACAAATGCAAAATCCTGCACATGGGAGGGATTAATCCTTTGTGACAGAACACACTGCCACTGACTGGCTGAGCAGCAGTTCTAGGCAAAAGGCCCTGAAATGCTGGTGGAAATGGAACTGAGCATGAATGAGGTGTATGCCCTGCCAGGAGAGAAGGTAGCCTGGACTGTGTGTGCAGGAGCACAACCAGGAGACTGAATGGGATGTGCGTTCGGTCTCTGTACGGGTGTTAGATGGTGAGTTGGACTAGATGATCCTTGTGGGTCCCTTCCAACTCATAATATTCTGTGAATCTGTGAATCTGTGAAGTTGTTATCTTCCTCTTCTCAACACTTGTTAGAACCTATCTAGGTAGTCCAGCCAGGTTTGAGACCCTCAGTACAAGGCATTGATCAAACGGATCAAGCTCAGGTGAGGCCCTTGAGACGGCTGGGGCTGGAGGACCTGTTTGGTACCTGATGTGGGATGGCAATTGTTCAGCCTGGAGAGGGGATGGCTTTGGAGGCTCCTAATAGCAGCTCCCTGTATCTATGAGTAAGATCATCAGGATCCTCATTATTGGAAGGGTTGCCCGGAGAGTTGCACAGGCTCCATTCTCAGATTTCAAAACTCAAATGGACTGGAAGCAACTTCATGCCCTCATAGGTGACGCTACTTCCAGCAGAAAGTTGGACTGCAAACTAGAAACCCCAGACTTCTTTTCCAGCCTGAATTATTCTGTAATCCTGTGAATGGCTCCTGCCTGAGTGAACTTCACTGGGTGCTCTGCATTGATATAACTATGAAGCACAACACAAAAGAAAAATGATACCATTAGGCTTTGTAAAGTTAATCTGGAGAACAATTTCAATTAGCTTTGTTGTCTTAGTAAGTACCTTGTTCATCTGTTCAGTACATTTTTAGAAGATGCACAAAGTGTTAATTTATCTATTAATCTTTTCTTTGGAACACAAACAGCAAGTACTAATAATGTTGCCTAAATGCAATTACAGCTAATAAATCAAGGACTAGTTTTCCAGGATTTTATATACTTGTTATTTTCTTCTGGTTTTGTTTGTTTGATTGTTGTTTTCATTTTCTTTGTCTCATATATGTATGTTTGCTGGCTACCCCAGAAATCTTCAAAAATTTTCGACTTTGAATACAATACATTTTTCCACATACCATCAAGAAATCCAGATACAGCACGTAATACCAGTTTTCAGCAGTAGCAAGTGGAATTTATCAGGTTATAGAAAAAACAATCCTTATCTACTCTTCTTAGCAGCAGAATAATTCATATGTGTCATTTACTAAATCTTTGGAAGGATGCAGGATGCAGTCAGGACTGTATTGTATGACCTTCATCAGTAAACAAAGAAAATAGGTATATTTATTTGGTATTAACTGTTTCTGAATACACACTGTCAGTGAATTTTTTTGAGGGGAAAAAGGAAATTTGAGATAATTATTCTTTTGTTTCCTACTTGAGTACCCAATCCAGCATTTATTTCCTTTGACCTTTAGGAGTGACATGTCATCCCACAGGGTCTGAGCCAGGGTCTTGAATCCATGTGACAATCCCTCTTTGGCGAGCTTTGGATCTGAAATGTTCCCTCCTCTGTAATGCACCGGAATCATGTTATTGATTCCAACTCAGTCATGCTCTAGGAAAATGAAAAATGAATGCAGGTATAAACAGTGGATTGATAACTTTACTGTTTGTCATCATTGTCTTTTACATCCCATGAAGTGCATGATCTGATCAGCTGGTTCATCTACAGAACCACAGGCTGTTTAGAAAGGCACACCAGGAAAATCCCAATCATTTCTACCAACTACTCTTGACTTGGACCTCACTGCTCTGAGAATTATTTTCTATTAAAAGGGCTATTGGACTGGTGCCACAATACCCAGTGTGTTCCTGCCAGTGAGGACAGACTGGAGTTGTGTGGTGGTGGCAACTGCTGGAGCTCCTCTTTCCTGCTCAAAGTCCTGTCCATCCCCCAGTCTCTGCCCCATTACAAGTTCCACTGCCCCTCTTGCCCTCTGGATTGTATAATATTGATGGCAGAGAAATGGGAGAAAGAAGACCTGAAAAGTATTAAAGCTGTCAGGGTCATGGATACTGGATGACGTTGTCACTGGCCCAGAGGGTTTTTGAAAACAAAGGATTGCTGAATCATAGACTTGTTCAGGTTGGAAAAGAGCTCTAAGATCATTGAGTCCAACCATTAACCCTGCACTGCCCAGGCCAGCACTGAACCATGTCCCCAAGTGTCACATCTACGCATCTTTTAAATCCCTCCAGAGATGGTGATGCCACCACTGCCCTGGGCAATCTGCTCCAATGACTATCCTTTCCATAATGAAATTTTTCCTAATATCCAATCTGAACCTTCACTGGTGCATTTTGAAGCCGCTTCCTCTTGTCCTGTCACTTATTACTTGTTGCCTGGGAGAAGAGCTCGGCCTCTACATGGCTCCAACCTCCTTTCAGGGAGTTGTAGAGTGAAAAGGTTCCCCATGAGCCTACTTTCCTCCAGGCTAAATACCTCAGATGCTGCTTGTGCTCCAGACCCTATCCCAGCTCCCTTTCCCTTGTCTGGATATGATGCAGCCCCTCAATATCTTTCTTGATGTGAGGGGCCAGAGCTGGACAGAGCATTCAAGGTGTGGCCTCACCAGTGCCCAGTAAAGAGGGACAATCACTGCCCTGGTGCTGCCGGCCACACTATTGCTTGTATGGGCTAGGATTCCTTTGGCCTTCTTGACCACCTAGTCACAGTGATGGTTCATATTGAGCCACTGTCAACCAGTACCCCCAGGTCCTTTCCCATCTTGCAGCTTTCCAGCCCCTCTGCCCCAAACCTGGAGTTCTGAATGGACCTGTTTTGACTCAAATACAGGACCTGGCACTTTGCCTTGTAAATCTGCAGAGCCTTCCTACCCTCCTGCAGATCAACACTCCCAACCAACTTGGTGTTATCTGCAAACTGACTAAGAGTGCCCTCAATCCCCTTGTCCAGATCTCCAGTATAGATATTAAACAGAATTGGCCTCAATCCTGAGTGCTGGGGACTATAAACCTGCACAGATGGCTTCCTGAGAGAGACCAGGTGGACAGCAGCTTTTGCTGTTTGCCAGCAGTTTTCTGCATCCTGATATTACTGAGATCAAAGGAATTCTGTTCTTTCACTTAGAAAGTTGGGTGTTTTTGTTGTCGTTATCTTTTCTTCCTTCCAAGTGCTGTTGGGGTGTTTTCGTCCTCATTATCCTTTCCCCCTCCCAAGTGTTATTTACCTGAGCGCTTCTGAAATTTGAAGCTACAGCAGTTCCAACACAGCAAAAGCAGTTCCACAATTGGATATAACTGTGAACAGGATGGAGAAATGATTTCAGCGTTTCCTTCTGGTCTGTGCCGAGAGAAGGGAGTATTTATATATACCTTAAATAGTATATGTACACTATAGAATATAGCCATATAGAATGCCTGCCTGTATTCAGTTGGTGACAGTTATGCTTTAAAAATACATAAGTAACATATGGTGATTATGGCAATGTTGTTTTAATGAAGCTTTAATTGAAGTGATTTACTGTACTGTGAGGAGAAAGGCTAACAAGCAAGATCAAATGGGCATGAAGGGAAACCAGAGTTCCTGAAGCTGAGATCTGTATTTTACCACTGAAGTTAGAGACATCAGAAGAGTTCAAAAGACAGTTTTAATTTTTGAAGAAAAGTAAGTCTTAGATTTTCAACTTTCCAAATCGATTTAAGCAAATGAGGAATCACGTCAGATTTGACATCCTCTCCCTTGTCCCTTTAGACTTAATGAAGTGTCACGAGAATCTATAAGATGAAGCAATATTTTATCCTGTGTCTGTAGCTTCCTCCCCTTGGTCTGTGTTTTCAGCTGCAAAAGGTGGCGAGGGCACTGTCTATGGCACTACGGCAACTTCCACCACTCCACAGTCTTGTCCTTTGTGACGTTGACTCTGATGGATTTCACTGAAATCCATTAGTTTTCTTCTCACTTGTTTTTAAGCAGAATGATGGAGCTACACTGCAGAAGGGGCGATGTTGTGGTGTTCTTCCTGGTGCATCAACAGCAGCACAGTCATTTAATACTTTTCTATAATCTCTGTGAATGATGAGGATGCGCAAAGGAGAAAGGAGGGACATCTTGATAATCAAATCCTTCGGGAAGTTTAAAACACTGTCTCTTAGAAAAAATAGAAACCTTTTGCCATATACAGTGATAGAATTCAGGCGAGATGAAGGGAGAAATGTGGAAAGCAAAATGATTAATATTCACGGTCACTTTTCTGATTGCAAGAGCAGTAAGAAAGAGAACTACTAAAAATAACTTTCTGCATAGAAAATCTGTCTAACCACAGCCAAATATGTGATGCTTTGTTGTTTCAAACATACTGAATAGGCACTTTAGTCCATCAGGTATGGAATTAATCTCTTAACATTTTGATATGACCACAGTTCAATCTGTGTAGCAATAACTTTAATTTGTCTAGTAAAGTGTTGTCATTTTTTAGAAGAGAAAAGCAAATAATCATAGAATAATAAAAAGACTTAGGTGGGACACCAAGCCATGGGCAGGGACACCTTCCACTAGCCCAGGTTGTTCCAAGCCTGGCCTTGAGCACTTCCAGGGATGGGACATCCATAGCTTTTCTGGGCAATTTGTGTCAGTGTCTCGCCAACCTCTGAATAAAGATTTGCTTCCTAACATCTCATCTAAATCTCTCCTTTTTAAGTTTAAAACCGCTCCCTCTTGTCCTAACACCATCTGCCTGTGTAAAAAGCTGTTTTTCCTGTTTTTCACAAGCCTCTTTCAAGTACTGGAGGGTCATAATGAGATCTCCCTGGAGCCTTTCTTCTCCACACTGAACCACCCCACACACTTAAGAACCATCACCCCATTTTTGTCTCAGTGTAAATAAAGAAGGTATGAAAGATTCCTCGATTCTAGCATCAAGTTTGATCTGAAATACATACATAGTCCCAGACTAAAGAATATTAACTTTGAAGTGTCAGAAGAAAAAACACAAGCCAAGAAAAACATTGTTCATTCTCATATTTAGTACTCCCAGGTGTTGAGAGAATTGAGCTTTTGTTGAACCTTTTCGTTCATGGGACACCACAGGAATGATGTTGTGCATGTATAACAGTAAACTCTGTTGTCCCAAGCTAATTCTCCAAGGAATTATGACAGAGTAAACATACTCAGAGGGGTGAACGGAAGTTCAGCCTTTTATCATTTCTTCGAGGAATGGCCACAGGAGTTTGTTTTCCTGCTTTCCACTGAATGTGAAATTAAACTCCCTCCACAGATCCACAGAACCCATTGGATAGAGATCCCTGTGGCCAAGGCAGGATTTCAAAGGAACGAGGACAGATGGAAGGACCTCTATGCCAATCTGTTGTCCAACAAGTTTGACTTTGGATTAGAATTTAGAGAAACCAGGGTAGTTCTTTTTTGTTTTAAACCTCCCTTCTTATCCTTTACACTGTATCTCCAGATCTGTTGCTTCTATGTCTCTGCCATTTGGGTGTCTTCCCATCTGTGTGTCCTGTCTCTGTATAAATTTACAGCCATTTGACTGATTCCTGTCAAATTGGCCAAAAGAGGAATCTTCAGTTTTACATTCCCACACGGTTTGGCAACCGCCTGTACCCAGGCAGAGGAGAAATGCCATTGCTACCTCCACCAAGGGAAGGGCTGTAGGGCAAATTCATTCCCTACAGGAAAAGAGGATTGACTATGCACACCCGATTCTGCTCCACCTCTGTTGTTGTGCTTGTGGTGCTCTGAGGTAAAAGTCTAACAAGATTTGCAGTGAAGACTTTATTTTTTGTTAGGCTGGCACATATATCTGGAAAAGAAAAGCAGAGACTCTTTTGGAAGCACAGACCCTTGGAGTGGCCTGAAGAACAACTGCCTCAAAGCTTTCTGCTTCTTCCTTCAGTTATTTCCATCTCTCTAATAAAAGACATATATATGCTCCTCCTACAAAGGTTGTTTGGCTGACATCACACTTATCTAAATTAGTTCTATGGCAGAGGGCTTGCAACTAGATAATCTCTAATGCCCCTTCCAACATAAAATATTGGAAATAATGTCCGGTCAATGAAAAAGAAAATGAAAAAGAATAAGGAAAAAAAAATAGTTACTACAGAATCAAGCCCTGAAAGTCTGTTTAGGGCTTTTGCAATATTTAAATCTCAGAATATGATGATGTCCATGCAGCATTGACATCAGCCAGGTTTTAGCTCAAAAATAGTTGTTTTAATCGCTATAATTATCACCTTCATTTGCAAAAAGTCCTCTACTCTCTGATTGAGCACACACGCAAATAGAAACTGCACAAATTAGGAGGTGGTTGCAGTGGTGATGTGTAGGTACCAAGAGATTATCCATTTAATACAGCCAAACACCTGGCTATTTAATAGAGGTCACCGGCTAAATCAGTTAGACACGGCTTAGGCAGGCATGTGGAAGCAGAGCTGAATTAGAAATAAGTGAATCCTAGCTTTGGCCACAAATGTGTGGAAAATGAAACTAAATTAAGTTGCTTCAGCCCTTTCACTGGCACAAACTGATATAAATTGGTTTCATTAAAAAACCCTAACATATTTTAAGGCTGCAGTCCTAACCTATTCCATTTTGTGTGGCTGCGGAGAGCTACCAGCTTTAGTGGCATTTTATGTAGCAAATGAACAGGGGACAAATAGGATTTTATTGCTTTCTAAATGAAAAGGCTGGGAAGTTTTAGAATAAAATTGATTTTCACATCTGGAAAAGTTTGCCTTATCATTAGGGCTGTGCTTGTTCTCTCTTTTACTCCACTTATTTTTCACTCCATTGTTTTCCACTTATTTTGCAAGGCAGCCATGTAATTACCATTCTCATTCACTCATGTTCCAAAATTGTGTTTTTCTTCTCCAAGTGCAGGATTTGAAAATGTTTGCACAGGGGTTGCTCAGCTGAACTGCTCCTTGGATGAGATGGGATGTGCATTGGTCTCTGCCTTTTTCCATCCCATGCTTCTGTAGATAATATTTACAAAGGTGTTTTTGGAGCATTTTCAGAAAACCTGAATGCATTTAATGGAATTTTTATAAGCTACATGATCCTCTGCTCTTCCCAAGTTTCATAAGGAAAATGCACCCATGGAATAATTCAGCATCCTATCACTTACATGACACTGAGCTTGTATAGAAACACCAGGGATATCTGGAAGGGTATATTAGCTCAGGTTATGCACCTTTTTGGAGCTTTTGGAAGAGCTGGGGGCTTTGGTATCTCTTTATGGAATTTATGGAGCGCACTGACTTTTACCACCTGCATGAGACGTTCTTCATACACTCATCCAAAGGTCACAGTTTCCCCCACATTTAATCCCTGTTTATAAGCCACATGTGCTTTCTTTGGCAGTGGCAATTTGGTTCAAAATGTATGAAATAGTGTAGCATTCTGCCAAACTCCATTCCTTGTAAATTGGAAGTACCAGTTTAAGTAAGGAAATGGCTAAGAAACACTTATCCCATGATGTGCAATGTGTTGTGCTCTCTGCCACATCATGATGAAGTTTTCCATTTCACAACACAAGAAACATTGTACAATTCCGTGTTCCTTGGAGAAGGGCCCATAGGGAGCCATAGCTGAATCTCTGGAATATGTCAAGCACCTGTGGCTGCTCCAACACCTGCATTGTAAAGACAAAAGTAGCTTTGGCACCAACTGCTCTTCAGCTCCTGTGCTCCCTGGGGATGTCTTGGCCTCCAGAGACAGCTCAGGTTTGCTGGGTATGTCTCATCCTGCTTCCCATAGAACCACAGAATTGTTTAGGTTGGAAAAGGCCTCTAGGATCATCATATCAAACTGTTAACCCAGCACCACCACCATGTTCACAATTAAACCATGTCCTCAAGTGTCATAGCCACATGTTTTCTGAGCACTTCCTGAGATGGTGACTCAACCACTTCCCTGGGCAGGCTGCTTCAAAGCTTGGCCACCCTCCAATCTAAACCTTCCATGGTGCACTTTCAGGCATTTCCTCTCATCCTATAATGTTCTGCCTGGGAGAAGAGACTGACACTCACTCCACTCCCCTAAGCCTCTCCAGGCTAAACACCCCCAGCTCCCTCAGCTGCCCCTCATATTGGTCCAGACCCTTCATCAGCTTTCTCGCCTCTCTTCAGACACACTCCAGCACCTCAATGTCTTTCTTGTAGTGAGGAATCCAGATTTATTTAGCAAATGGGGCAATATGTCCAGTAGATATAACTCGCATGAGATACTGAGATCTAAGGATATTCCTCAGGCCTATTCTAGGATCAAATCTTCCATGGGGATATTCGCTGTGATACCTGCATGAGGCGAGACATTTGGAAAGCAAGAAATGGACCATGGAAAGTTAAGTGGTCATGGACAGAAGTCATATTACATGGTGCAACTCAATGAAAAAAAATTATGTCTCCCTGTGCTTAATACGGAGATTGTGAGAAGGCCTCCCGTGTCAATGCAGACTGCTGGTTGGGGTGCTTTATGCACCTTACTGAAGCATGTTAACCCTCTGAAACCTTTTTTCTCGCTGGTTCCGAAGTGTCTTGGAAACTGGAAGCAAGGCAACTACAAGCAGAGGTCCGTGTTAATAAGAAAACATCATTCTTAGTAGCTTTTCTTGGCAATGACAAAGATTTTCATTGGAAGATCCAATGGCTGGAGCATCTCTCCTGTGAGAATATATTGAGAGAGTTGGGTTTGTTCAGCCTGGAGAAGAGAAAGCTCCAGGGAGACCCTATAGCACCATCCAAGACCTAAAGGGGCTACAAGAGACCTGGAGAGAGAATTTGACAAGGGCCTGGATGACAGGACAAAGGGAAATGGCTTCCCATTGGCAAAGAACAGGCTTAGATCAGATCTTAGGAAGAAATTCTTCCCTGTGAGGGTGATGAGGCCCTGGAACATGTTCCCAGAGAAGGCGTGGCTGCCCCATCCCTGGAAGTGTCCAAGGCCGGGTTGTTCAAGTCTTGAAGCTCCCTGGGATAGTGGAAGGTGTCCCTGCCCATGCCAGGAGACTTTGACCTGAATGATCTTTAAGGTTCCTTCCAAACTAAGGCATTCTATGATTTAATCCTTGAACATCATCCTTCTGTATGATACCAGAGGTGTGTTACAAGGTGTGCCCACTCCACTGGTTCTGTGCTCTTTTTCATTAATACTTTTCTTATTAAAAGTCACAAATTCTTCACTCAGACATGAAAAAAAGCCTTATCACAACAGTCATCTGTGGGTTTAGGGTGATGATTGCAGAGTAATCTTGGGTTTATTGTGGATTTTAGCTAGAGTAAAACCTATAACCTCACACTTCTTCCCTTTGGCTTTGGTTTGCCTAGTACCATTAGGCACACACCATTTTCCTAGTGAAGACATGCTTCTCGGAAGTTTTTCCTCCAGTGATGTCAGCTGGTCCTAGTGCTGATGCAATTCAAGGTGAATAAATTCAGTAACATTCTTTGCCAAGAATTACTCAGTTCCTCATGCCAAAATATTAATCGATAATGCCTTTTCAAAATTTCTCTTCACTCCAATCATTTTTATAGCATTGCGATTTACTGCATGGAAGCAAGGTAGTTAAAGATAAAAATCCCCCAGCTGTTAAATCACATTATTATTATTAATATTTATCTGTCATTTACAGAGCCCCAAAAGGTGTGCACAGCACTTTTATGTCGGTCAGCAGGCCAGACAACACAACAGCTTTCCCAAGGACAGGAACTGTGATTAGGGACAGGACAAAGAGACACTTGAGTCAGAGGAGTATCTTCAGGAAATCCCATGGAGCTTTCTGCCCAGGTTGTCCTAATTAGCCTTTGGAAAAGGAAAGATCATACCTGAATATGTAGGAAGACAATACTCTCAGACCTTGAGCAAAGGAAAATTAATTTAACAATAAAAATTATAATAACATGATGTAGTGGTATGTGCAGAACAGAGAACTCTGATTTAGAGTCTTAAAATATTTTATTTTAGTTTGGTTTGCTTTGGTTCTGTTTCTCCCTCAGAAAGTTTCCAGTATTTAACATGTTATTCCAGATTTGCTCTGGAGCAAATACCTAAATATTTATGAGTTTCTTTTATGTTTTCCTGCAATGAATAGATACACTTTACAAAAACATATTTCTCAACACCAAAATTCTTGGGAGGCTTGTACCTGGATCACCAGCACAGTCTTAGATGTGTGGCGGTGATCCAGGATCTTATCATTGCTTCCCATTTGTGTTCCCTAGAACAAATCCAGTCAGTAGAGCTGGTGTGGCACCAAGGAAAGGTTTTGGTAAAGAATTAAATCCTTATTAGTGAAGGAGAGAATTTCCCATGGCCTGAGAGCTACACTGCTGCAAAGTGCTGGAGAGGAGGACAAAACTGCTCTCTCAGAATAGCTGCAACTCTGATGGTGAGAAATTATGGAGGACCATCAGTTCAAGGCTTGAGGCTGGACTGGGGACAGGGATATTTACAACATATTCCTCAAGCATCTCTGTTAACATGTGATGCAGTACATCAGACACAGGCTTGAACTCTGGAGCAATCACCAGAAGTTCAGTCAGCTACAAACGCTGTAAGATGACATTAAACATAATTATGGATAAGCATTGAAGAAGGTTGAATAGGAGAGATAGAAGCTGCATTTTTAAAGGAAAGCGTCTAGAGCATAGTGGTTTGTTTTGGTAGATCACCTTGAGGAAGGTCATACATTCACAGAATGGTTTGGGTTGGAAGGAACCTTAATGATCATCAACCCCTCTGCAACGGACACGGACACCTTCCACTAGACCAGGCTGCTCTAAACCCAGTCCAACCTGGCCTTGAACACTTCCAGGAAAGAAGAGTCCACAACAGCTCTGGGCAGGTCCTCTTCATTGGCCCAGATGTAGAATCATTGTAGGACTGTGCTCCTTAGCACCATTCATTCCAAACTTAATAAATAAGGAGACTGCACAGTGTTTTGTCCTGCATTCTGCTTTGTAATTGAGATACTTTTACTGAGTCATGAAAGAATTATGTGATTCAGCATGAAGACAATTCTGGTCAGGGAGTGAGTTTGAAGAGCAGGGTTCAGGCTTCAGTTGTTTTCAGACACTGAAAGAAGCACAGATGTGTTTTTGTAACTGAGGTTTCACATACTGGTAATTACACTGATTATGCAGTGAATGTCTTGTTTTCATCTTTTATAAATCTTTTATTCCCTAACCATTGTAAGTGGACTAGAGGTTTTGCTTTTCTCTGATAATAATATAGGAATAGAATCTCATTAGTTACTATCTGTGAGCAGCAGGAGGAAAGCAATGTCAGTTCAGTTGTGCTTGACTGGGGAAATCACAGTATCGTGCTGAAAGAAGGTACAGCAGCATCCAGTGTCCAGGCATTGGAAATGAAGGCTTGATAGATAGGTACCACCTTGGAAATGCCAGTCAGTCTTGGTCTTCCCAGGCTGCACTTTATGAGCTTGTCAGTGGTTTAGTGACATCCACCTTTCCCCAAACACACAAATGGCATTGTGAGCCCTGACAGATATTTCAGTCAAAGCAAGATTTTAGACAAGATAATTTCTCTCTTTCCTCCTCTCTGTTACCTAGTCATCCTTTAAAACTTAAGATTTTTTTTTTCCTTTAAATCCTAAGACATGGTTCATTCTATCCCTATCCATGTCTGTGAAATATTTGGAGTTACTTTGTTGTTCTGAATTTAGGCTTTTGCAAACCATGGTACATTACCAAGCAAAATCCTAAAAGCTGGAAGGAAATAATCTGATAGTCTACTTTGGTCACACTGGACCAGTTACTCTCCCACAGAGGGCAACAAGAGAAGCATTTGCAGGACACTGTTTAGTCACAGATGCAGCTGGGTTTAAAATAAGAAGAAGCAATATTGTACTTGAACCCTTCTCCAGTTTGAGAGTTCTCATGGCTGCTGCTTTCAAAGCTCATTTGTGATAATGCTGGAAGAAAAGCTGGTTTGTCCTGGGGAGAGACATGAACAGCAGACCCATGTCTCTTGGGAAGGGTATTGGAGAGATCCACACTTCAATGTCAGAGTCTGAAGGAAAAGTATTTCAATCTTAAATTGTGTTCCTGGTACATTTGACACCAGTTGAGGACAGTGAGATTTACTGTGTCTGTACCAGACTCATAGGACATTTCTGGTGCAAATTGAAATCATTGGGATCATCTCGGACAAGAAGGGCATGAAATAAGGACAAATGGATGAAGAAAAAAAACAAAAAATTAATCAAAACACAGAGAGAAGAGGCTTCAGAGGCCCCTTGAATAGAAGAAACTCAGGTTTCTTTTTTTCTGATCATGTTAGAGCAAGGTATGAACCTCTTCCTTCCAGCACAAGTGGGTCACAACCGCTTGGCCTCACCTCTCACCAGCTCCCTCAAGAGTGCCCGATGAAACAGGTGCCATTTGCCTTTGCATTTTGGGAGGCCTTAAATTACTTTGAAAAGAGTCTTAAGGTGCAGAGCGCTTCTGTGGCTCTGAAGTCCTGAAGAGAATGTAAGAAAGTGGATTTTTGTGAGTAAATTATGAATGACTAGTTTTCTCTGAACAGTTGTTTAATTGAGCTGCAGCTGGAGCTGATTATGTTTGTTTTTCCTTCAGTGTCTCTCATTTCCTTTCATTTCCGTTAATTCCTGCTTTCGTTGGGTAACTGTTGCTGTACAAAATTTTAAGAGTGGTAAAAAAACTGAAAAAGAAAACAAGAAAAAAAAAAGTGCATATTTTAGTAGCCTTTCATGACAGTTGTTCCTGGAGACACCTGTAAACTATTGAGCTGAATTGGGCTGCAGCTGCTGCTGACGGAATAGAGTGTGAAGGAGAAGGGGTGTGACTCATTCTTCTGCTTCTTCCACCACCCTCTTCTTTGCTGGCCCTGCTGAGGTGGCTCTCAGACCACGTCTGCAGTGATGTCTTTTCAGTTGAGTCCCTGGATCAAGATAATGCCAGATTCCCAGCGGCTGAAAACAGAGGTTGATTGAGGGGATGCATCATAGAATCACAGAATATCCTGAGTTTGAAGGGACCCACAAGGATCACTGAGTCCAATTGCTGACCCTGCACAAGACCATCCCCAAGAATCACTCTCATCTCAGGCTGGAAAGGGATGGGACATTGGTATACATTGAGGTTACATGTTATAATCTAAGGAGGCATTTCTACTCCTGCTCTGGTGAGACCCCACCTGCAGAGCTGCTTCCTGCTCTGGGATTCCAGCACAGGAAGGACATGGAGCTGCTGGTGTGAGTCCAGAGGAGGCACCAAGATGATCAGAGGGATGGGACCCATACTCTGATTCTGTAATCTATGACATCACTGCTGTATGTGAGAAGCCAAACTGCCCTGTGTCCTGGGAAGACAATGAACTGGCTTGATTAATAATGAATTATGTTTTGGGGTTTTTTTCTAATTTATGTGGGCAGAAAGCAAAGACGATCAAGATAGACTGACAGCAACCTTATGAACTTCAATGAGAAGTGCCAAATCCTTTACCTGGGAAAGAACAACTCCATGCACCAATATATGGTGGTGGTCACGCAGATGAAAAAATGCTTGTCAGGAGAGAACCCTGTGGAGACAGGGTTAAACATGAGCCAGCAGTAGGGTCTTGCCATAAAATTATCAAGTGATGTCCTTGGCTACATTAGACAAAGGACTGCCAGCAGGTCAGGGGAGGTGATCCTTCCTCGCTGCTCAGCACTGGTGAGTCTACACCTGGAGTGCTGTTTGCTGTTCTGAGGTCCTCAGCACATGGACATCCTGGAGAGAGTTCAGCAAAGGACCACAAAGATGATGAAGTGTTTGGAGCATCTCTCCTATGAAGAAAGCCTGAGAGTCATGGAGCTTTTCAGCCTGGAGAAGAGAAGGCTGAGAGGAAATCTAATTAATGTATATAAATACCTGAAGGGAGGGCGCAAAGAAGATGGAGCCACACTCTTTCCAGTGGTGCCCAGTGCCAGAACCAGAGACAACAGACATACACTGAAACTCTTGACGTTCACTCTGAATATCAAGAAAAACCTTTTTTTTTTTTTTTACAATAGAGTTGTTCTCACATGGCCACAGTTTGGTCAGGAAGGTAGTGGAGCCTCACAGCTCAGAGACATTCGAAAGCCATCTAGATAGGGTCCTGGGTAAGTAGCTCTAGATGTTCTACTTGAGTAGGGGGAGGTTGGACCAGGTGACTTTCAACCCTAGGTCCCTTCCAACCCCATCCATTCTGTGTTTTTGTGAGATATCGCTGTCAGTGGGATCTTAGTATTTTCCTTTTTGTCTTATGGACTCTCTTCTGCTTTGCTTATGTTACAGAAGAGATGCTGTGAAAAGAAATCAAGTTGCATTGGAACTTCAGAGGTCAAATGTGTCATATGGTGTTCTCCCAAGAAAGATTAATATCAGAAAACAGAGGGCATGTTGTGGTTTTCTACAGAGCAATATGTCTTTTCACAGAAGGTTCAGTTAATTGACTCTTCAGACCTTTTTCGATTCCATGTCATGGTCAAAGGAATAGTCTTTGACTATCCATGACATTCAAGGCTACGTGACCAGTCTAAATCTTCATCTTCTGGGAGGATGGCTAGCTTTGCAGAGAAAGTGAGAGAAAAATCCTCAAGACAACTTTGGGGGCATGACAAGATCAAGATCCTGGCTGTTCTGAGATAAATAAGTAAAAATAGATGTATCCGTCTTCCCAATCATCAGTTCTTCTTTAGACTGAGCAAGAGTTTTGTCTAGAGAGGAAGATTCATTGTTCATTCTCTCTCCATCAGCTGGTTTCTCTACTAAGACCATTTCTTCTTGACATCTGCTAATTTTGGTATTTTATAGTCACAGAATCACAGAATCACAGAATTAACAAGGTTGGAAAAGACCTTTGAGATCATCAAGTCCAACCTAGTCAGCTGGCATTCTGCATCTTATGCTGTTTAATTGTTATTATTGTGCAAAAAGACGTATGTGGAGGACTCTACTACTTTTGTGTAGGATGTTTAATTCTCCATCCAAAAGGTGGATTTTTTCTGCCCTGTGGATGAAATACCCCAGGTGTCTGGATCTGCTCTGAATCTCCTGCCTCTGGACTTCACTTTGCAATGCCTGCGTAATTCCTCTTAACATGCCTGTAGATGATTTCCCAACATCGCATCTATGAATACATTCATGCAGCCACTCTTTGTGTTATTTTTACTATCAACAGCTGTTTCTTAACAACTCCAGGGTCACTGAACATACCAGAACAGATAAAATCCAACAAAGCTCAGCCTTCTCCATGGTTTTGTCACTCCTGCTTTTCTCAGTTGTGCAGTGCTAAAGAGTTCATGGTCTATCACTGTGCCACACTACCATGTGCAAAGAGGTCCTATTTTAGCATTGCAACTGGGATTATCTGCCAAGTCTTTTAGCAACTGAAAGATTTTGGTCACATTTCTAAGCAGAAATTCTAGAAGAAGGAATTTAGAAACAAGTTGCTCTTGATGAAATTTCTCTTCTTTGGGACTATATATCCAAATTTCCTACACAGCTCTTCTGGAGCTTTTAGAAGTTCAACTTGCTCTGAGTGGATGATGGTTTTAAACAAAGTTCCTTAGGACAGGGCTCCTTTATTTCCTTCACTGTGTGATTGCACTATTTGTGCTGCCTTTTAGTAGTCGTGAATTCATAATTGTAAAACACAGAATGGGTCAGGTTGGAAGGGACCACAGTGAGTCATCTGCTCCAACCTCCCTGCTCAAGCAGGGTCATCCTGGAGCAAAAGCACAGGATTGTGTCCAGATGGTTCTTGAATGTCTCCCGTATCAAAACATTTTCCCCCATTAATTTTCCTTGAACAACTCTATGCAGAATAATGTTTCGTTACTCCCGGTTTGAAGGCAAATTTCCATCTTCAGTAGCATGCTGACACTCAGGAATTATTTCCTTATGGATTATCAGTTGCTCCTTGCATGGAATTATAATGCCAAGGCAAAATTAGTCCTCAAATTTGAAGGAACCAGAATTGAAGCAAATGGACTGACCAGCCTGTCTATTTGCTGAGTACCTCATGCACATGTTCTCTGGCAGCGTAACAGGGACCATGTTTTGAAGCTAACTCTTGTTTAAACATCAGCTGCTGGCTGCCACACCAGTGCAAAATCTCAACAAATTGGCAACTCCTAGGGAAAAAGCCTGTTTTATAATACTCCTTGGGGAGCCAGAAATGGACAGGGTTAATTTGTGTTTTCTGTCTGGGCTGGAGCAAAATCTTGTTTAGTTTTCTTTATGAGAGAGAAGCTAGTGCATCAATCCATAGCACCTCCTAGTCTGCTTGACATCCTGCTTTTCTGTAATGAATACATTTCCTGCATTGCTGCATGCTTCTCCCAGAGTAGATATCCATGATTAATATGCCTTGTCTTTTATAAACAAACCTAATGCAAAGCCAATAATGTGAGTCTCATTTCTTTACTGCCAGCCCACATCTTGGCTTTGTTTGGCTGTATATGTAAAGGAAGAAAGATGAATGGTCACTCAAGCTTGGGAGCTGAAGGCATAATAATTTATGGGATGAAAAACACACACCAGTGTGAGGCAAATGCAGCCTGGGACAGCCTGTTTTGCTTCCTCCCTTAATTTTGCTTTTAAATAACAAGAATACTGTGTTGTGCACCCAGTCAGCATGTGTTACACTATATAAGTACATTGCAGGGGTAGCAGATGTATTGAGGTACCAGGAAGCTTTTATCAGTGACTGGACTCAATCATGGTATCCCGAGTGATGAAAGCAGAAGGAACTGCTGTGATCACATAAACTTCAGTAAGAAGTGCTGAAAACCAATTCTTCTCATTCTTCCTTGGGAGTCCTACATTCTTTCTGGGATCACCTATTGAGCTGATTGTCCTTGCTCCTCCCCCAACTTTTTAATTAAGAGTCATTCAAGCAAGAATCCCCCTACAGAATCACAGAATGGCTGAGGTTGGAAGGGACCTTAAAGATCATATAGTTCCAACCCTCCTGCCTGCCATGGGCAGGGACACCTTCCATGAGACCAGGTTACTGTAAGCCTCGTCCAATGTGATCTTGAATACTTCCAGGGATGGGGCATTCACAGGGTAGAAAGGCCCTCCAGAGGGACCTTGACAGACTGGAGAGATGGGCAGGCTCCAACAGTATGAGGTTTAACAAGACTAAGTGCCGGGTTCTTCACTTCGGCCATAACAACCCTATGCACCGCTATCGGCTGGGGGAGGAGTGGCTCGAGACTAGTGAAGTGGAGAGAGACTTAGGTGTACTGATCGATAGGAAACTCAATATGAGCCAGCAGTGTGCCCAGGTGGCTAAGAAGGCCAATGGCATCCTGGCCTGCATCAGGAACAGTGTGGTCAGTCGGTCCAGGGAGGTTGTCCTTCCCCTGTACACAGCGCTGGTCAGACCTCATCTTGAGTACTGTGTGCAGTTCTGGGCTCCCCAGTTCAAGAGGGATGTTGAGCTGCTTGAGAGGGTCCAGAGAAGGGCAACGAGGATGGTGAAGGGACTGGAGGGCAGGCCCTATGAGGAGCGACTACAGGAACTGGGACTGTTCAGTCTGGAGAAGAGGAGGCTCAGAGGTGACCTCATTGCTGTTTACAACTACCTGCGGGGAGGTTGCAGCCAGATGGGTGTAGACCTCTTCTTCCAGGCTGACGACACCAGAACGAGAGGGCACGGCCTCAAGCTACGCCAGGGGAGGTTCAATCTTAACGTTAGGAAGCGGTTTTTCACAGAGAGAGTAATTGCATATTGGAATGGGCTGCCCAGGGAGGTGGTGGAGTCGCCATCCCTGGAGGTGTTTAAGAGAAGACTGGACGAGGAGCTTAGTGACATGGTCTAGCTGGGGGGTGTAGGGCTGGATGACCCTGGACCCCTTCCGGCTCGGAGTGGCCTGCTAGACTGTGAGGGATCTAGGTTGGTGTTACGCTCTGGGATGTGCTCTCGGTCTCTGTACAGGTGTTAGGTGGTGAGTTGGACTAGATGATCCTTGTGGGTCCCTTCCAACTCATAATATTCTGTGATTCTGTGATTCTGTGATTCTCTGGGAAATGTGTTCCTATGCCTCATCACGCTCACAGGGAAGAATTTCTGCCGAAAATCTGAAGCTACTCTCTGTCACTTTAAAGCCATTTCCCCATGTCCTATCACTACATGAGAGTTTCTCTTCACCTTTCTTGGATTGCCCCCCCCATTACAACCCACCCTACCAGTACAGCTCAAATCATATTTTAATCTGTGTCTGGATGCACCTTTGTCCCCATTGTCTGCTTTGATCTTATGGAAAATCCTTGATACTTCTGTAACAAAGATCCTCCAAAAATTCGTCTTCAGCGTCATAGATTTGTCATGTTACTAATGGAAATACTCAGAGGGGTGGTTTCTCTGTAGGAAATCCGTATCAACACCCTCTGGTGGGGTATATTCCCAGTTACTGGGACAGCCAGAGACCAGAGTGCTTGGCCATCCTTGGATTGATATTGCGTGTCCTGGGGATGCATCACATCACTCCAAACACTAATTTTACATAATTGGCTTCATCGCACCGACTTGTCCTTTATCCTGCTCAAAAGGGACATAACATTCAGTTTATCATGTCTGTTCGCCGAAAGCCAATAATCATTGATACTGATTTATATTAATTTTCTTTAATTTTTTATTAACAGAGTCTTCTATCAGTTGCTCCACTATTTTGACTAAGATCAATGCTAGATTGACAGGCCTGTAATTACCTGGGTCATCCCCTTTTTGATCTGACATCATCTGGCTTCTTCTCAAACATTGGACAAAAATGTCATTGAATTAATTCTGCTTTCCTTTTTTTTTTTATTTCCCCAACCAAACTTTATTATTGATCCTCTTTCATTTCACCTGCAATAAACGTTTCTAGTTTAGGATGTCTGGGAGTTTGTTTGGTTTTTATTTTTTCTCATACCTAAAAAATTCTTCCTTATTGTCCCTACTGTTGCCAGTCGCAGTATTTTCTATGTGACCCATAGCTCACCTGATGAATTTTTATCAGTTCCTATCCCCTCATTTATATCACATTCTAATTTTTTTTTCCTATTCCCCGAACACCTGAGAATTTTTACTGATCAAACCCTACAGAAAAAGCAGCAATAAATCCTACAAAGCAAAGAGGTCAAATAACAATTTGGTGTTAAAATGCAATGTAGTTACAATTTATGTTCCTACATTTAAGAATAAATTCTAGGAAATGCTTAGATACCACTGCCTGTTTTCTTTCCAAAACTTTTCTGGCTTTTTATATTGCAACAATTTTATTTAAGAATCAGATTTTTCATTCTGTAAATTTTCTGACTTAAAGACCCAAGAAGAAATATTTACTCTTGTAACTTTAGAATTGGCATCCAATTCGAATCCAGACAATAGCAGTTAAAACAGAAAACTGGATGGCTAGTGCCAGTGTAGAAATATTAATTCCTTTATCTTCTTAGAGAAATTTCCACCCCCACTGAGTTTTTAAAATTCATATCCTTTCTGATTTATACATCAGGAAATAAGCAGAGATTGTAACTGAATTAACCAAGTGACTGGACAGTAAATAGTTTTCAGAGTTGGGTTGAGAACCTGAATTCTCCATGTCCACAAGGCTACATTTCTTGTTGAGGAAGCAAATTCAAATATTAAGAGGTGTTGCACAATATTAATGTCTTTCCCCTGCACTTAGAAATAATTTTGAGTTGGAAATATTCTTTAAATAGAAGTATGTGGTGCTTTTGGTCATTTCTGAAATAGAGAAGCTCTTAGATGTTGAGCTGAGGATAATCTATGTTGGGTAAATACTTTGAGTTTACAGTAACAGAGTAGTTATTTTGAAATTGTGAGAAATACATATAAAATCACCTCCATTCTGGGTTTGTAAAGGAAAATAAGCTTTTAGAGAGAGAGGAATAATGGAAATAGAAGACAGTTTATATTTAATATGAAAAAAATGTTGAAGATAAGGGAGAAATAGAAATTTTTGGAATGTGTTATTCTGTGTTTCTATAATACTTCTGAGGTGCCAGTTCTTGAAAGCTTCTTTTCTTGAGGAGCTCTGAAAAGTCATGGAAGTTAGGGCAGGAAAGTTTTGTACATTAATTTTTTTTTTCCTAAAGGACTTGGGCATGTGCTGATTTGTGTGATGACATTCTAGATTTCTTTCAAGTGTCCTTGCAAAAAAAATGGGCTTTGCTCAAGGTTTTGGTGAACGATCAAGTCCCCCATGGGTGACTTAACAAAGGATTTTAGGGTGAAGTTACACCACTTGACTTTAGGCCCTTAGCTGAGGTATTTAGGGCTTGGGCCTCGGTAGTATCAGATCATCTGCTGGAGTATCACAGAATCATAGGATATCCTGATTTGGAAGGGACCCACCATGATCATCAAAGTCCAGCATAAGACAATAATAGTTCTCTTTCTTTTGACTAAGAGTCTTTGTAAATGTAGGGCTAACTAAGATGTCTCATTTTCATTTCTGAAATTATGAAGTGCAATTCACTCTTCACCTCAATCAGGCCTGATAAGAAGGCAGGATGAGTGTTCTGAGGGGATTAGGTAATGGCTGGGCAGGAGGGATCCTCATCGTGTGAGGAGCAACACGGAGGAGATCCAAAATTAGATGGAACACTGGCAGGTGAGTGTGGAGAAGCAGTAAATGCAGAACTCCTTAGGAAACAACAAGAAGGAATTTTGCCTGGCTATTCTGAGGAAGGTCTTTAAAGAAGAGTGATCAAAACATCAAGTATGGAATCTGACATGGCTTTGTCTCTGGGAAATAGAGAATTGTCTGAGAGGCGAAGTGCTTGCAGCAGTTGAGACAGGGTTATTTATCCAATTTCTCCTGATATAACAAGTGTTCAAACCCTTTTGTAATTCTTGTTACTCTCCCAGGACTATTACCAGATGATATCTACAATTTGTAAAGTGCAGTGTCAAAAATCAGGTCCAAGGCTTTACTTGCTGGCACTGCTCTGCCTCCCTGATAACAGTCCCACAAAGACATTCCAAAAAGAGTTTTGTTTTTCTTGTACAGCATTACATCATTGATTTGTATGGAATTTGATGTCCCTTTTCAACAGCAGAATTTTGTCTAATATTCTGCCAACCAGCCAAATATTCTTAGATTTGTGATTTACCCGGAGAAGCAGTGGCTGCCCCCTCCCTGGAAGTGTTCAAGGCTGGGTTGGATGGGGCTTGGGAGAACCTGGGATAGTGAAAGTTGTCCCTGCCCATGGAAATAGTGTTGGAAATAGATGGCCTTTAGCCTAAGCCATTTTATTCTTTAACTTCTTAATCCCTGGCATAACCTACTGTATGTCTGTGCATTAAATTTCTTCCTCCTAAATCCGTATCTCCTCATTTTTCTCAAGACCATTTTAGATTTAATCTTTGCTTATTAAAATTTGCAAATTTGCTCCAGCTTGTTGTTATTTACAAGAATTTAGTTATACTTCTTTATTAATAAAAATCAGTGATTGTATTTGAAGTAGATCCAGGCATAAAAAAACCTCATCAAAATATCAAATTTAAGATTCCCTTGTATTTTGATGCTACAAAACCTTTGACAAGAATTACTCTTTAAAAGTGATTTACCAGTTAGACCTAACTTTCTACAATTAGTTCTTCCTAACCTTGGAGTTAAAAACATTTTCTAGCCCCATGTAGCATCTTTGTTTTTATCATCTTTCTCATCTGGCTCTTTCCTAAGTGAGAAATTAAATTAGGTTAGCTGGAATTATTTCCTGTATTACATTTGCATTTTATTTATTTGTCTTTAAGAAGGTGATTATCTTCTGGGTATGTGCAGATGATTGCTTCATAATTTCTTCTAGCATCTGCCCACAAATGGAAGTTAGGCCTACCAGTCTGTAATTTTTCAGCCATCAACTCTGTTTTTCATAGGCAGCTTCTATATTTATCCCTCTGTCAGTCCTCTGGTACTTCTGAATCCTCCACAAACTCTTGAAGATAATCACTAATGACTCAGTTTGCTTTAGCTAATTTCCTGCAAAATCTTCAAGACCCAACTGATTCAAACATCTCTGCCATCACTAAATACTTCAAACCCAATCTTCCTGTGATACAACCTGGAACCAGCCTCCTGTGTTACCATTAACTCTCTCAGCATCTAGTCCCAGGTCCTTGCCAAGACAAGCAAAACGTCCCTGGGGTACCTCAGTCCTCTCTGCATCTTTATTAATCATCTGGATTTTACTTCTGATTTATAAATTTATAAATTATTTATATTCTGGTATCATTATAATTCTGATGGTAGAGCTGAGGCTCAGGAGTTGCTGCCTCTCCACTCTCTCTGGAAGTGGAATTCACCAGGGCTCTCATGCACTGCTTGATTCATTGACTCATTGAAATAGGCAATTCTGTGGCAAAGTGACCTCATCCCTAAGGTTGCGCTGCTGCAATTGCTCTTTGGTCACACTGAAAACCATGCTGGGGAAATAATCCAGGTGCTTTTAAACAAAGAAATGCATAAACCAGGAAGAGATATATATTTCCCCCCATTGTCCTTGTATAATTTTGTGTATTATTTCAGAGCATGTGCACATCATGGAAACACAGAAACATCAAGGTTGGAAAAGACCTTCAAGATCATTTGGTACAACTGTAAATTTACACCACCATAATCACCCCTAAACCATGTCTCCAAGTGCCACATCCAGGCATTTCCAGAGACAGTGACTCCACCACCTCCCATGGCAATTTATTCCAATGCCCAATCACTCTTTCAGTAAAAAAAATAAAAATCTACTTTTAATCTTAGTCTGCCCTGGTGCAATTTAAAGCCATTTCCTCTTGTCCTTTAACTTGAGACATGTCAGAAAAGACCAACACCCACCTCATTGCAACCTCCTTTCAGGTAGACACAGCAGGGTGTAGCTACATGTGATAAAATGCTTCAAGATGACCATGTTGACATCTAAAAGGGAGAGGGCACAGTAGCCTTTTCCCAAAATCTCATACTTCATATTGCTTTGCACTGGCTCTGGTGTCTGCACAGCACTGTATCAGACCAGTTCTGTTTACCAACCTGCAAGAGAAATTCCTCAGAAAGCAAAAAAGGACCTGCAATTCTTCTAGTGAATCCAGATAGCTCAGGGAAGGGTCAGTCCAGGACTAGAATTGGCACATACTGGCACATCAAGTGGGTAAGGAGGGACAGGGATTCAGGAGCAAGACACCTATTCTTTGAGCGATGTGTTTTTACATCAGCTCAACCAAGTTTCCTAGCATCACCCTGTGGGGTCAGTGAGCTCCAGTGCATTGGCACAGGTGGACCTCTGGGAACCTCTTACAGTAGCTTTGCAGACAGATAAAGCCTCTCTTCTGACTGTCACTCCAGTAGATGTTTTCTTTTAGACTTCAGTCTTTTTAGTCTTTACCTCTTAGCAATGCAGCAGCCAGTTTGCCCAACCTTCTTCAGTCTTGATTTCCACGTAATGCTCCAGCTGTACTTTTCTCTACATAATGTCTGGAAGCATTAATAATAATGATAGAAAGGGCTTTGCAAAGCATCTGAGGAGGAAGCTCCTTCACTTGTCTGCACACCCCAGCCCCTTTTATTCCTTTAAATATTAAATATTACATTCAAGGCTAAGTAGCTGATTTTCAGAAGTGTTGAGCTCCCATTGTCTTCTGTGGGCGTTGTGGCTGCTCAGCATTTCTGCAAATCAGCCTCATAATGATCAGCATATTGCAAAAATATTTAGCTGCTAAATCCTTCCTGTCCCTTCTTGTCTGTTCTCAAGCAGACAGATAGCAGCTCCTTGCTCTCTGTAGCAGGACAACCTTTGTCCTTCTGTCCCACGTATTCCACCTTCACCTGACACTTTACAGGTCATGCTCTTCATTTGGAGCACACTGGGTGGGAGTCATCTGATTAACTGCAGATATTTGAAATCTGGGTGTTCAGCATCTGGGCAAGTTGCCCTGGATGCTGTTCATAGTCAATGGAGGTGAGTCAGCAGAGTCAATGGAGCTCAGGGTGTGATTTCCCACCCTAAAATAGGCCTCCACATTTGGGCAGATGACTCACACTCTGAACTCCATTGACTACATATACAATACCTCCAGCATCTTCCATGGGAGATGAGACAAGAAATTCAGATGGGACACCTGTATCAGGTCCTGAAAGTGAGATGAAATTAATCCCACCCCTTCTGTGAATCAATACATCTCTGCATATATTACACTCATCTTCTTTAAGAACAGCTTCTGTCTTGGTGTCTACAGGGAGTGAATCAAGTAATAAAGGGTAGTGAAGTAGAAAGATAATGGTAGGTCACAGCAGAAAGTCAGACTAAATAGTAGGTTGGATAAAGTGGAGCAGTTTTATTGAATCCAGTGGAATCTTTCTCCTTCGTACATGAATTTTGCTTAATATAATAATAATAATAAATTTAAAAAGAAACTAAAAAAAAGGGAAAATAAACAAAATCTGTCAGTGAACTGTCAAGGCATCTTCTAGTCATTATTTTTTCATGCGAATTTATGTTTCGTCTTATTTTCTTTCCAAATTCACTATTACTCTCTAGAACAGGAGGCTTTCCCCAGTGGTGGACAGTTCCTGCTGCTGACATTTGCTGTGTAATGTTCCGGGACCTCACTGATTCCTGCTCTCAGGGCTGCTGAGGTCTCTGTAGGACAGATTGCAATATCTCCCTGTGAGAGATCACACATAAATACCCTCCACCTCCTCTGCAATACAAACCCCACTTTATCCTCAGTTATGTGTTCCACACAGAGATTTTATACTTTGGTACTTTCTAATTTCAGTGATAGTGTAGGAACTGGTCAGCTCCCAGTGGGTTACCTCTCCGAGTTCTGTTTGCAGGAATCAGCAATCAATTTCCAACCTGAATGTTTCCCCCAAGCAAAGTGGCTTTATCTGGTGCATCCTGGAAACTCCAAATGCCGGCAAAAAATCCATGTCAGGGCAGCTTAGCCAGGTAGGAAGCAGCGCAGCAGAAAGAGTATAGCTATGAAATACACATGTAAAAATCAGTGTGGAACAAGGCAAAAGAGAGAGTAATAATAATAAATTGAATTTAATTAGTTCTCCTCTGGTCTTCATTACTGCTATCACCATCTTCTGCTATTCCAGTTCATCAAGCATAAGTACAGATGCTATTGCCACTTTCTACATATTTAAAAGACAAAGTCCACCCTCTCCCCTGCCTTAGACATTTCCTCTTAACTCCCTCATTCATTACACTATCCAGTTTAAAATGCCCCTTCTGTGTTATAAAACCCACCATAAAGGGAGACCAACCTCTGTCACAATTTTCCTCTCTCTCTGCCATTACTAACAGGCATTTCCTGGAGTATTTCTGCTGTCAGTGTCTTCCCTACAGCTCTGACTTTATCCTTGTGCCCCATTTGTTCTGATTCATTTTAAACATAAGCTGCAAACAGCTCGTCTCTCCCCAGCTTCTGCCTGTTAATTTCTCCTTCTCCCTCTTATTATTTAGCTATAACCATCTTATTTAACTCCAGGCTATTTCATGGGTGCAATTGGTATTAAAGTTTCTGCATATTGTAGTAGGTAGACAATTTCTGATGTACTACATCAGCTAATGAACATTTTAGATCTGATTGTTCTGAGCTGCTGAGGACAGACTGTGTTACCAAATCTTTGTTTTTATGAAGATTGAGCAACATGTTCCTTTACTCCACAGGAGAAAATGCTAAAGAAACCAAACTGACATTGTCTTTCTTTCCCTTGTCTCTGCATGTAGATTTCTGAGCATATTGCACCTACTGACACACAAATCATTGAGCAATATAAAAATCTTCCATAATGAAGCCCTGAGATCTGTCGCTAGTGAAGGTTGTAGTGTCACTCAGGGACTCGTTGACAAGCTTTGAGGAAAGAGATGGATTCTGCAGAAGGAAAGAGCGAACATCTATCAGCCATAATTGAGCAAATTAATAGCTTTGTGCAGTCTCTTCTTTGCTTAGCATCCCATGAAATGACAATAAATGTGGCGGAGTTTCACTTGCAGCCTCTTCTTGATTTTTTTTTATTCTTCTGGCTGTTGTGTACAATGTGCAATGACACCGAAACAAAGGGGCTTCCTCTACAAAACAGCAGCATTTTTCACATTGAAACGAAGGTATAAAAGGTGAACATTGAAGGGTGTTTATCATCCCGTCTGAAGGAGAGAGGAGGGAGGAAATTTGAAGGAAGATTTCTTTGCATGGAGATACCAGTTTTGTCACAGCTGCTTCAGTCACATCAGGAATCAGTCAGGAGCCAGTGATGGCATCTGGAAGCTCTGTCTTAGAATCATAGAATAATTAAGGATGGAAAAGACCTCCAAGATCATCAAGTCTTTGGCTGAACATCACGACACCCACTAAACCATAGGACAAAGTTCCATGTCCATTCTTTTTTTGAACTCTGGGTGACTCCACTGCTTCCCTGGGAAGGACGTTCCAATGCTCAACCACCCTTTCAGCAAAGAAATGTTTCCAATATATTCAACCCAAATTTCCCTTGGAACAATTGAGGCCATGTCTTGTCCCTTGGGAGGATATCAGTCTCCCAGGTAACAAATAGCAGGACAAGAATAAAGGCCTGAAGTTGCACTGGAGGAATTTAGATTATATGTTGGAAAAAAAAATCTGTATGGAAAGGGTTATAAATTATTGAGACAGGCTGACCAGGGAAGTGGTGGAATCAACTTCCCTGGAAATGTTAAAAAAACCATGTGGATGTGGCACTTCAGGACGTGGTTTAGTGGTGAACATAGTAGTGATGTCGGGTTGGTGATTGGACTTGATCTTTTCCAGCCTCAATGATTCTATTTTATTCTTCTAAGGACTAAGTGTGTGGTCTCCACTCCTGCTACCGGAGCAAGAGAAAAAACAGTTTGGGCCGCCATAATTAAGGGCAGTTACCTGTATTTTGGAAACCTCAATACTCTTTATTTGTTTATGCTCTGAAGTGTGAACGTGGTTGTAAATTGTTGACATCCATGTCTCTGTAAAAACATCAAAACCCTTCAGATACAGCCCATGAAGGTGCTGCTTCAGGCTGATCAGGCCATGGAAGCTTGGAGAAAAGAATATCCCAGTACTCGTCCCGTTTAGTGTTGGAAGTGAATAGAGATAAGAAATGAGGCCTGAAAGACCCAGAGGCACTAATCCCTAGTGTGACACAGAATTCTGTCATACTCCCAGGAACGTACCTTAACCTGTTCTTTTTTTCTTTTTTCTTTTTTTTTTTTTTAAATAAAAGAGAAAGGCAGTGTATGTATTTGTCACTTTAAAGCTTTTCCTTCAGCTTTAAAATAATCTTGTTTTCTTTTTCCCACCCACTATCCAGGGTTTTTCCTTTTCTTTTTTTTTTTTAATTCCTGAAAAACAGCAATATTCCAGTATTCATCTAAGTATACCATTTACAGAGTAAAATGAGGTTGTGTTATTTACTTTAATTTATCTAGTCTCTGAAATATCTCAGGTCTGCCAGATCTACTAAACATAAGTGAGTCAGTCTTCTTCTAAGAACACTCTTTTATGTGAAGCTTGCCTGAATTGTTTTTAAAGACTTTCTTCTGAAGTAACAAGTGGGGTGGGAAGAAATCTCAATTTCTTAGTGTTTTCCCAACTGAACCAAGTATTTCTTACATGCCAGACTCATGTCACTGAGTTTGACCTGTGAACACAATGGAGTTTGTTAAATGTGCTTAGTTCCTGGTTGTAAAGACAGATGAAACATTTACCATCAGGGCTTCAGGGATATGCAGTCCTTGGTGCCTTTCTTGACAATTGAGCTCATTCTTCAGGGGTTAGAGGATGGTGCATTCTATGTTTTTTCTAGGTGTTTTCATTTCCTGTTTTGTTTTCTCCACCTCAGATTTATTATTTATGATGGTATTTATTTATTGATTCTCTGGAGGAGAAAAAAATGTGGAAAAGAAACCATTTAAAAGACAAACCCATTCTTGGGTCCCCAAAGTTTGTGTGCTAAGAGGGAGAGGAGAGCTGGTTGACACTGAGGGTATACAACCAGCATTATTTATTCATTATTTAAGAATATAAATGCATCAGTTTCTATCTTGGTACCTTTCAGTTTGTTCCTTCCCACATCACTTCCCACTCTGGCTGTTCCAAAGCTTCACAACTCTTACATTGACAGCCTTCTTCTCATTTCTAGACTGTCTTTATGGCTGGTTTACAAGAATTTGTCCTTGTGACAACTTCTTAAGTTACTTTAAGTATCTTGTCTCCCTCCAAGTTGTTTATTCCCCTAATTTATTTATAGAGTTTGGTCATACACTTTCTCAAGCTTTGTTCTCATGTTCTAAACCAGCCACATGCTCAAAAGAGAAACATACAATCGTCAAAACGTCTCTGGTGGGATTTGAACTTGATTTTGGTGGAACAAACACCATAGTCAAAATCTCCCAAGTCGCACACCAACTTTAAGACCTCACAGTTCTACTTTTTGACAGTGATATTGCTCTTTTCAGGCCTTCAGAAGTGGTAATAACTTTTATAGAGTTAACTGGAATATTTTCTCCTGGCATTAGTGCAATCAGGTCCAGCTCCTCTGTGGAAAATACCATCAATGTGTAGAAAAATGAGGAAGCTCCACAGTTGATTTCACAAGGTTAAGCCCTAAAGCAGGACGTCATGCAGGATCTGACTCATTCCTCTTTGCTTATGGGATATATTAGGAGAATTTAGGACCTGGCAAAGGCGATAAAAGAATGTGATGGTGCAGAAATTTATGTATTGTTGTCCTCCACTGTCGTCCATTGTCACAGCATTGGCTCCTATGTTGGGGAATTGCATTAGGAAAGCTACAAGGCTGGTTACTGAAACGTCTGGGTAAGGGCTGTGGCAAAGAAGAGGGCTGGAGCACCTCTCCAGTTAAGACAGAATCAGAGATGTCAGCCTGGAGAAGAGAATCACAGAATCAACAAGGTTGGAAAAGTCCTTTGAAATCGTCAAGTCCAATCTATTACGTTACCTATTACCTAACACTATCACATCCTCTAAACCACGGCACTAAGTGCCACATCCAGTCTTTACTTAAACATTTCCAGGACTCCACCACCTCCCTGGGCCAATCACTCGTTCAGTTTTTCCTAACATCCAGCCTAGACTTCCCCTGGTGCAGCATAAGACTGTATCCCCTTGTTTTGTCACTGGTTGCCTGAGAGAAGAGACCAATCCCTGCCTGGCTACAACCTCCTTTCAAGTAGTTGTAGACAGTGATGAGGTCTTCCTACAGCCTCCACCAGACTACACAGCCCCAGCTCCCTCAGCCACTCTTTGTCGGGCTTGTGGTCCAGGAAGGCTCAAGGGAGAATTTTTAGCAGCCTTCCAGTATCTAAAGAAGCATCAAAGGAGAGAGACCTTGAACAAAAGCCTGGAGTGATAGAACAAGGGGAAATGGATTTAAACTTACAGAAGGCAGGTTTAGATTAGGAATTAGGAAGAAATTCTTTACTGTGAGGGTGATGAGGCCCTGGCAAAGCTTGCCCAGAGAAACTATGGTTGCCCAATTCCTGAAAGTGTTCAAGGACAAGTTGGATCTGGATTGGAGCAACTTGGGATAATGGAAATTGTCCCTACCCATGGAAGGGAGTTGGAACTAGATCTTTAAGGTCCCTTCCAATGCAAACCATTCTATGATTCTATGATATTGGCCCTGCATGAAATCCCTTTATGCATTCTCCTGCCATCCCTTGCACAGGAGAGCCATTGCTCATTCTCCTGTGGGTCTCAGATTTGTGCATCTCCATGGTTCAAAGACAAGATGATATTCACATTTAATTTGTTAAAGCATCTCCAAGGAAGATGAATTCTGGAGCACTCTGGCCTTCCAAGTTTGGCTAACATTACACTCTCTGTAATCTGGGGCTGAGCTGCAGGCCATCATTGCTCTGAAACCTAAGAAGTTTGCTCTCTCAGCTTCCCTGACAGCTTGCTTTTGGCAAAGTTAGAGTGCATGAAGAAGAAAAAGATCTGTCAATTATATCCTCACTGTCTGCTCCTCAGGGAACAAACACGTCTTATGCATTATGATTCAGAAACCTGCTTGCACATGTTTTTTTTACCAGTTTCTGAATTCTCTTTATTGATCTGTCAGTTACAGGAAAAACAAAAAAATCTGAATGAGGATTATGGTCAAATGCAAATAGTGTTTGGGTGGTACTTCAGGCTAAAAATTTCCTTTCACCAAAGGACCATAAAACTTTCTAGCAGCTCCAGTTTCGTCCTCATAAGGAAAACCTAGTCAAGACTCAAAGAGGTCTGTAGTCCAAAATTAGGTTTTATTTATATGTAGCTTGTCCTTGATTTAGAATCAAAAGCAAAATCTGGTTTTATTTGACTTAAATTTATTGTTTGCCTTCGGGATCCAAAAATAACATGCTGAATCCATAATGTCCTCAGTGTTCAAGGAAGATGACATTCCAGAATCTGGTAGAAGTTCTTGAGTCAATATGGTCTTTCACTGCTGTCAGAGCCTCTCAAGACATTTTTTTGTCTCTTTTTCTGACCTTTCTGTCTCTTTTTCTGACTTGCTTTAAGAAGCATTCCCCAGTGTGTTCCAGAGCAGACAAATTCAAATTATCACCTTGAATATCAACATTGTCTCTCCCAGTTGTTTCTGGGCTGGGAGTGAACCCAGCAGTGGGGACAATGAGAAGACCGAAACATGGGGATGAACCCTACAGTGACAGTTGCCGCACTTAGAGAGAGATGCTGACACTGCTGAAAGAACAGCAGAGCCATATTTTGTCACACTTCCATTTGTCCTTTCCATATCAGATTTCGTATGTCAGGCTGGAAGCAGTCATCTGGCACAAGAGCAATATAAATGATGGAGAAATTCCCCATCAGCTATTTTGGGGAAAAATCAATTCTATCTGTATTCAAGAAGCTCTGAGCTTGCTGAGCTCCCTACCTTTTAACTGCAAATTACTCTAAATATTTTTCCCTTAACATCAATATAGCACAGGGAAGCAAATCCAGTTGGAGGCTGAGCTGGTATATTTTCAAATCAGTTGAAGACAGGTGTTTTATTAATTTATTTTTATCTATGTGTGCAAAAGCCAGACTCTCTTGAAAGCCATGGAAGTCCTGCTTTGATGCCCAAAATGGTCTAAATCCAGCCATCTGTTGAGGATTTATGTCTCCTACTGAGTCCTCAGAAAGGGATGGATGCTGACACTCCTGCCAAGTGCTCTGTCACTGTTGACCTAAAGAAAAGCAGCCATGAAATAGGCTGCTATAAGGTGAACACAGACAGGCAGGGGCAAGGACAAGATGTTCTGGGTCCAAACCTGAGCAAGTGGTGAGGAATGAGGCTAAAAAGTGATTGAAAAATTCTTTGTAATCCATGGCCATGACATTAACATTCAGTTGTTCAACCTGGGCCAAATTGCTGTTTACAACTACCTGAAGGGAGGTTGCTGCCAAGTGGGTGAGGATCTCTTCTCTCAGGCTGACAACACCAGAATGAGAGGACATGGCCGTAAGCTATGCCAGGGGAGGTTTAGACCGAATGTTAAGAAGAGGTTTTTCACAGAGAGAGTGATCTCTCAGTGGAATAGTGTGCCCAGGGAGGTGGTGGAGTCACCATCCCTGGAGGTATTTAAGAAATGACTGGATGAGGAACTCAGTGACATGGTCTAGATAATGGGAGGCTCGGATGGACAAAGCGCGGTGCCCGTGTGTGGGCATTTGCTTGGGAGTTGGACTAGATGATCCTTCTGGGTCCCTTTCAACTCTGAATATACTGTGAACCTGTGAACTCCCGATGGCCGACAAATGGACAGGGACATCTTCCACTGTCCCAGGTTGTTCAGACCCCAATTCAGCCTTGAACACTTCCACAAATGGTAAGTCCACAACCTCACTGGGCAAGAATTTCTTCCCATAGGTATCCATCTCCTGGGGAATGGTTGTGATAGAGCAAAATACATAACAGGAATTGCTGTTGCCAGGTATGACCTTCATGGCATGGTAGAATACCCAAAATGACTTGCCTTCAAACTACTCTTGTAATTTCCATCAAAACTCTGCTTCTGACTCAAGACACTGTACTTAACACAATTTATGACAATATTTCTCCCTCAATAGCTTTTTGTGGAGTGTGTGCAACCTATTCTGCAGGCTGCTGGTTTTCTCACTTAGCATCTTTTTTATGGGCTGCATTTTAAATTCCTTTAAGTGCAGGCAGTTGAGGAACAAGATTTTGTGCGTGAGGAAGAGAGCGAGAGAGAGAAATCACCAGTCAATCCCAATTCCCTCATGCAGTGTCTGGATATTCTTTATAGGCCAGTACCTTCTTCCCCAAAGTCTGCAGCATTTCAGGAGCAGACAGAACAAATTCCAGTCTATGTAAATAACTTTAAATTATAATATCTGTGAGATTCTTCCATATATAAGACAAAGTGTTGTTATTGATAACAGTAACTTTTAGCTGAGATCACAGACCTCTCATACGACGCATTAGCCAAATCCAGAGGGAGAATTTGTTCCTGCTTCAGAAATCTTGTGTTGTAAATAGCTATGTGAAATAAAGGATAGAGGAATAAACAAAGGCAACTGCAAAAAATTTTACATTGTCATAATAACTCCCATATCTTGGTCCCCTGATCGCATTCCATAAATATTAATTCTCTGCCTTTTTTTTTTCCTTTGAGTGAAACATCTAGTCCACTCCAAAGTGAAACCTGCATGATTGTGAGATGAATCCCCTTTGTGTGAATAGAAACACACCAAATGTAACTTCTTGCACCATCCAGAGCCCTCCAATACTCCACTGAACTTGCACTGTCAGCTTCCAATGTCAAGGCATATAATCTATCTTCATAAAACCATGGTATAAAACCCCACCCTGGGGGGCAGCAGCAAATTTTTTATGTGTTTCAGGCTGCCTGGACATGGGAAAAAAAAAACTACACAAAAAAATTGATAATTAAATCAAACCTTGATAATTGTTTCCCACTGCACTCAGCACTGTTGAGGCCGCAGGTCGAATTCTGAGGTCAGTTTTGGGCCACTCATGACAAGAAAGACATTGAGGGGCTGGAGGATGTCCCAAGAAGGGAAGTGGATCTGGAAAATGGTCTGGAGCGCAAGTCTGATGAGGAGCAGCTGAAGTAGTTGGAGAGGCTCAGCCTGGAGAAAAGTAGGCTTAGGGGGGACCTTTCCACTCTCTACAATTCCCTAAAAGGAGGTTGTAGCCAAGTGGGGGTCAATCTTTTCTCCCTGGTAGCAAATCATAGGACAAAAGAAAATGAACTTAAGTTGCACCAGTGGAGTTTAAGTTGGATATCAGGAAAATTTTCTTCACCAAAAGAAATTGACAGTCATTGGAGCAGGCTGCCCAGGAAAGTGGTGGAGTCCCTGGAAGTGTTCAAAAAGCCTGTAGATGTGGTGCTTGGGGACAAGGTTTAGTGATGTATTTGGCAGTGTTGGGTTAGCGGTTGAACTTGATGATCTTAGAGGTCTTTTCCGACCTTAATGACTCTACAATTCCATATCTTAAAGCTGTAGAGGGATCACATTATGAGCCATGGATGAGGCTGGTCGATTTCAAAGCAGCCTATCCAGGACAAGGCAGATAAAGCTAATCTGCTGATTAGACATTTTTTCGCAGTTTAAATATAAAGAGAAGATAGTCATGTGACAGTGTCTTTTTCCCAGTTCCAGCTTTCGTGCCATTGAGCACAACTTGGGGAAATGGGGTTGAAGGGAAGTAAGTCTAACACCTTTCCAAGAGGTGATCACAACATGATCAGAGAATGTTGATTAGCTGAGGTGACAGGAGCAAAGGGAGCATGAAAACACTGGGTAAGAAAGGAGTCTGTCACGAAGATCTGGTTATGCTTTTCCACATCACATATGTGCTCCCAGCCCCACACATACACTCTGTGTGTATGTAGGGTACAACATTCATTTCTGATCAGATGGTGTTCTGCAAAGCCTAGGAATTACTTAACCACTCCCCAAATCATCTGTAATGCATTGGCTTTTCCTAGAACTCTATACCCAGTTTGCTGTAGATCTTGGCTGAAAGCATTAAAGGCTTTAGGGGTTGTTCTGGGATGAGATGGGATGGCATGGCCTGTACTGTGTGAGGTGTTTCCTTAAATTCTTGAAATCCTGTAAATGTCTGCACCAGCAAAAGATAAAACTCAGTGTGATGACCTAGGAAGACAATTTGGTTTTTTCTAATATTGATGGAAGCCTAAAAGGAAATGTGGGACATCTTGTGGCCAGAACTCTTCAAGTTAATGATGTGACTCATGATATGCTGTATTATTCTTTGTCATAAAATTTTATTTCAGCCATTGATATATGTGAACCATATACCCATGTACATTAGATAGATGCTTCTCTCCCTTTCTTTTAATTTCATTTCATTAATTTAATTTCATTAATTTCATCTGGCATTTCTTACAAGAAGAATTCACACTTGTAAAACAACTTCCATCTGTCTGACCTGCTTATTTAAGATGCAGAGAGATGAGGCTTTCAATCATTCACAAAACAAAACCGTAAGCTACAATTTAGGAAATCGACTCAGTAATCTACAACACAAAATGCTCTTCTCTCTCTTAGTTGCCTGGCTCTCCCTATCCTAGTCACAATTCTGCTGGTGCTGGTGCTTCTCTTCTCTTCTCTTCTCTTCTCTTCTCTTCTCTTCTCTTCTCTTCTCTTCTCTTCTCTTCTCTTCTCTTCTCTTCTCTTCTCTTCTCTTCTCTTCTCTTCTCTTCTCTTCTCTTCTCTTCTCTTCTCNTTCTCTCTTTGTTCTTAAGTCCTCCCAGGCTTCTGATCATTTTCTTTGCCTATTCCTGCCTCCTCCTCCCCTTCCACCTACTGTATTTTATTTCATGGCGCTTCATTTCATTTCGTTTCCATTTTGAGGCGGTACAGTGAAACTTGAACACAATATTCCAGGTGAGGGTATCTCATTAAATGACATAATGGTGCCACTTTCCCTGCTATTCTCAGTTCCATGCTTTCTGCACACTGCCATTGTGGATGTGGCAGATTTATTCATGGAAATATCCATATTTGGACTCTGAATGCAGGAATTGAATATCACAAAGGTTACTGCAGCCAGGTGTTCTACAAGCTCGAGGATGTACTTCAGCAGGCAAACTCTTCACCCTTATTTTCTACGGAAACATTTGTAGAATGTCTGGCTGGCTGTATTGAAATCTTAGGCTGAACTATTTTGCTTTATTTTGGGGTTTTTTTTGTTGTAGAGAAGTTGGAAGTCTAGGGAAGAAATTTTCCTCATCTCTACAAAAGTAATTTGAATCTGAGTTCAGGTCAGTCCCTGGCACAGAAAAATATTGAATAAGATGCTTTGCCTCACTGTGCTTTTATTCTCCATCAATAAAATGGCATTTTCTAACCTAACTTGTTCACTGGAATTAAAGCCGTCTTCAGATTGGAAGAGGTAGTACTTGAATACTAATCAATTTTCTCAAGCATCTTCTTCTTCCATGAGACCCTTCCCAGCAGATCTTTGACCTTTTCACTCTTCAATGCCTTGCGGTTTCTTTTCTGTGAGCTGGAATTTTGTGGGATGTACAGGATGTGATGTGAGCACAATGGAGGCATCTTGGAGCGCAGCAGTGTGAACATGGAGAGGAGGTCACCAAGGGACCTTCTCTAGGTCTGGCCTCAGAAGAACCTACTCTGTGAGCAAAGATGTTCATCTCTTCTTCTGGGTTAAGGAAGTAAGAGGCAGGAGCTGCTCAGAGAGTCAAGTCTAAATTAATCTTAATGAACTTCTGATTTCTGTCAAAGAGGAAAGGATGTTATCTGGGAAGATCAGCAGGAGCTGAGTTCTGTTCAGCAAGGCGCAAGGCAGTATGAGTTGCTCCAAACAAAGTCAATGTTTCCAAGAAACTTTAATGCTGTGGTCCAGTGGAAGCAGAGATGAAAATCTGGACATTCTGGGGCAGAAATGTCTAGAATTGCTGTTTGCATAAGCCTGTGTTCACACTATATTCAGGTTGATTTTATCAATGCATAAAGGTGACTTTCTGCCAGCTCTACCTCTGGCAGGAAGATCATCTCAGAGGAGGTTTGGTTTGCAATAACTGCTTGCAAGTGACATAGGGAGTCACTGTGGCACCATGTCACAGGTTCACAAGTTCCCAGGATATTCCGAGTTGAAAGGGACCCACAAAGATCATCTAGTCCAGCTCCCAAGTGAATGCCCACACAAGGATTGAATCCACAACCCTGGAGCTGTGGGCGCCACACTCCACCCTTCTGAGCCTCCCATCGCCTAGACCATGTCACTGAGTTCCTCATCCAGTCTTTTCTTAAACACCTCCAGGGATGGTGACTCCACCACCTCCCTGGGCAGACTATTCCACTCAGGGATCACTCTCTCTGTGAAAAACCTCTTCCTAGCATCCAGTCTAAACCTCCCCTGGCGTAGCTTTAGGCCATGACCTCTTGTTCTGGTGCTGGCAGCCAGAGAGAAGAGATTTACATCCACCTGACTGCAACCTCCCTTCAGGTACTTGTAAACAGCAATGAGGCCACCTCTGAGCCTCCTCTTCTCCAGGCTAAACAGTCCCAATTCCCGTTGCTTCCCATAGAGCTTGTTCTCCAGTCCTTTCACCAACCTTGCCACCCTTCTCTGGACCCTCTCAAGCAATTCAACATCTTTCAACATGGATATTTTCATACTTAAGCTCTTCAGCTCTTCAACTCTTTTCACTCATTGAGCCTACTCTACACCATCACTCTTACTGTGTGTTAAACCTGTTCCCGTAGTCATTCCTACAGTAGTTTCCCAGTTCTAGAATCAGTTTTTTCCCAGCTGGTGTGTACAGTTAAACCCTAAGCACAGACATTTCTGTCAATCATATTTCAAACAATTTGAGAATAAAATTTATAGAAGATTCCCTTCATCTTTCGTATTCCATGCTGCATATGTTAGGCTAATTTTTTTGTGTGTGTGTTGTGTTGATTATAAGTCAGAGATACAAAAATAAAATAGACTTGGACTTCCTCAAGAAAGTTATAGCAGAGTTTCTTCTTTTCCCGTGTTAGTAGATTTAAGAATGCTGATATTATAAAAGTGACATAGAATCCTAGATTCGCAGAATGGTTTGGGATGGAAAGGACCTTTAAGATCATCTAGTTCCAAACCCCTGCCACGAGATCAACAGAAATCAACAGGGTTCTTTTGGCTCTGTGAATGGAGGGGAAGTTTTGAACAGAGTAACCTTTGCATTTTCACATTCTACTGCAAATCAATAGAGTGAGAGAAAATATTTATCCTTATCTATAAATGTAGATATTCTCTTCATCCATGGGAAATATCCCTGTGCAACTGCCAGCATCTCACACACCTTTTTCCTTCATTCACCATAGCAGCACTTGTATAACACCCACAGGGAAGAATACGTGGCTTGTTCATCTCCTGCTGCAGCTTGGTGTTCTTCTGATTGGCTGTCTCTTTGTGTTCCACTATCCCAATGGCAGGAATTTATATCCTCCTCTGTGGGATAAGGCTGGCATTTAGTTTGCCTCTTTCCATGGACAGGACAGCCAGACTAAGTAAGGGAAAAGAAATGTATTTGAGCAGCAGTCTGAGTTACACACAATTAGAAGCAAAGTGAAGTGTTTACCCCAAAGCTCCCCAGCAGTCCTTGGCCTCTGATCTCCCCTCATCTGCTCCTGTTATTCCACTTCTTCCCTATTTCTGATTCCTCCCTATCTTTGCACCTCCTTTTGTCACAGTTGTGTAAAAGTGGAGGTTATCTGATGATCTATTTGCCAAATAAACCTATTTTTAGAGTAGTGTGGGCTATTGGGTACAAGCTAAGAATGTGAAAATGCAGCAAATGGAGTGTACAAGGCAGAAAAAAAGTGATACAGCATCATCCCGTTTATTGAGTCCCCGCTGAAATTGCCATCCTTAGCTCTCAGTAGAAGTTCTCAGTTAATATAGGAAAATGAACAGGTTACTTCACTCACTGATTTCTTGTCTTGGTCTCCATTTAGCTCTGAAATAATGTGATTTTTCTAACTTTTTAGAAATCTTGTTTTAATACTCAAATACCTCAGCCCAAACCCTTAATTTTTACAAGATATAAAAGCTGTTTTATATCCAACTGCTTGCACATTTAAGCCTCTGAATCCCTCAGCTGGTTTTAATGCCACTCTTGACAATGAAAAGAGCTAATTCAAGATCTATTCTTACATTTATAGCATCATAAAGAATGTTCAGAGTAAAGACTTAATTTCCATACATCATAAAAATAAACAAAATAATTCGCATCAAAGTCTATGCATGTAGCAGTGCTTTGACTGAATGAGGAATCTTGGGAAATATGTTTGTAAGACGAGGAAGAGATGGGGGAGAAGGAGATGACTTACCAAATGTAGGAAGGTGTTCAAGGAGTGGGATGGTCTGCTTCTTTATGTTGTTAAATCCTTGATATTTGCAATTTGGAGGCAGACAGGAGCTATAAAGATCTCTGGGAATCCCTCGAGAGGTGCTGGGTGATGTGTGGCAGCTTCAGGGATTCTCTGGGTTGAAAGTGATGACTGGTGGTTTTCCCAGTCAAGTCCAGGATTATACTGGTCTGGCCAAAGCTCAAGAGAAACACCAGTGATTGGTTATGAATATTTATCACACACCATTTTTCGTCTGTGTCAGCATCTCAGATTTCTCTGTGGTGTGATTCAGTATTGCTGAAGTCAGTAGCCTGTACTGGAACTAAACTTATTTATTCTGCAAGGTGAGGATCTAGGAAGGTGGCATGATGTGTTGTCCATTAAGGATTCCCTGTAATTTCACATCAAGAACATAGAAAATACAAAATCCTCCACTGAAAGTGTTCATCATAGCCATGGCTGTGTCACTTAATATTGTTATATCTACCTACCTTTTTTTTTTTTTTTTTAGAAAATAATTTTGCTTTCTCTTTTGATTACTTCTGTTTGCAGGGAAAACCTGCAAACTCCGTGGTGCTCTACTTGAAGCACATTTGTAGCCAAAGGAGCACAGATTCAAGAGACACTAGTTTAAAAAAACAGCTTTTAAAGGTGGTTGGCCGTTTTCTTGCATTGGGGCTTTGAATATACCATTCCAGATCTTTCCAGTTCCCCAAGTCTTTTAGATAGAATGGTTTGGGTTGGAAGGGACCTTAAAGATCATCTTGTTCCAACCACCTCTGCCATGAGCAGGGACACCTCCCACTATCCCAAGTTGCTCAGGGCCCCATCCAGCCTGACCTTGAACACTTCCATGGAAGGGGCATCCACAGCTTCTCTGGGCAAGAATTACTTTCAGTGCTTTGCTACCCATGTAGTAAAGAACTTCTTCCTAATATCCAATCCAATTTCCTAATTTCCAGTATCCAGTCTGATTTCCGTAATTCTCACCTGTAATATGAGGCTCGCCAGAGACTGTTCTGCACTCAGAAACTGCCTAAAAGTTGCTGTGCAAACAACATGAAAATAAAGGTCTTGAGAGTTAAGTGAAGTAGCCTAAAGAGTTATGTGACAGGTCGTGGCTGTTCTGTGGTCTCCTCTTACCCAGCTAATGAGCGTAAACCAAAATTGCTGTTGGGATAGAAGAGCCTCAGGAAATGTTTGAGTCCTGTGCTTGAGTAGTTATGTCTAAAACCAGGGTGATTAGCTGGTGCTATGGGGAAAATCACTCAATACACATCAGGATTTCACAGCCCTCTCTGATCCTGCCCTAATGGAAAGGTTAATGGGTCCAGGAATTGCTGGAACACATTTACCCATGGAACCTACTAACAAGGCAGCCCAGGAGAAAAGCAGGTGCCTGTCCACCAGCCCACTGCCACTACAGAAAGGGTCTCCCTGTGGAATCAAGGGATGGAAAACTGCTGCCTGCACCATCATTAGCTGAAAATTTTCACCTGTATTTCACAGGCTTAATTAATAATGAAGTCCGTGATTGCCTCGTCGTATTTCAGTAGTTTCAGAACCCTCTGTGTTATCAGAAATCCCACAGAAAGCAATTTGCAAGACTTCAAGTTTCTACTTGATTGCCCCAAATCTTCGTAAAAAGACCCCTCCCTCCCATCCTTTGCCTTGCAATTTAAATGACGAGAAATGTGCTACACTTCAGAGGCTGGGGCCATGTAATGTCAGCTATACACAGAAGTAAAATAAAAAAATATGACTTAAAATTAATTTTTAACCCACTGGTGTAAACCAACCTGATTTTGGCTGCAACAGCTGGGACTGGCATCTTTTGGGCCTAAAGGAACATGGAGAAATCATGGTCTGTTCTCACTTGCCTCTGCTCCCCCCATCAAATGGGTTTTGGTACCAGATTCTCATAACAGACCAGGACCAAGCTGTGGGTCTCAGAGTTCCTTTGCTGACCTGTGGTGTCTCCCTGCTTTCAGCACATGAGATCTTGGTGCTGTGGAGAGCAATCTGCATGAAGAATACGGTCAGAGACAATAGAGATGAAGGCAGGAGAGGCTCGAAAGTTTGGGTTTATTGGCTTTGTGGATTTGTAAGGCTTGTGAAAAATTTCAAGTCATGCATAGCAAGTTAATCATAGAACCATAGAATCATTCTAGTTGGAAAATAGCCCTAAGATCAAGTCCAACCATCCACCCAGCACCATTACCATGTTCACCACTAAGCCATGTCCTCAAGTGCATATCCACATGTTTTTTGAACACTTGCAGGGATTTTGACACTACAGCTTTACCAGGCAATCTGTTCCAGGGCTTTACAAACCTTTCCATAAAGTATGTTTTCCTAATATCTAATACAAGCCTCTCTGGTGCAACTTGAGGCTATTTCCTCTCATCCTGACGGTTGTTACCTGGGAGAAGAGACTTAGTTTGCTCTCTGAAACATAACACTCCCTTGTATACATGGAACAAGTTTTTTGCCTAGAATTTGTAATGTTGCATGCTTTCAGGATTTTTTTTGGCCATGATTGGTGTCTTTTCAGCCTGGAAACAGGTGATCACCAGCACGGTGGTACAGTGAACAAGACAGCCAGTTTGGGTGTGATGCTGGCAACACCAGGCAGTAATTTATCCCATATTACACAGCAGGGCAGGAGCAGCTAATGAAGTGCTACCTAAGTAAATAGTCATTTGTGCAGCTCCGATTAAACCTTTGGAAGCGTTTCCAGCGGAGCACACAGTGCTAATGAATCTCATTATTACAAATCGCCACGCAGAGCCAAGTGTGTGGGGAGACCTTGCCAGTCATCCCAGTGTAGCCACAAATCTTGCAGCTGGAACTTAGTGTGAAGAGGAAGGATTCCTCATCCTTGGATGAGCTCTGCTCAGAAGCAGTATCCCTCTCTCATCTGTTATCTCCTTGTTATCCTGAATATTTACAGCCTTCTTTCTTCACTTTCAGCATCAATGCTCATATTCTCCTGCCTCCAGAATGATTTCTTTTTTTTCTTTTAGCTTTTCTTTTTTTTTTTTTTAATATTATTATTATATTTCTTTTTAGTGCTTTTTTTTGTTTTTCTTTCTGAGCAACCTGGTCTGGTGGAAGGTGTTCCTGCCCATGGTAGGGGGTTGCAACTAGATGATCTTTCAGGTCCCTTCAACCTAAACCATTACATGCTTCTATGTTGTTTATTTTTTCTTTTTTTCTCCCTCACTTTCTCCATCTCTGCTTAATCATTCCAGAGAATCAGAAAATAAGAATATCCAGAATAATAGAGATCATCCTTTGTCCACTTCTCCTGGCATTTTTCCTAGAGACACTGCAGAAAAAATCAAGCCAAATAAGATCAATATGTGGGGTTTCTATCATTTTTTTTTCTTCTTCACCTTATTAATATTGCAGCTGTCTCACTCTATAATCTCATGCATTAGCTTCACCCAGGCACACAGCTCTGTGTTGATTCGTTTATTTTAATCAAAGTTTCGTCTCCTGATATTTTTCCCTGTCCAGGCTGGAACACAGAAAATGAAATTTCAACAGAAAACACACACACAAATCGTTAATATTTGACCTCTGAAAAGAACTCATTTATTAAACATTTTTTCATCCCTTCAGGGTATTCAGAGACATAGTTTCCTTGTGTGTGTTTTTCTGGCAGTAATACTGGAGCGTTTCCCTTGGGCTTCTCTAAGTGATCTCAAGTGTACACTAATAACCCTTTGCCTTTGGCTTTCATGAGTATAACACACACTTAGTCACAGGATCTCCTTTAGGTGATATGGGGTTTTTTTAGGTGTGGGAGTTTAGTATTTGCTTTTTATTATTTCTTTTTTTTCTTTTAACTCTTTGAATTTTTCGAAGATATTGCTGTTGCTTTGGTTTTGGCTTTTTTTTTGTACAGCTTACAAGAAGAGGGCTTGTTATGTTTCAGTTTGAAGTATAGGAGCCTTCTGCTGCAGCTGTGGAGGTTTAACAGATGGAGAATATTAAAACTTCATATACATACAAATATATATATATATAAATATATTTCAGGGTGTAAAAGGATTGATTGCTACAGAGCAAGATGCTAAATGCTGGCTGTTGGTTTTCCTCAGACTGAAGCACATTTCCCTGGTAAACAGTTCCAGAAAGACTTTGACAAACTGATCTTCTACTCATCTCGTTCTGGGTGACAGATGACAATTCAGAGATTGAAGATCCTGGAAGTGCATGTTAAAGAAAATTAAAAATCCAATCAAAACAACATAATAAAAGCAGGAAGCAGAATTGCAATTGAGACACAGAGCACTAAATCAAGGTTGGGAGTGTTTCAACAAGCTGTGTGTCACAGTTTAGCAGAAGAAATCTTCTCCATTCTTGAGTAGATAATGGGCTATTTCTGATGAAGGAGGATGTCAGATTATGTCATGAAGTGGAGACACATGGCCAAACTCAAAAGTTCATGATTCAGTGGGAATTAAAAAATTTAGGACTTGGTAGTTTCCACAGCTTGGAGGTGGAGCATTAGCTGTGGAGCTATCTCTGCTCTTTACAGCAGGATGGAATGTGGGACATTTCTAGTCCTTAGATGATGTTGGAAGACTTTTTGTGTTAGAGTGGGGAGAGATACGGGACGGTAGGGGAGGGCTGCATGCTTTGGTCATAGAATCATAGGTTCTTGGAGAATCCTGAGTTGAAAAGAATCCACAAATATCATCAAAGTCCAGCTCCTGGCCCTGTACTGGCCAACCCCATGAATCCCACCAGTGCCTGAGAACACTGTCCTCCTAGAACTCAGTCAGGTTTGGTGCTGTGACCACTGCCCCAGGGACCCTGTTCCAGTGCCCAGCCACTCTCTGGGAGAAGAACCTTCTCCTAATATCCAACCTAAACGTCCCCTGACACAGCTTCAGGCCATACTCTTGGGTCCTGTCACTGGTCACCAGTGAGAAGAGATCAGAGCCTGCTCCTCATCTTCCCCTCAGGAGGAAGCTGCAGTCTGAGATGAGTTCTCCCCTCAGTTTGCTTGTCTCCAGGCTGAACAAACCAAACATCCTCAGCTGCTCATCATACATCCTCCTCTCCAGACCCTTCACCATCCTTAGCCCTCCTTTGGGCGCACTCTAGTAGCCTTATATCTTTCGTATATTGTTCTGCTCAAATCTGCACACAGTGCTCAAGGTGAGGCTGCCCCAGTGCAGAGCAGAGCGGGACGGTCACCAATCATCCTGGGATGGATTTATATCCTGTTCTCTCTTCCTCTCAAAAGATATTTCCTTTTACTACATGGAGTATCTGGACAACCTGTAGATAGGATCAGACCCAAGGGATCTGCATATACCAGTGCAAGCAGCCACCTTCCTACCTTGTGCTGCTTTCCAGATAAAACCCCAAACTCACGCAGTTTTCCTGCAAGACCAACACTTTGCTTGCACTGCCCTGGTTCGGAGGCATTTCGTGGAGACTGGAGTCAGAGTCTTTTCCATTTCACAGCTGCCCAGGCACACTGTCCTGTCTTTAAGAGACACATCTCTTTGCAGCGCTGAGCCCATGAAGCAGGAATTAGCAATGATTTCTAAGTTTTCTTGGCTAAACTCTCATTGTATCTCACCATCCCACTCTTTCCCTGCACCTCGTCCCTCAACAGCCCGTTCTTTCTCAAGATCTATTAATATCCTGTGATTTACCTACATACAAAGATTGTTACTTTCTGATTCCCACCGGGCATATGGAACAGATGTCTCTTTTCAGGGGATTTATCAGCAATCACAAATAATGCAGTATAAATAATTTTTCCAAGACCTTCAATTATGCTCATTAGCTTGAAGTTAATGAGATATGGGATGAAATTTAAATTCACCAGCCTATAAACTTGGGGATGAAGAGGCTTGCCTAGGCCCACAGCTTTAACAACTGAATGTGAAGCCAGTATAACAAGGTGCTGAAGATATCTGAGGCAAAGCTCCTCAGGATTTTACTGGGAGTTTTGCATGAAGTGAAATCGTGAGTCAAGCACTCGTATTTTTACCGCAGACATTACACAACTTAGTCTTCCTTGTATCTTTAAGGGGGTTGCTATTTTAGACCCATAGGGGAGTGTGTTCTTCAAGGAACACCCTTTTCAAGGGAAATCACGGGGTAACATAAATGTTAAGGTTCTGCTTGTGGGGAGAGAGGATGTTTTTAGCTCTCGGGTACTCAGGTATTTTTAGTTGCACATGCATCAGGTGCTTTAGATAACAGTACACCTGAAGGCTGCATGTTCACAGGTTCACAGGTTATTCTGAGTTGGAAGTGACACACAGGATCATCTAGTCCAACACCCAAGCGAACGCCCACTCAGGGATCGGGCCGACAAGCGTGGAACCATGGGCACCACTCTCCATCCATCCAAGCCTCCCACCATCTAGACCATGTCACTGAGNGAACCCAACACTTAGTCTTGTTAAATCTCATACTGTTGGAGTCTGCCCATCTCTCCAGCCTGTCAAGGTCCCTCCGAAGGGCCCTCCTACCCTCTGGCAGTTCAACATTTGCCCCCAGCTTAGTATCATCTGCAAACTTGCTAATGATGATGGACTCAGTTCCCTCATCTATATGGTCAATAAAGATATTGAACAGTGCCGGGCCTAACACTGATCCCTTAGAACCCTCCTGATTACAGTTTTGGGGGAAAAAAGCTCAACCAACCAACAAAAAGGAATAAACACGAACCTCCCCCCCAGCAAAAGGGAAGATGGCTGTGTCTGTTTTAGTAGCACTGCTTTGATTCTTCAGAACCATTTTTGCAAGGTAATCCTTGTAATGCCATTTCTTCTTCCTACTCCCCACAGGGAAATCTCATTATCATGTCATTTTTACTCACATTTGTACATATGTGTATCTTCTGCCATGGATTATATTGCTGTAAAGATCAGAAATCGCACAACAGAGCGTTTTCCTCTGTGTCTGCTTTTTAGTAAGAGCAATGGAGAAGAAGGAGCTGATGGGCAGAGAAATACTTTGTCATCCCTCCCAATTTCACATCTTCAAGGAGAACATCTACTGTTGGAGCCCAAACATATCTCAGAGATGCTGAGTATAACTGACATGTATTTAATATGCTGATTTTCTGTTGTTGGATCTTCTGAAGCTACAGAGGAGATGAGACAGGATTAAATACATACCAGAGAGATAAAAAAGGTATGTCTAGTGCAGGAATGTGAAGCAGCCTTTGAAGTCTGTGGGAGGTATGACTGTTTCCTCCAGCTCAGAATTTGTATCAGATTATTGAATTCTTTCTAGAACTGTATATTAACAGAGTTTTTTTAATGGTGCATCTTTAAGCAAGTAAGTCAGTGAGCAGCCTGTAGCAGAACTATTGTGTTACACTTCTGCTCTCTGTGTCAGGATCAATAATAGATCACCAACTCCTCTGCTCAGTGTAAAAGGAAAGTACATTTTTCAAGAAACCAAATTTATCTAACACAGGAAAACTCTTTCTTTTTTCCTCCCTTGATATATATTTAGACTAGATAGATAGGTAGATTCTATTTTAGTAGAACTAAGTCTCTCCATACATCTATAATAGATATGAAAGTTAACAAAAGGATGTTAATTCAGGAAATATTTTGTTACCACATCCAAGAATGAGAGACGTCCTGGAAAATTCCAAAATGTGTTTTTAAATATCATCATCCAGCACGAGGTGCCCAAAATGACTTTAGAAGTACATTGTTGTTATTAGGAGTTGCTATAATAAGCAGAATCAACCAGCAGCTATTTCCTAATGGGGTTTTATAATTGCTTGTTGGATATTTCCAGGTTTTGGCTGTGAGCCTTTTATTCTTGTTGCTAACAGAAAAAAAAGCATAATAACCAGTAGCTGCAGCCTAGTGTGGAGGACACCATCCAAGTTAGGAGAATATGTAATGAGCAGCTTTGATTCACATTCTCTTACTCTTTAGAAAATTATTCTAGTCTTTAAAAGGCTCCATGCACCACTTAACTCGGTAATTGGCAAGAGGGGATGGAAATACAACATTCTGCAAGCAAAGTTGCACATTTCAGATTACTCTGTGAGGAGAGCAGGCACTTTTTTGTCATTTATTCATAACTTTTTTCCAGTACTCAGTAACCATTTGAAGTCAGGCAGTTGGGCGGATCTTGCTCTGCTTTGCATGGAAAGATGTGCCTTCGTGGTCCCTGGAGTGTGTTACAGGCACAGTCCCTTGGGAGTTTTCCACACCACATTTTAAGAGTTAGAATGGGCAGGAATTCAATGATTTCAGGACAGAGTCATACAGACAATAAAAGAAAGACATGGAGCTCTTGGAGCGGGTTCAGCAAAGGTTATGAAAATGATGAAGGGACTGGAGCATCTCTCTTGTGAGGAAAGGCTGAGGGTTCTGGGACTGTTCAGCCTTGAGAGGGGACCTCATCAATGTCCATCGGTGTCTGCAGGGAGAGGTCAGAGGATGGACCAGGCTCTGCTGTCTGGTGCCAAGAAATAGGACAAGGAATGATGCCCAGGAAGTTCCACCCGAACATGAGGAAAAACTTCTTTCCTATGCAGGTGACCAAACACTGGAGCAGGTAGCCCAGAGAGGTTTGGAGTCTCCCTCACTACAGATACTCCAGAATTGTCTGGACATAATCCTTTGCCATGTGCTCTGGGATGACCCTGCTTGAGCAGAGAGATTGGACCAGATTATCCACTATGGTCCCTTCCAAACTGACCCATTCTGTGATTCTGTGAGTCTGAAGTGTGGAAATGAACACAAGGCAGTGGACAGGATAAAAGAGATCTATCCAATCCAATGAAAGCATTTCAATGTAGAAAAAACATAAAATAAAATATCTAAGAATGGCAAATAGAAGAGAAAATGGAAAGGGGGAAGACGGAAAAGGGAAGAGAAAAGGGAGGGAGGAAGGGAAAGGGGGAAGGGGAAGGAGGGGGAAGAGGGAAGGGGAAAGGGGAATGGGAGGAGGAAGGGAAAGGGAAAGGGGAAGGCAGGGAAGGGGAAGGCAGGGGAGGGGAGGGGAAATGTAAAGCACAGCAGATCCTCATTCATGCTTATTCTGACTGTTTTTTCAGTGGGCCTAAAATCGAGGGGAATCATTGGACCTTAAATGTGTTGTTGTCTCTGCCCATCTCAATGCTGTATTTTCAGTTAAACTCACAAGTATCGAAAGAAAAGCCCCTATAGCACTGACAGTCTCTCTCACTTTCCTTAACCTTCCATGGTCATCCAGGAGTTTGTGCTCCAACAAGAGAATTTTTAAGGTGCAAAATTTTGCTTTCTAGTTCACTGAATACATGGAGAGACATTTGTTGATATTATCTGCCCTGTATCTTCAGGGTAGACAGCAAGTTATAAGCAGAGAGATTTGTGAAATTCACTTCCAAAAGTCAGGGAAGCAACCAAGTAGAGAGATAAAACATTCCTGACAGGAGTAAGTTCAATATTACGAAACAGAGAGGAAAAATAATTCAAAGAGAATGAATGTAATGGGGAAAATAAAACTAGAATTTAATCGGTTAGTTTCTCCAATACTTGGATGTTCTTTATTGAGAGTTTAATTGTGCTAAGATTATTAATTTGTGAAATGATTAATATAAGAATCTATTAGAACAGACAAATTTCTCATTATAAATATCTTGGTTTATTTCACCTGTGCAGACTCTGGGTCCAGTCTTGGAATGTTTAAATTCTGGTCTTCCTGAAGGAAAGAAAAGCTTTATATTTTTCTAGAAAAATATGTAATCTTTTTCAAAGGACACCTGGATATTTGGACTGTAATTTGAGCGCTGAATTTCCATTTTCCATCGCTGAAAGATGCCACTTATTTCCAGTGAACCTTGGGAAGAATTGTTTACCTTTGTCTTTTCTGAATATTTTCTGTGCAAATTGAAGATGCCATTTGTCTGGTTCATTGAGTTTGCTTTTTAATTATACTGTAAATTCTTTGGGGGAGGTGTGACAATATGGCACTTTGTTTACAAAAAAAAAAAAGATAAATTCAGGTTAGACTTAGTTAACATACAAAACTAAAATCAAACAAAATTTCAGTGGCTTTCCTCTTTTTAAAAAGTGGCTTTCCTCTTTTTTGTTTTGGCAGCAGAAGAACATTAGTGATGGAAGTGTAATTGATTTCTGGTTTATCTAATCAGACCTCAGGAATTTTATGGTAAAATTATGATCTGAACTAAATCAGAAAAAAGTCAGTCCTGCACTTATACTGGGAGAATTTTTGCCAACCAAACCAGCCTGACTCCTTTAAGGAATGGTGGTCCACTGATTGATTCCTCCTGACTCAAATCCATGGCTAAGCTTTCCAAGAAAACTCCATACGTTTCTACTCCCCAAGTTGTCAGTGTCATTTAAATATTAGGATTTGATTCTGTCAGGAAATGGCCACTCCCTTGATGTCTTGAGACCTGAGGGAGGAAAAGGTAAAGGCAGAATCATTAACTGAATGAAAGAATCTTCCTGAGCTTGGTTTGGGATTTGGAAGACAATAATTTTATATAAGAGGTCTTAAGCAACTTTAAGAATCCTTCTAAGGAAACATTTGCATCTTACAATGTGCTGCTTTGTGGAGGCACTTGAGGAAATTTGGGTGAGAGAAGCAGCGTAGCACTTGCTGTCCTTCAGGAGATCTCACTCCCCTTTGTATCTCTGCATCACTCCATTGCTCTCTGAAGAGATACCCCAGTGATTCAGGAGCACAAATATCATGTAGGATCAATGGGGTTCAGTCAGTAAGGTTTGCTTCTGTGAGTCGAGAAAATCAGAGACAAAGAGAGGAATCCATAACATACCTTAATCTTAACCCACATACTGGAGGAAGTGGGGAAAACCTTCCCTTGGTTCTGCCCCTTTCTCATTTGTCCATGACCTGTACTGGTATAGATTCACACCTTCATAGCCTCATTTCCTACCTAAAATTGTTTAGATTGAATAAGACCCTGTAGATCCTTGAGTCCAACCATTAACTCAGCACTGCTGAGGCCCCCACTGAGCCATGTCCCCAAGTGCCACAACTACATGTCCTCTAAATCCCTCCAAGGATGGTAACTCCACCACTTCCCTGTGCACCCTCTTCCAATCATGGACAACCGCTTCTGTAAATGAGTTGTTCCTAGTATCCAATCTAAATTTCCCCTGGCACAACTTGAGGCCGTTTCCTCTAGTCCTGTCTTCAGCACAAACACCCCCAGCTGCGTCAGCTGTTCCTCATAGGACTTGTGCTCCAGACCCTTCCCCAGCTCTGTTGCCCTTCTCTGGAAACACTCCAGCTCCTCAATGTCTTTTTTGTTGTGAGTGGTGCAAAACTGAACCCAGCATTCAAGGTGTGACCTCACCAGCGCCCAGCACAGAGGGGCAATCAGTGCCCTGGTCCTCCTGGCCACACTATTGCTGAGACAAGCCATCATATCCATTTGCAGAATTACTTCATTTTCCATGCATTTTAATGTCTTAAAGTCTGGCCAGATTCCTCAATGGTCTATATAATCAAGGTGTGTGCATTGAGAAAGAAAAAGAAGGAAAAAAAAAAAGAAAAGGAATAAATGTAATAACTATTGAGCGGAATATTTTCAGCCTCTAATCTGGCATTGATTTAAGCCTCACAATGAAAATATAAGTGAAGAAACACAAATGAATTTAGTTACATAAAATTCACTTATTATTAAAAGGGGTAGGAAAGACCTGGGAGAAACATTTCTGCAATTGCTCTTGTTTGATTATTTCTTGCTTGGGCAGGGAGGACATCTTGTGACTCCCACCAGTACTGGGAGATGAAGCTTTGTAGTCCACTCTGCTGTCCCACACACCAAGCTTGTACTCTGCTGATTTCATCTATCCCATCATAACCATTTCAGCTACAGTCATTTAGCAAAGGACTGACAATATTTGTACACTGCCTGATATTCTGGACTCTTTTTTTTCTGGCCTGTAGATACTACCATAAGCACGATTAACAATATTTATTATAAGCGCACATTATATTATGCATTTTATGAAGCTTCTACGCATCCAAGCGTTTCAACCACAAAGCCACCTATGCCAAAACAACATGAGAATTATTACACTGCAACGCCAAAAAAATAAAATATTCCAATAACACTTTATTATCTGCAGATGGAGTCACAAGGGATCTTTTTATTTGGCTACAGCCACCATCGCTATAATTTCCCCCTCATGTGTCTTGTAGGGATCGTATTCAGATTGGATGTGCAAGGATTGCACCCATTGCTCATGGTCTGCAGGTGCTTCTGGGATGGATACCAGAAGCTTTTCATTCCCAGATTATTCCATGTTGGAATGACATACTAGAAACTATAGGTCAGAATCATGCAGGGATGTGTTATCTGTTTCTGTGTAGTCTGTTTTTAGATACCAGCGTCCATTTGCTAAATCAGCTACAAAAATGTTTATTTTTATGATAACATTCAAGAGTTTTTAGATAAGGAAATTAAGCTGATGGGATGGATGTAAAATCAGCAAGCTCTTTGATATATATTATCACAGGCAAAGTGAATATTTAATTTGAGATTACAGAAAGCACTTAAAAGTGGGTAAGGCACTGGTTTAAGGGGAGATGTTGAGATGTGATCAGTAGCTGCTGGATTTGAATTGGCAGTGCAAACTGGGACTGATCTCACTTAGGATTTTCATAATATGCTATTTTACCTTGGTACATAGTCAGGAGCTATTGGGAGTTCAGAGGAAGAAAAGGATGTCACAGAGAATACTTTTAGCCCTGTTAGTGAAGCTGCAAATACATTTCCTAACAGAAAGTACCACGTTATTCACTTAGGGACTAATAATTTCCAGTGTAAAACGATATCACATCACCTGAAATTGAGAAAGAAAAGAGCTTGTGCATTCTGGGGTGGGAATAAATTATTAATGTACAGGTTCCTGAAAAGACATATGTGGCCATAAGATGTGTTAGACGAGATATTTCTAGTGCTAAGGAGGGACTATTGCCTCTGTAGCAGGTACTGTGGGGACTTGAGTGAGATTATTGTAGCTCATTCTGAGGGAAAAAAAATGAGCAAGAGCAGAACTATAATATGATGGGGAGAGGGGAGATGTTACCTGAAGAGGGGAATTTATACCTGCTGCAGTCTGCAGCTCAGCACTGAAATGTGCTGGCTGCCTCCTTATGGGCTTGTTCAAATAATGGAAACATTAGATAAAGTTCCAGCATGGAAATTCACCGGTTTACTTCCCAGAGTAAAGAGCCAAACTGAGAGCTGCATAGGGCCTGAAAGGAACTGTTGATCCCTAAGATCACTGATATTGTAAGAAAAAAAAAACAAACCCAGAGTTATAACATTCTCATTATTTAATTAATGCTAAACTTGGGTTAAAATTGTCCAGGGAAGACCATCTTAGCGGGGTTTAGGTGGGTCCTGATCCGCTGACAAGCTGCAATTGCACAGGACAGACCACTAATGCAGGTGTCCCTTTCAGTGTGTGTTCCTAAATAAATCAAGTAACAAACACATTTCAAGAAAAGTTTCTCAGCCTCCCCTGTGTCTGTAATTCCGCAGAGTCTGCGCTGCTGTTGTGACAGTCCTCCCCATATCACAGAATCATAGAACCATTAAAGCTGGAAAAGACCTCCAAGATCATCAAATCCAGCCTTTAATATAGCTTTAGTGGTACCTGGGACCTGCTGTGGAGTTATTTCTTATCACTTTTATTTCTGTATGCATTTAAAGTAATAATGTCACATTATTTTAAGTGCAAGGAAATAGCCAAGAAGTATGATTATGTGGCACAGTTCTCTTCAAGAAGAGGTGATTGTATCCAAAAATTTAGGAAAGCATGTTCTTCTTAATATTTTAGTTTTAACTGTTCACAGCTACTGAGAATTGTGAATCTGTTCTGCCACCAGCTGTTCTCAAACCAGCCTGGAGAAAACATGGCTCATATACAGGAACTTTGGATTGTGTTTCACAGAATCACAGAATCACAGAATCAGTAAGGTTGGAAAAGACCTTAGAGATCATCGAGTCCAACCTATCACCTATTACCTAACCTAGCCAAACCTGTTACCTAACCTATTACCTAATTACCTAACCTGTTGCCATCCTGCTACCAACACACCATCCTACCTATAACACACTACCCTAATATCTAGGTCATGCCACCAAGTACATCATCCAACCTTTTCTTAAAAACCTCTAGGGACGGTGACTCCACCACCTCCTTGGGCAGCCCATTCCACTGAGAGATCACCCTCTCTGTGAAAAAGTTCCTTCTAATGTCCAGTCTAAATCTCCCCTGACGCAGTTTAAGACTGTGTCCTCTTGTTCTATCACTTGTAGCCAGAGTGAAGAGACCAACACCCAGCTGGCTACACCT
>WEKX01003744.1:0-51364 GCA_013390025.1 Pitta sordida | reverse complement strand
AGTGGCTGGAGAGTGATGAAATAGAGAGGGATTTGTGATCCTTCAGTGGAACGGTCTGCCCAGGGAGGTGATGGAGTCACCGTCTCTGGAGGTGTTTAAGAAAAGACTGGATGAGGAACTCGTTGACATGGTCTAGATAATGGGGTGATGGGATCGGGAGTTAGGTTATTTAAAAATAAAAATAAAAAAAAAGATGATAGCATGACCCTGAGATTAGCTTAGATAGATAAAACATGGTGTTCCTGGCACCAGGATTGTGGGTTCAATCCTTGTATGGGCATTCACTTCAGAGTTGAACTCAATGATCCTTGTGGGTCCCTTCCANGAAGAGACCTTAAAGACCATTTAGTTCCAACCCCCTTGCCATAGGCAGGGGTGCTGTTCACCAGATCATGTTTTCCAGAGTCCCATCCCAAACTGACCTTGAACATTTCCAGGAGTGGGGAGCCACAGCCTCCCTGGGCAACCTGTGCCAGGGCATCACCACACTGAGGGAAGAATTTCTTCCCAACATCTAACATAAATATTTCCCCTTTCAATTAAAAACTACTCCCTCTTTTATATCTCTCTCTGCCCATATAATAGGTACCTCTCCCTCCTTTCCATAAGCCTCCTTCAGGTTCTGGAAGGCTACAATGAGGCCTCCCCAAAGCCTTCTCTTCAGGCTGAATAGCCCCAGTTCCCTCAATTTGTCTTCACAGTAGTGGTACTCCAGCTTTTGGAGCACTTCCTTGGCCTCCTCTGGATTTGCTCCTCCTTGTATTGAGGAGCTCAGAACTGGACACAGTGTTCCAGGTGTGATCTCACAAGGGCAGAGCAGAGAGACAGTCACCTCCCTGAAGTTACTGTCCATGTGAAACACAATAAACTCACAAATTAAGATGGTTTTGCTTATTGCTCAGGTGGGATATCAGCAAGGATTTTTCCTGGCTTCCAAAGTACTGTTATATATATATCCTAACAAGAGAGGCATGTTCNTGCCCAGGGAGGTGATGGAGTCACCGTCTCTGGAGGTGTTTAAGAAAAGACTGGATGAGGAACTCGTTGACATGGTCTAGATAATGGGGTGATGGGATCGGGAGTTAGGTTATTTAAAAATAAAAATAAAAAAAAAGATGATAGCATGACCCTGAGATTAGCTTAGATAGATAAAACATGGTGTTCCTGGCACCAGGATTGTGGGTTCAATCCTTGTATGGGCATTCACTTCAGAGTTGAACTCAATGATCCTTGTGGGTCCCTTCCAACTCAGAATATTCTGTGATTCTGTAAATTGAAACCTCCAGAATGTAAAAATCTCATATGTGCTGCTCACCTGTACCAACAGCACTGTCAGNCAGCCTCCCTGGGCAACCTGTGCCAGGGCATCACCACACTGAGGGAAGAATTTCTTCCCAACATCTAACATAAATATTTCCCCTTTCAATTAAAAACTACTCCCTCTTTTATATCTCTCTCTGCCCATATAATAGGTACCTCTCCCTCCTTTCCATAAGCCTCCTTCAGGTTCTGGAAGGCTACAATGAGGCCTCCCCAAAGCCTTCTCTTCAGGCTGAATAGCCCCAGTTCCCTCAATTTGTCTTCACAGTAGTGGTACTCCAGCTTTTGGAGCACTTCCTTGGCCTCCTCTGGATTTGCTCCTCCTTGTATTGAGGAGCTCAGAACTGGACACAGTGTTCCAGGTGTGATCTCACAAGGGCAGAGCAGAGAGACAGTCACCTCCCTGAAGTTACTGTCCATGTGAAACACAATAAACTCACAAATTAAGATGGTTTTGCTTATTGCTCAGGTGGGATATCAGCAAGGATTTTTCCTGGCTTCCAAAGTACTGTTATATATATATCCTAACAAGAGAGGCATGTTCTAAACCCAGGTATGTCCCAAGAAAATAAGACAAAAGAGGCAACCAGTTCTTGGCTATAATTGAAGGTGAGAAGCTGAATAAGTTCAGCTGGCAGCCAGTCACTAGTGGAGTCCCACAGGGATCAGTGCTTGGCCTGGCACTGTTTAATATCTTTGTTGATGATATGGACGGGGGAATTGAGTCCACCATTAGCAAGTTTGCAAATGATACCAAGTTGGGGTCAAATATTGAACTGCCAGAGGGTAGGAGGGCCCTTCAGAGAGACCTTGACAGACTAGAGAGATGGACAGATTCTAATAGTATGAGATTTAACAAGTCCAAGTGTCGGGTTCTTCACTTTGGACATAACAACCCCACGCATCGCTATCGGCTGGGGGACAAGTGGCTGGAGAGTGATGAAATAGAGAGGGATTTGTGATCCTTCAGTGGAACGGTCTGCCCAGGGAGGTGATGGAGTCACCGTCTCTGGAGGTGTTTAAGAAAAGACTGGATGAGGAACTCGTTGACATGGTCTAGATAATGGGGTGATGGGATCGGGAGTTAGGTTATTTAAAAATAAAAATAAAAAAAAAGATGATAGCATGACCCTGAGATTAGCTTAGATAGATAAAACATGGTGTTCCTGGCACCAGGATTGTGGGTTCAATCCTTGTATGGGCATTCACTTCAGAGTTGAACTCAATGATCCTTGTGGGTCCCTTCCAACTCAGAATATTCTGTGATTCTGTAAATTGAAACCTCCAGAATGTAAAAATCTCATATGTGCTGCTCACCTGTACCAACAGCACTGTCAGACCCATTGTTATGGTTTAGGGGGTTTTCTGCTGCTCTGGTAGCGAGGGGGTTAACAGCTCAGTTCTTGCCTAGGCTCTCTCCGTGCTGCCAGGGCCTTCAAGGTTACAGAGTAGAGATAAAGGCGTCTCTGCAGAATAACATACTTGGGAGAGAAGAAAAAAGTTCAGTAGTAAGATGTAGAGTGCCAGCTCAGAACCTGCGTCGGGGAGGCTGAGAGATTTGAAGGCCCCCAGGCCCACGAGAGAAGGGGTAGAGATGTTCTTCCAGGCATCCCGCTGCTGCTTGTGAATTGGACTGACCATGGTGAAAACCTATGGACCAAAGAGAGAGAACCAGGACCGCAGAATCCGTCTAAGCATTAANTTTTTTTAGTTTTCTCCTTCAGGAGAAGTTGGGGTGGGTCTCTGGCATCCAGCCAGGGTCAAACCACGACACCCATCCTGAGGAGAGGTTGTAATAAATGGCTTCTTCTGTCCAGCTTTGGCTAATGGGTGCTTCTGCCTGATCCTGCTTCTCTGACAGCAAGAAAGTTTCTTCAAAGTGGCAATTTGTGCTTTGTTCAGCAGTGCAGATGCTTGTCTTTTGTCCAGTATTTTGTTAAAAGAGGGATCCAAATTCCATGGTGTCAGAGTTTCCTTTAGAAATTTGATTCTGTGTTCTCCATCCATCTTGGACTGGTTTCTGGTAGTTACACAATAAATTCATCATATTTCTAATGGAAAATTTCTTCTGTCCAGCTGTCAAAGTAGTGTTGCACTTCTGGTATAATTTTTCAACACTCTGTCATGAAAAACTTAAAATCATACCTTAGTTTTAAATATATATGTATACTTTCCCCTTTGGGGAATAATTATATAGTCTAATAGAACTTGGTTTTAAAGCTTTTTCTTTCCTGAAGTTTGAATTGCTTTTTATTTTTTTTCTCCAGAAGCATAATGTATTCCTATTACTCCTTATGGAACACTCTAGACTATTTTCATCTTACACTTTAATTTTGAACTTTTTTCCCCCCACTTCTCCACAACAATTTCATCACTTCTTTTCCCCCCTTCAACTTATTAATAAATAAAAGCTTGGCTTCATCAGTTCCTTGACATTTTTGCAGACATTCTGCCAGCAGATTGAATAAATTACATTATCCAACGTTAACCAAAATAATGGCCTATTATGAATGGAGAAAAGCATATAACACCAGATGAATCTTGGCATTTTGGCTCTTACAGCACATGAACTGGTGTTTTGTTGAATCCTGTGCTGTTGTAGCAGTAGCTAAATAATAACTGCATGCCCAAAGGTGGAACATGCACATTCCTCCGACCTTTTGTGATGCTATTTCAATGGGAATGGCTGTTTCTCTCTCCAGCCCACACTTCCCTCTGGATGTACACAGGACTCAGGAAATATCACCCGCTCAACACTTTATGTAGCACGTTTTGGGTCTCAATGTGCAGTGGTACCACAATAGTCTCTCCAATAATCTTTCCTTTTCACTGGGCCTACAGAAATCACCAACAGTTTCAAGCCTCACCGCGACATCAGTTGTCGACCAGAGCCATCCAATAAAGTCATCCATGATTAATTATTCTTAAATGACAGCAGCATATTGAAACAAGCTGATAGCTGCTGACAGTGGAAATCCAATTAACCTGAATTACTATCTTGATTGTGGCCCAATTAATGTCAGTTGTGCCATGTCAGAAGTGAAGGCTTGGTTAATATAATTGTTTAATTAATTGGTTGCAGAGATTAGTTGATGTGAGACTGCCCTTAGCTGACTTCTTTTCTTATTTTTCCCCCTCTTCCCCACTGAACATTAGATTTGGGGGAGGCCAGGCAACTTGCTGTCTTCAGCTTTTTACTCTAAGTGGATAAATGAAGTTCTGTCTTAAAACAGGATTTGTAACATCACAGAGGAGCTGTTAAACTTCTGTAGAGGGTCTGTTGCACCCAATTCTTCAGTGTTTTCTACTGTGCCCCATAGCTGAGATCCAAAGGGATTATATGGGCTTTTCAAGATGAGATATGATGTAGTTATCCATTAATGATTTCTCTGCCTGTTAAAGTACATATAGTGAACAGCTGGGAGGCTGGTAATGGTGAGTAGTGGATTTTTTTATCTTCAGAAATAGAAACTTGAATCAGAGTTGATTGGAGGTTTGTTGCTCATGGTGCAGTATCTGCCTGGTGTTTTGAAATTAGTTCATTTTCTCAGACCTCTTGTGCGAAGACTGTCCTGGATGTAAAAAAGTTAAGAGTATTAAGAAATGCATTATGACTAATTTTAGGACTGACTCACAAAAGGAAAGGTTCTGTTAGTGATTCTTCCAGTTGAAGCATATTTTAGTAGTTATTACCAGCTTTGCCATACCCATTTCCATTCCTCCAGCTCTCCACTGGTCAGATTTCAGCAGCCAGAATGCACTTAAAGACAGGTAATATTTCCATTCATAATGGTTGGAGTCAATGGCCTGAATAGTTCTGTGATAATCTGATTCAATAAAGGAGGATGCGAGAAATAGAAGTGCAAAAAAACAACAGTACTCTAAGTGTGGCACCAAACCACTGACTAATAATGAGTTGGAGTTCGTGAAGTAGAGCAAGAGAAAACTTTCCTTGATCTCCACCAGAAACTTTAAAATATTCTTAAAAAATACAGACAGACTCAGACTGATTACCAAATAAGAGGATTATAATGGAAAAAAAAGGATCTCTAATGACTTAAAGGGGGTAGTATTAAAAAGTTAAACTCAGTAAATTAATATGGTAAGTAGAGAGGCTTTGACAATCAGAAAGGGGAAAATATACACACATCCACACAGATATCTATGTGGGTTTTTTCCCATGTGGAGCTCAAATATTTAAGCTCTTGTCATAGATGTCAGGAGAAAAGGAATGGAGAGTTAAAGGCTTTGATCAGCTGCATATAAAAAAAGCTGGGACACTTAACAAGTTCAGCGCTTCCCTTCACTTCTCCGGACTCTTCAAAAGTATCTGGTTTCTTGAATGTCAGCTTCAAAAAATTCCATAAGTGGGACCTCTCTGGAGATGTCTGTCTTTGAGTTGTTCTCCAAATAGTGCCAGGGCATAATCTCCCATGGAGGTTTCAGTGTAGGTGGAAGTGCTCAGAACTACTTTAGAAACTTTCTCGAAGCTTCAAAACAGTCTCTGAGTTCAGTTTGCAGGACTTTGGGAGGATTTGTAGATAAGTTTGGGAGGATTTTCAGATAAGCTCTATCCTGGAAACTGATTAATATCCTCATCTTCTCAGAAGCCTAGAAGAACCACCCAGCATATTTTTAAAAAAGCCATGTCATAACAAACTGAACTACATAAAAACTTTTTAAACTGAGTTTAGTTGACAGTTTATTAATTTGTCGGCTGTGCATCTCTGTGAACTTTCATTGAGGTGGTGTGTAACTGAAATTTCTTTTTCTTAGGTGAAAGTTAGTTATAGCTGAATGACATGTCTTTTGGCTGCATGCCCTGATTTCTACCATGCTGGAGAATTCCATCTCTCTGCTGTTTTTTTAATAGGAGGAAATGTTTACAGCTTGGTTGTTCCTTACACAACATAATTGGGCAATAGGTGTGCTTTTTAATGTGCACCTGGCAAACTGGCTGCAAACTGGCACCATGACAGAAATCATAAACCTATATACAAAGATATGGTGGATTTAATAAATTTCTTTGCTTTCTGCCTCCTTTCATCCTTGCACTGAGATGAAACTCGAACACAAAAATGGTTTTCACTTTTGGCCTTATGGACTCATGGTTTCATTTAATTCTTTCTTTTTCAGGCTGTCCTCTCCTTGCCGCTAGGAACTGATATGTTCTGCAGGATAGACTGTTGGCACTTGTGCTTTCTGTCATTCCCAGAGCTTTATTATGTTGTCTATCACAGTCAAGTTATTACTACACAGTTCACAGAAAAAGCCCTTTGTGTTGGCAGTGCTGACAAGGCTGTGCCTAGACATGGGGATTACAATTCTGACCAGCAGGGTCAGGCTCAAAGGCCATTTGTGAAGCAATGCCAATATTTCATTGTTTGTAACAATTATCTCTTTTATCCAGAACCCATTACAATTTGCAAATACACATGGATTTTGACATAGACGCAAGGAACTCACAGCTTTGATGCCAGTGAATAATGCAGGATGCTGCTGAATACTGTCTTATTGCCAGGGACTGAGGAACAGTAAAACATTTAAAACTCTGGTCATTCTCAGCTTTTATGTCAGACTTTGTTCACCTTAGCTCAGCTGAGAGTAAGCTCCACTTCAGAACATGTATTTAAGGATATTGTTGCCGAAAGCTTAAAATGATTGTTTGAGAGAGGAAGGAAGGGACTAGACTTTATTCCTCTCCAATGTGAGCTCCAGTGCCATAGCCATAACTGCGTTGTGTGGCTACATAATTAAAGAAAAGTGCTCTCATCCTGGAAGATTGTAAATGTTTTAATTTAAAAATGTCTGGACTGGTTTACATAAAACAAAACCAAAGAAAAATCCATCCACTTTCACACTGGATGTCTCAAGCACGGTGCTTGTGTGTTGATCTTGGCACATAGCAGATCCATCATCACAGGTGTTATTACTTTAACTCAATTTATTTATTGAAGTAACACCCCTAATCTTATAAAAGGGGCAATTAAGGAATAAAGAAGTTAAATGAATTTAAAGGATCACATAATTTAATGAGAAAGGAGGGCACAGGTGCTTTATCTGTCGGTACAGTTCTCCTCATTGCCTGCTATTTTGATTTTTTTTTTGTAGTCTTTATATTTGAATGCTATTCTTACAAGTCCTGAACTCTGCTCTTTTTGGTTTTTTTTTTCTTTTTTTAACTTGCCCTGGCTCTCCATCTGCAAAACTGAGCAGCAAACCTCCCTCACACAAGAATTTTCCAACAGTTTTTTTATTTTTGCTTTCTCTTAGAGACAGAAGTGCAGTCTTAGCTGAGGATACCTCCTGGCATTTGTGCCTTTAATCCATCAGAAAACTGTAAATGTAAAAACAATGGAGAATCAAAATACTATTCAAACCTTGAAGTGCTTCTTTAGGTTTAAGCGAAAGCTTGGATCAGGTTTTTTGACAGCCTAACCAATTCTCCATGGCTTCTACAGAAAATGAAGCTGCCTCAAATTTAATTCCGTTCCACCCAATAAGATGATATAGAGGCACTATTTCTTCTTAGTTTCATTGGTGTTACACTAGATGTGACTTTATCCACTTCTTTTTGTGACAGACATAAGTCGTAAAAAGAAAATATCCTTTTGTCATTTGGAAAGTATTTAAGATTATCAGCTGTTATCTCTGAGCTCTGCTTTGAATAAGTGAAGACTCACATGTAAGTGTCTATGGTGTTAAGAAGCTGTAAAATAGCTTTTAGTCTGCCTGTATTAGGCAAAGTGTGGAGGTGTGCATTCCTTGGGTTCCTAGCACACAACTTGTCACTTTTCACAAGTGAGATTTTCGTGCCTGGTCTCAGTTTAATTTACTCTCTTCCTCAGAACTTTGCTCCCCTGTACCTTGCACACTGCAAAGGAGCAGCAGTTATGTGGGAGATGGAAATCACTCTCAAGTTTTAATTGTATTCTTGGTTGCAAAACCTGGTTATTTTGATATTTCATTTTTAAGGGACATTCTCTTAGTCTTGTTCATAGAATGGAAGAATGGTTTGGGTTGGAAGGGACCTTAAAGATCATCTTGTTCCAACCTTCTGCCATGGGCAGGGACACCTTCCACTACCCCAGGTTGCTCCAAGTCCTATCCAACCTGACCTTGGAGACTCCCAGGGACTCACCAGCCACAGTTTTTCTGAGCAACCTGTACCAAGGCCTCATCACCCTAAAGGAAAGAATTTCTCTCTGATATCTAATCTAAAACCTTTCTCCTTGAATTTAAAGCCATTGCCTCTTGTACTATCTCTAGATGCCCTTATAAGAGGCCCCTGTCCACCATTCTTTTCAGCCCCCTTTAGTAGCAGGAACACGAGTATTTTCTGCTTTTTTGGTTTGGTTTGTGTTTTTGCATGTGTGTGTGTGTTTCAGTTTTTGTTTGTTTCTTTTTTTTTCTTTTTTGGTGGGTGTTTCTTTTTTGGTGGGTTGGGTTGGAGTTTTCTGCTGATTCTTTTTTCCAGTTTTATCAGTCTAATGAAAACACAGACGCGTAATATTGTCTATTGCAGTTCTGTGACATTTTCACTCTGGAGATGCATCATCACTGACTTTCTGAGGCACAGTTCTTCCAGGAACCCCTTCCAAAATTTGGTTTTACTTATGATTCCTGGGGCTGGGAGGGGCTTTTTCATGCATCAGTTACTGTAATGTACTGGCTGATATTGATTTGCACAGTTACCTTTCAGTACCAGCTTAGACCTTCAGTTTGTTCTTTGGTGCCTGAAGACTTACACTGAGGGTAATTTGTCTTAATTACTGGTGAGATTTGAAGGCAGGTCTTAGTTCAAGAACATTGTGCTTTGAAGACAAGAAATCCTTTCTTTCAGTCCCGATGTGGACCATATTGTTGTCTAACCAGAGGAAACGGTCTCAGGTTGTGCCAGGGGACATTTAGGTTGGATATCAGGAAAAAATTTCTTCACAGAAGCATTGGAAGAGGGAAGTGTTGGGGTCACCATCACTGAAAGAATTGGAAAGACTTATAGATGTGACACGTAGACATGGTTTAGTGGCCTTGGCAGTGTTTCGTTTACAGTTGAATTCAATCATCTTAGAGGTGTTTTCCCACCCAAATTATTCTATGGGGTTTTTCATCTACTACCCTCCAGAAATACCTTTGTTTTCTTTATTTGACACTTGCATTTGTTTGAAGATGGTCAGAAGATCCTTCATGACTGATGTTCCATCCTTTACCAAGCATTTTATTTTTACTAGAATTTTCAAATAAAATGTTGTATATAGCTACACATAAGGTAGTAAGGAAAAATTAATTCTTTATTTGGACCAGAATCTTGTACGGTTATCCTGGTCTTAAACCAGACTTTCCTTGAGTCTCATCCTTATAAACATATGCAAAGTTTGGCAAAAGGAGCCAATCTGGGGAGCCCAAGCATTTTTGAGGGGCAGGGAAGGAGTTGTATCTTTCCTTCGCTGGTCCAAGGACTCAGGTTTTCTGCCCAACTCCCATGACTCCCTCACAGAGAAACTGATGATGTACAGACTGAAAAAGTGAGGTGGATTGAAAGCTGACTGAGTTGGTGGGCTCAGAACACTGGGATCAATAGGCCAGTGACCCAAAGACAATAATTTCCAATCCACCCAAGTAGTTCTATTCATAAAATAATCTAACTGATAAACAAGGCTCAGCAAGAGCGTTTTCTGTGAGCACAGCAATGCTTTAACATGGGCGAGTCATTCTCCTCTCTGTTCCCTTGCAGACACAGTTTTGGTTTTAAATTGTCTAGGGAAATGTGATCTTTGGTGTTTTAGATGCACGCACTCGTCAGTACCTGCTTTAAGGTGCTGGCTAGGTTTGCTATGTAGAACTCAAACAGCTTCCAGAGGAAAGTGGCTTCATTCCAGTGCTGGTAAAGAAATAATCCTCTTTATAGTGAATTTGTAAATCACATTGGAGGTTTGCTGCCTTGTAAGACATGATGGAAATGTAAGCCATTATCATCTGTTATTACAAATGATGTCTCAGCCATTAGAAAAACAAGTGTATTAGGGGAATATTAAGACCGTTAATTCAAGAATTCAGAAGGTAGAAAATGCAGCAATTAAATCTGTGTGTACAGGCTTAACTTCAACCCCTGTCAGCTCTTAGGCAAAGCAGCACAGACAACGTGCTGTCATCTCCATCCTGATAGGAGTCTGTTGCAGATGGTGAAAATTATCTTAGATTTTGAACTGGTTGTGAGTGTACATGAACTGGGGTTTGGGAGAAGTCATGTCTTTCCAAGTTGAGGCAAATTTTCTAGAATTTTCTAAAAAGTGCACCTTTGCCAATTGTTACATGGTATTTCTCCTTACATAGGACAAGGGCAACTAGCCTCAAGTTCCACCAAGGGAGGTTCAGGTTCAATATTAGGGAAAATTTGCTCACAGAAAGCATGGTTAAGCATTAGAATAGGCTGTCCTGGGAAGAGGTGGAGTCATCATCTCTGAAAGTGTTCATAAAGGAAGTAGACATGGCACTTCTTGATATGGTTTAGTGGGCGTGGTGATACGTATTTAGTCAAAGGTTGGACCTAATGATCTTGGAGGTCGTTTCCAGCCTTTGTGGTTCTGTGATTTTTCTCTAAAGCATAGAGGCACTAGAGAAATTGTTTCCATTATCTTTTTCATGGTGGGACACTTGAATATTTTCCAACAGTTTTCTTCTTTGATTTGGCCACAATATTTAAATGAAATAGCTTGAGTTGGATTACAGGCATGGAAAATGCAATCCTGGATGGTTATCGCTGGCTAAATATGTGGCAGAAAATGCTGCCTTGCAATAGGATATCCTAAGGAATTTTAATGATAGATGGCAGTTCGCTTCACCTGGGATATATTATAGACTCATGTGCAAGGGACAACTTCCACTGTCTTGGCTGCTCCAAGCCCCATCCAACCTGGCCATAAACAATCCAGAGATATAGGTAAAGAAAATAATTACTAAGATGGGAATCATGAAGAGTCTTATGGGGAATGGAAAGACTATAGAATTATTGGAAAGAGGCCAATACATAGGCACAGGATCATAAGACAAAGTGTGAAATCAGTCCAAATGATGTGAAATTAAAGGCCCAAAAACAATGTGTCAAAGAGTGATATATTTCCTTGCTGGTGTGGGTTGGCTTTTTCCTGTTGTTCTCATATCTTCCAGGTTTTACTCATATGCAACTTGTCTACTTTGTTCTCATTTAAAAACACTGTAAGTGCTTAATAATATCACTGGCCTTTTCTAGCCTGCCTGCAGAAGCAGTGATATTTGATAGCAAATTCATTGTTCCTGTATAAGGAAGCCATACCATAAAGGTCACCAAATTTGGTCAGTGCATTTTAATTTGTACACACGTTAAAGGTCATATTTCTCACTTCCATTGCAATAATATAGGGTGTTTACTTTTATCAGAGATGATTGTGTATGACTTAGCTAAGGGATCTTATCAATGCAAATGGGTTATGAAACAATAATAATAATAATAATGAAAACACTGTTTCAAGTGTAAGGGGATTTTTTTCCTCTCTGTATATTTACATAAATCTTGGAGGTAACCACACATCTACAAGGTCTGATTTGCTGCTGTGTTGCTCCAATATTTCCTTTTTCTCTCCCGTGAGAGCTCCACAGCCTTCAGCAGAGCTTCTGCTATTGTATGTTGGAATGACAGCAGTTGCAGATTCATAATATCATCTCTGTATAAACACGTCCAAACGTAATTAAGGGCCTGGGCTCTCAATCCAACAGACCTCAAATTAGCTTTCAAAATGCATATTAAAGGCATAGACAAATGTTTTCATGCAATTCCAAATGACCTCTGAGGGCAGGGTGAACAAAATTGTATGAACCTCTTTAATGTCACAAAACTCTCTACAGAGATTTGCATATAAAGTGAACCATTTTATATCAAACAGATTTGTTAATCTTACAATGAAGGAAACAGCACTTGAAAATTAATCAAGGTGGGATTTCATTGCTCAACAGAGACCCTTAAAAGGACCTGACCTGATAACTGGAGGCTGTTATTGTCTGGTTACTAAATTTAGTAATTTGGGGGGGTTTATTGGCTGAATGGCTTTGCAGGAAATAAATTCTCAGAGCAGATAAATCTGCAGATTTGTCTGCACAGATTCTTCCCCATAGACCCAAACAGAAAAGCCTGAGGTCTTCCTAGGCCTATTCCTAGACCTCTCTCCTAGCCTTGGAGAAAAGAAATCTGAGGGGAGACCTAATTGCTCTCTAGAACTCCCTTAAAAAATAGTGAAGTGAGTTGGGTGTCAGTCTCTTCTCACAGGCAACAAGTGGCAGGATGGAAGTAAATGGCCTCAAGTTGAACGAGGGAAGGTTTACATTAGATATTAGCAAAAAATCACTGAATAGGATGCCAGGCATTGGAACTGGCTTCCCACAAATGTGGTGGAGTTACTATCCCTGGAAGTGTTCAGAAATGTGTGGGTATGAAACTCAAGGACATTGTTTACTGATGAACATGATGATGCTGCTGGGTTGATGGTCGGACTCGATCTTAAAGGTCTTTTCCAACCTTAACAATTTTATGATTCTATAAATGTTTCTGTTATTTGGAATTGCAGGAGGGAGGGACAGAGTAATCATCTTGGTGAAGCTCTTTGGTTACCATCATCCTCCTTATCCTAGTGCAACGACTGAGACTAGGGAGAGATGAAAACAACCTGCCCAATGCTTTTGTCCTGCAGGAGCCCCAGAAAATGCCCCAACCATGGAGTCGTGGGGTGTGTCTGTACTCTGGAGTGATGTCATCTGCTCCAGTGTTCCCAGAATAGAGCAGATGTTCTAGTACAATTCCCTGCCTGAACTAAAATGCCTGTTTCTAGGGATTTTCACCTCCTTTCAAGAGGCAGTTGAGAAATCTCAATCTTCCTACCTGGCAGTGTGTGGTGTAACTAATCCACAGAGTAGAGAAGCTCAATGCTGATTTTCCATACGTTAATCAAGTTTTTCTTTTTCTATTCAATATAAAACCAGGAAGAGCAGTTTTCTTTAGCCTCTTCTATTATTTATGCTTGGCCCCAGCTAGTTCTTAAATCCTTAGCAAGAAATTTTTTTTTTTCTCCTTATAAATACGGTTGCTTAGGAATTTCCAAGACAAAACTTGATTCTCTGGGCCTGGGGCTGTAATGGGCTTTAATGGTTTTTAATTACTTAACTATCTGTTGTGACATAATTAAAATGTCTTTCAACACTTCACATTTCACCCCCAAGAAATAAATAACTTCTAGGCTGTAAAATATGACTTGCAGCTTGATTTTCTGAAACAATAAAAGGAAGGTTTCTTCCAGGCTCAGTCACATCCAGTTTGCCTGTCAATATAAAGTGCTTCTCAGCTGTGTCCCTAAATAGCCTTGCTCATTCCTTCCCTGCTTTTCACTCCTATTTCACATGTGTATTTAAAGAGACTCTGTCAGGATTAAAATATATCTTTACCTATTTTACTAAAAAAACCCCAAGAGCCTTGCAAAAATAACTGTAAAAAGCCATTACATCTTGCTGCAGGATTAGGGTTTTTCTTGTCCCATGCTGCATTCTGTTCATCTTGGGAAAAGTGTACAATGAAAATAGATTAGCTGCAATTTAATCAACAAATTTTAGGTGTTAGGGGAAATGGACTTACAAGAGGTTGGGAACAGAGCTATAAAACCAGATCAGTGCTGCAGCATAACGTTCAAGGTTTAGAACAAGCAAATATAATTAAAATCAAATCAGATACAACGCTTATAATTATTTCTCATACATTTTCTAGGAGAAGATAATCTGGGAGCTTTGAGCTTTTCCCAAATTCAGCCTGAAATTGTTTGTTGCCTTGATTTCTGTATCTCTATTTCGATACTCATTTTAAGTGATAGTTAAAAGGAGTCAGTGTTTTCCAAAGTGGAGTTCCAGGATGCAAGTTTCCCTGGGTGGAACATAATTTTTAGGGTGTTTTGTTAAATTCTAGCGGCTCCTATTTGTGGAAAGGGCTTTGCAATTTGGAAGGAAAAAAATGGAGGAAGCAGCCATACCTTTTTGAGATGTCTAGGAGTGTTTGGAAAAACTTCCAAGTCATTGGAAAAATGAAAACAAAACACTCAGCTTTCCTTGATACTTCTTTGAGGTTGAGGGGAAGACTCTCAAAATCCCGTTTGTATCATGAGTGCAGTTCAGCTGTTGATATGTCTACTGTGGTAGGTATGTCTTGTCTTTGTAAACACCCAAGTATGCTTCAAGTGCGAGTAGACCATACGGGGCAAAAGTGATCTTAAAATTGCTCCTGTAAGTAATTATGGGCATAGCTGCAGGAACTGAGAGGAGGTGACATTGCCTGGGAGCTCCCTGTGCCCAGGAAAGTCAAGGAGGATAGGGAATAGTACAAATGCCCGGTGTGAAAGAAAGATCTGCAGCAGTTAGAGTTGAAAGAGCTGGAAAAAGAAGTGGAATCAACTGTGTATTAGTCAGATGTTGTAAAAATGCCACGTTCCCTGAAGAATTATGTTGTAAAGTAAATTATTCATTTTACAGGTGTCTGGGCTTTTTGTGGGTTGTTTTTGGGGTTTTTTTTGCATTTTTCCTTAACATTCCTGTGGTTGTGGCTCTGCTATTCTGAGACTACTAATATTGAGGCAGAGACCTGGTAGTACCTGTGTCGAGGCAGCAGGGAACTTGCTCTGGTGAGAAATGATCCCATTACAGGTTTGGAAGTGGTTCACTTCCATGTAAATGTAGATTAACTTTGATTCAGGGTATGGCATCAGGAATCAAATTTGCTTGTTGTTCTTTTTTTACTTTTATTCCTTCGGAAAATTGGAATTCTCTTGAGGTCAGCTATACTTTCACCCATGGAATGTGTCTCCACTTCCTTCAGTTAAAATGAACATAACCAATCATGGCATGGTATTAATTATATGATTCTGCTGTCATGGAACTCCTATGAGAAAATTAGGGTCTTTACATAGAGTGAAAAGTTTGGGTGGTCTCATGTGAACATGACTTTAGNAAGATGAGGTCTGACCAGCGCTGTGTACAGGGGAAGGACAACCTCCCTGGACCGACTGACCACACTGTTCCTGATGCAGGCCAGGATGCCATTGGCCTTCTTAGCCACCTGAGCACACTGCTGGCTCATATTGAGTTTCCTATCGATCAGTACACCTAAGTCTCTCTCCACTTCGCTAGTCTCGAAAGCTTGGAATTAATCTAGGTTAAAATAAAAGGGGATTTACAAGTCCCCTTTTGTTTGTTGTTTGTTGTCTCAGGCGCTGAGATTTCAAAACACATTTCAGTTACCCCTCTAGAAATGAAGGCTGCAGGTGTGGAGCCACTTGGAAAAAACATCACTTTGTGGGTGAAAAAAAAAACGTTCAGGAGAATCATAGAATCACAGAATGTTTAGGATTGGGTTGGAAAGGACCTTAAAGATCATCTCGTTCTAACCCTTCTCCCATGGACAAGGGCACCTTTCATTAGACCAGGTTGCTTCAAGCCCCATCCAGCCTGGACTTGAGCACTTCCAGGGATGGGGCATCCATTCACTGGGCAGCCTGTGCCAGGGCCTCATCGCCCTCACAATACTTTCTCAGAGTCCTTGTCCACCTGTATTCTCCCCAGAGTCACTGTAAACTGATGGAAAACTGTGAACAAATCTGTGCACTCAAGTAAGGTTTTGGGGAATGGGAATAGTGTCCCCACCTTACATTCCTTCCTTGCCTGTCTGACAAAAAGATCCTTCTTAACACATGCGCATGGAATGATATATTTAAAGCAGCTATTTGCTGTTCCAAACCCAAAGAAAACCTCTGTGTGAGTAATTGAGAAGCTGATGGAGAGCCAAGATGACTCACTGATTGTCTGCCAGGGAGGCAGATACAGCCTTAAAACACAGCGTTTTAATGTGAAAAAAAATAATCTGGAAATCCACACTTTCCTAAAAACACCACTTTGATTGGTGGTTGATTCTGGAGGAGAGGACAGGTCATGCATCACAGTTCCCTGCTGGAAGTGCTTCCCCGTTTGTGTTGGCCCTGAGGGTGTTGTAAATCAAGGATACACTGGACTTTGGAGCACCAATGGAAGAAGTGAGTCTCCTGCCCTTTGTCATATAAGAGGCCAAAACTCTGTGGAACAGAACAGCTTTGGCTCTGTGGGTAAAGCAGTGCAGAGCACTGTAAATCGGTTAGCAAAGGATCTGAGGCAGACTGGCAGACCTGATTACAGCAGTTAGGGGAAGAAAAGAAAGACAAGTGGATAACAGCTGTAATATTAACATAATCTCTCCTGTGAGAGAGTTGCTTCAGCAGTAAGAAAAGTAAAGAATTTAGAATAAAGCAATTGGTTTGTCATATCAAGATGATGTTATCAAGTCTGGTGGCTGCAGGACTGGTTGATCTGGGCTCAAGGAAAATACCCGAGTTAACTGTTTTATTGAAGATACTTTTTCATGTGTGTATTGGATAAGAGGATTACTTACACTGTGGGATCATGGAAACACCCTTCTTCTAATCCATCTAGAAAAGAGGAAGAGGAATTGAATTGTTTGCATAAGATTTTAAATAGAAATAAACAATATTATGTTCATGGAAATCCCAAGGAAGACTGATGGGTTGAAGCATAAATAGACATCAAAGTTAAAACTCTGTAGAATCTCTTTTACCATATTTAAAATTGAATTAAATCAGGGTGGTTAGTACTGGAAGTGCATTTACCTCCCCTGCAAGCAGCCCGTGTTAATGCTTGTCTCGATTTCATTGCACAGAAGAGAGGAAAGAGAGAGGAATGAAACATCTTTATGTTAAAAGGGACAGTTTTCTCCTGGCAGCCAGAGAGCAGATTTGACACCCCCAGACCAAGAGCAAACTGAGTAGCTTTGCCCAAGTCCAGCCCTCCAAGTAATGCCTGGAAATTTAGTGTGACACAAGCATTTAAGGAGGAGAAAAGTAGTATAGAGAAGGTGAATGTCTCCAGGGGGATTTTCACTGAAAAGGAAGAATCTGGATTGTCCAGAAGGATAAGTCAGTCCAAAAACCCAGACAAATTCACTGTGTTTGCATAGGCTTGTTTCAAACTGTTCTTCCATGGAAAAATAGCACTGTTTCTTTGTGAATTTATGCTCCATATATTTATTTATTTATGTTTCTCCTTTAGCTACGAGCCAGGAAGATGAAGTGCTGCCTTCTCTCCATTGCAGTGGCTGTTCTGGTGCTCCTTGTCATAATCATCGCGGTCTCAGTCAGGCGCTGATCTGATCGTGGTTTCCACAGGTAAATGCCTTTAACTGAGTCTTTTATCATACTCTGTAAGATGGTTGGGAGACAGATTAAGAAGCTGTTATGATAGGAAAAATCTATTTTCACCTCTAGATTCAGCTCTGACCTATGAAAATATTTTCCTTTAGAGGGTATTGGAGCTCAGAAATATCGTTTGTGGGTCCTTAAATGTAAGCCGAGGAGATATTCAAGCAAAACATCCTATTACCCTTTTCTCTGCTGTTGTGTTGTGTTTGATTTGACATGGATCTCATAGCGATGCTGACTAATGGATCCTAAATTGGGTTTGGGAATTAGAGATGCAGAAGCAGCGTTAAAGTCCCCAGACTGGATCAGGGTCAGAGCCAATCTAACAGCCAGGAGATGTTCCAAAGTGCATCTCCCTTCTGACATGTTCTGAAGACCTTCCTGAAGAGCAGAAAGGCAAACAACTGGGGAGTTCAGCACGGATTAAAAGTAAAAATGGATTTTTGGTGATCGTTGCTCCATGTTCACCTAAAAGGAGTAGTAGGAGACTGGGTTTTAATCCTACCAAGATAGCTAACATATAAAAGTAGCTTCATCCCACTGGTGAAGTTTAAACTATGATTTGTTGCCTTTGTAATGATTATGCTTTAAATATAAAGTGTAAGACAGAAAGAAAGGTTTTATTTTTCCTTTGTTTTGCCTTGTTGTCGCTCAGAGAATTTTTTTGTCACTCAGAGAATGACTTATAAACTCTTTCTGATAATCTCCTTCTGATGCAAAGCGTCTCTGGGTTTCTCCTTCTTTAGAAGGTTGCCGGGCTGTTATCCAAGGACAGGATAGCAGATTTACAGATTTTCTACCACCCAAAGGGTGTGCCTGCTGCCATGCCGGGGGTTCCAACTGGTAAATCCTGAACCCTAAATTATCAACGGGATTTTTCCTGCAGAGAGCAAATAGGACACCTGAGGCAGAAAGCAATGGAAGGTGGGGACAATTCTGAGTTTAGAGACCTCTCATGTCCCTCAGACACGCAAATGAAGTAGGTGTGGTATGACTCCTGAGGCTCACTGGGACCATTTGCAGTAATTTAAGTGGAGATTTGTTGGCCTGAACTGCCCTCTGGAACTACTCTGCAGAAAGCACAAAGGATTGATAGATTTTCTAAATTTTTTGGGTTTACAAGATTTTGGTACTGCTTGGCAAAGCTCTTCCTCTACCTGAGGATGAGGTCACTGCCTTCTTTCTGCTAGAAACTAGAAGGAGTTTGTTCAAAACAATCACAGAAAAGATGATTCTTCATGCTTATTAAGCTTTGAAACTCTTTCTGGCGTGACATTGTGGATGCCAAAATTTGGGTAGAAGAGGAAATTGTACAAATAAATGACAGAAAAAAAATTGTAGAAGGACATCAACTCCCATCTTAGTCCTACATTATTGCCTGGAGAATAGCTATAAATATTTTTCTACACTTGTGTGTTCACTTAGATGTTTGGCCAGTCCTGAAGTGAGGATGATATCAGAAAAATGGACCTTCAGACTGACTGAATATTGATGTTCTTACAGCACATATCTCTATCCATCTATAATTTCAATATAAATTTTTATCCCTCTTTTGCATAAGAGACACAGTGATCTGTCCTGATAATTTAAGTCTAGAGCAGCTACAATAATTTTAATTGCATTACTTTGGTTTTACTCTGCATTAGTTTGGAAATACATTCCATCAAGATAATCTATAATATAATACAATTTCTTTTAATGTAGTTAAATATTCCTATCTACTAGAAGTTACAAATCTTATCATCAGTTGACAACATCTAGACACATTTTAATCTAAATCCTTAAAGTGGAGAAAGTCACAGAACCAACATATTCTTACAATAAAACTCCATTGGAAAACTGAAGTTAATCTACTGTTAAGTGATCCATTTCTTGAGCGAAGTGAACCTAAAGATACTAATGAAAGCCCCAGGAAAAATATAATGCTCTACTTTTCATCATCAGTTATGAAACTAATTATTGAACTTCTGAAACAAGATTTACTCAGTAGCAGCAGAAATGTAGGCAGAACCTGCATTGAGTGATACAGGAACAAGTGCAATTTCTGATCTTTATCAATGGTTCCTAATCTAGATGAACCCAAATGGTGGGTAGCAGAGTTCATATTTATAGCTTGAAGATTTCCGAAATGAAATGTTTTCAGGATTTCCTTGTCCATAGTGATAAATGCAATTCTCTTCTGGATTTTAATGCAAATGGATTTTAAAATATAAGGAGCTTTTTGAAGATTTGACTGCCTCAAGAAACTGATTCATATAAAACTGTGTTACATACTTTAGGGAGAGAGAGAACAGCTGGATTTTAATGTGTAACAGCTCTACATGACTCTTCAGAGAAAATAGACGGAGGAAAGCAAGCTGGGGAACTAGCTACTAAATACTGTAGTTGGCACAGGACATATCACTGAATAAAATGCCAAGTTTAGTAATGACTGGCAAGAAGTTCCATATAACATGTCATAAAGAGTTTGCTCCATGCGGGATCAGTAAGGAGCCAAAAGAAAAAGCATCAACCACTCATTCAAGCAGTTTAAGTGCCTTTTGCAGGACATTAAAGGTAAGTTTCTTTAGCTTTCCTGAGTGGTGATGAGAAATATGGTCACTATTCAGTGAGTTCAATAAATTATGTCATTAATATCAATGATTATTAACATTTTTTAATCATTAGCGTATAAAGTGTTCTTCCATTTTTAATTTTTATTTGCTTGATGTTTCTACTTTTGCAATAATGATACTGAAACAACAGTTCTTCTCAAAAGGGGAGGAAAAAATACCTTTTTTTTTTCTCCCCACACCATAAATCAGACACAACTTAGAGAGACAAGCCCATTCCTTCAATGGGACAGATCACTTTAGGAACATTGAGAAGTAAAAAGCAGTTTTTCCTGCGAGCTTCTCAAGGAGTTGTGCCATCACTGGCTGCTGGCTTAGTGTGTGCAGAGGGACCAGCTGCTCCTGAGAGCTCTGAGCTCTGACTTTTTGCCTGTCGAGGCCCTGCCATAAGTATGTCACTGCTCCCTTGGGGCAGTTCTATCTGGCAGGCAGAGAGAAGAGCATCTACTGAGAAAGCAGAGAAACTCCTGAGGACTTATGTCTGTGCATTTGTTTGCTGACACCTTAGGAAAATAGCCCAGAAGCTCTTGGGTCACGTTGTGCACATATCGTAGCAACACTGCAGCTGCTCTTTTTGCTGTTACAGTCAACATCAGTGCCCAGTTAAAGGGACAGTAATGCAGCACTCTGGAAGAAGCTTTTTTGTTTACGTCTTTGTACAGTGTCAATATTTCTTCAACCTAAATAGACCTTCTGTGCCCTTCTTTTGACTCATTTGGTTGAGTGCGCACTTACTCAAAGTGACAACCAAGACTCTTGAAATCCTAAGTCTTAAACATTCTTGTTAGAAAAATAGAGGTGACAAACTTTGAGAAAGATGCTACATGGATTCAATGGTTGGAAAATACGCTTTTCAATGACAGCTTAATCATTTCAGTCTCATTAACCAAAGAGAGGGAATGAATGATGACTTGACGGCTCTGCACCCTTTTCTTGGAAGAAGTCATGGCAGCAGAGGATGCCTTCCCCATTACCAAGACACACTTCTGTCAGATAAAGACTACTGGACTGAGCACACAGACTTGGCTGTGCAGATTCATTAAATCCTCTGGATTTACTCTGCTTCCCAGCCTTAGAATCTGTCACTGAATAAAGAAGCAAGAGCCCAGAGGAATAAACTAGTGCATCCCTTCTTGGGAGAAGATGCAATGGTTGATAGCAATGCTCAGCAACTGAAGAGGAGAATAGCAGGCAAACGTACAAGTAATAAGTAGTAACTGTAGTTGGCATGGTGATGATCAAAGGTTAGGCTCGATCTTCGAGGTGTTTTCCAAATTTAATGATTCTATGGTTCAGCAGATTGGCTCAACCTACAGCGATGTGAAGGTCAAAGAGTTTCTGATACAGGAGACGGTCATTAAATCTAACGGCCATTCATAAATTCCTTTCTTGATAATTTGACCATTTGCATTTTGAGCCATCGAAAAGTTTTAAAGTGTGGAGTATCTTGAACAAGGAGTTCCACTCTGAATACAATCACTATATAATCTTGAATGTACAGATAAAAATCCATAGAATCCTAGAATGGTTTGGGTTGGGAGGAACTTTAAAGATCATCCAGTTCCAAACCCCTGCCATGGGCAAGGACACCTTCCACTAGACCAGGTTGCTCGTGGCCCCATCCAGCGTGTTCTTGCATAGTTCCGGGGATGGGGCAGCCACAGCTTCTCTGGGCAGCATGTGCCAGGGCCTCACTACTCACACAGTAAAGATTTCTTTTTTTTTCTGATATCTAATTTAACATCTTGGACAGCATCTCCTCAGCAGGGCTGTACTTCATATGAAAAAGTAATAATCAGGCTCCAAGTATGTGTTTCCTGAATAAGCAACTGGTTTGTTTTCTTTCCTTTTTAATTTAAATTGAATCACTTATCATATAAAAATAGAAAATATTGGTTTAATTTGGGTTATTTTTCTCCTCATTCACAGTTAAAGCTTTCTTTGCTTTTCTTTGGGTTTCTTATATGGTTAAGTGTTTTATGTAATCTGCTCAATGAGGACAAGGCTCACATAACTGATTTTATAGAGTCCTTCTTTGGTGTTTGTTTGTTCCTTTCCTTCAGCCCTTATGTTTTTTCCATTGTGGTTTGTTGGGTTTCTTTAGCACCTGATGCACTACAGTGTCCCTGTGTTCTGTCCTTGGTCCTGCCAACAAAAGCAATCAGAGCCTGTGTCTGTTGGGGTCATGGGGGCTGTAAGTGGCAGAGAGAGAAAAATTGACAAGTGGCTTTGTGATACTTGGCATTTACAGGTCTGTTGTTCCTTCCGAGCAGAAGACAAGTCTGGGCACCCCCTCCTGACACATACAACAGAAATTGTGACGTTTGCCCGGTTCTTCCTGGAAATGTCAGGTTGTTAGAGCACAGCAGTTCCTACTCAGTGTTGACCAGAGCAATCATTCAATCCAAGGAATGATGCAAATAAGGGCAAAACACAGACAGGTTTGTTTCATGGTATTGCTTTTGCCTTGACATCATGAGGCTTTACTTAGTGTATCTGTTTTTACCACAAGTCTATATATGGCTTAATAACTATGTGGCTCAGTTTTCCAGCTTGTTTCAATATTTGAAGTTTCATAAAGATTATATTTTTGACAGCTGTCATTTAAATCCTAAAATAATTCACCCCTGTGCCCTGGCTGTGGTGTTGCTGCCATGTTTGGTTTGCCGCACAATCAGGAATCAATAGCTCTGCAATATTTTTTTTCCCCCTGTATCCTATTACCTACATTTAGAGTCAGGTGTCAATTTTTGTCATTTCAATTCTTGTCTTTTCATCTATAATGAATTGCTCAGATCCTGACATCCTTCCTCTTTTTGCTCTGGCACATAGACTGAGGTGCAACCTGATGCTGCACTAACTTTTTCCTTCAAATTAAAATGAGTCAAAAATGAGCTCTGAATTTTCCCTGAATAATATATAATGGGTCTGGGTTTATGATTTGGCCCAATTTCTTAAATTAGGGTAACATTTGTATTCTTCAAGACTTTTCTGATTGTAATTTGCCACATCTCCACTTTTCTCAGCTAAATTATTTCCTTGACAGCATGTTAAAATCTGTGCCACAAATGTGTAGAAGGCAGAAATTATTACTAGTAGAAAAAGAAAATTTTAAGATACAGGAGTCTGCTTTATGCACAATAATCCTTCAAAATAACAGGGCAAGAAAGGCACAATTTCCAGGAAAGAGAAGGATTAATTTCTAAGAATTTATCTGAATTTTCACCACTTTATACACAACCTCCACCAAACCTTCAAACACATTAATGTTTTGACGGGACACCGCATGATCGGGTTACTGTGATTTAATGTATTTCAGATTGACCTTGATTGTTGCCCATCTTCATGCTCTTTGGTCTTTATAAGCATCACATAATGCCAGATCATTAAGTCTGCTGTAAAAGAGAGTTGAGGGAGGATGTACGTATTATGTTGCCTTTGCCTGAGCTTGAGAGTCAACATAGAGACAATTCCTGGATCTCAATTAAAGAGTAGTAATTTGAATCCTTTGATTTGAATCCAAAGTCAGCAGGATGTTGGAACAGTCAGCAGCTTTCTTTGTCCCATCTCAGGTTTCTTTGCAATGAGGAGGAAAATGTAATACTCCCACTGAGTGGCTGTGCACGATGGTGACCCTTAGATGGATGCCAAGTCTTTGATGTAAACTTCCCAAAGCAATCTAAAGACACTAATTATTTATGCTTTGTAGCATCTTTAAACTTCACCCACGATGACACACCTCTAAGGACCTGGCAGAAAAGGCTGATGTTCAGCACATTCACTTTGAACCATGAGACAACACAAAAATGGATGTACTGATCCACACCAATGGTCTTTCTGGCCTCACATACTGTCCTGGTCACAGAGGATTAAGGAAATACCATGTGAAAAGTTGATATTTCAGTTAGAATGGTAGACAACACGAGTCATTCCTTTAACTTCATAACTATGGCCTTGGGTGACGAAAATTTTGGGTTCAACTTGGAAAAGATTGATATATGTCTGAAGTCTTTGAGTCAGTCAGTGCCAAGTATCTCGTTCCCCAGTTCCTCAGGAGCAGTGATGTCTGATAAAGAGAGCAGTTGGTCTTTGGCTCAGGGGGCAGCAGGAGGGTTCTCTGAGGCATAAATCAGTAGCCCCCAGGAGAGGAGAGGATTAAACTCTTTATAAGAGCTATAGAAAATCATCAACTGCTCTCACATCACTCCACCACTACTGGCTGATATTTATAGTTAGTAATGCTTGAATGATCTATCTCATCAAACCCGAAAAATACAGTGAGGTTTTGCTGTTGTGAGAGGGACAAGAACTAAGATCATCACAAGGGAGTCCATCGTTCCTTGTGGATTGGGTCCCTTCCAAAACAGGATATTCTGTGAATCTGTGAGTCTGTGATTCAACCTTTGACTCTAGTGTGAGTGAACTTTCAACGAGGTTTGGGAAAGTGTGTAGTTCTTCTTGATAAGGCTAAAGCAGTTAAAATTTAAATGCAGAGCAATTCCTCTTATCCTGGGTGTGATGGGGAGATGGATAAGGTTGTTGCTATTGGGTGCAAGGCGGGAGGGGGGGGGGGGGGNNNGGGGGGGGGGGGGGGGGGGGGTGCTGGCAATGGGAAGTCCAGAGTAATTCTCTTGTTTTCCTTTGCTTTTACATGCAGGCTTTGCTTTTGTCTTACAGAACTACCTTTACATTGACCCACATGTTTTTCCCAGTGAGGAGGGGAATTCCCCTAGAGCAGCTTGGTGATCATCTAATGTCCAGTCAAGGTCACCCCACCACAGAGTCTCAGAGATTTCCTTGGGAATAGGGCAGCACACAGTTCATCACCACCATTCCCTAAACAACAGGAACTCATTCTTTTTGGCATAAAAGCTGCTTCTGAGTGTTACATTTCCTTGTGTACATTTTCCTTGGTGGTGGTGCCAAAGCGAAGTAATTTTGGATCAGTGTTCTCTGGAAGGAAACTTAAAAACCAGCACAGGAGGTTTTCTTTGGTAACTGTGTATTAAAGAAGAAATATTTTGTCAGTTTAGCTGGAGAGTGTAGTGTCCCCAGCAGGAAATGCTCTTGGAAAGGCAGTACTTCTGTGATGAACTCTTCATGAAGACAGATGTTAGAGGGGACAGTTTGCTTGGTGTTGTGCCTCTCAGAGTGAAGTAGATGGGAAGATTGTTCTGTTTATTCAGTCACAAAATTCGAGTTCTGTCTTGAGGAACTGCAGCCTCAACAACTTGAAGTCCAGCAGGTAGGATAGCATTTAGTGCTATAGGAAAAACATTACAAGTGATTAAATATTCTCTTTGAATCGCTGTGCTTTATCCCAACCATCTCCACTAAGTCCTGCTGGTCAACCTCATCGGGAGATAGTCCCATCCTGGGATGTGCTGTAACTTGTTACTCTCTCCTTTGCAACCATGTGCCACTTTTCCAAGAATCCATAACGATCTGGGAGGTATTCCTTAAAACTGAGTGAAATTAGGCAAAGGGTAGAGGGCTTATCCAAGGCTGTTTCTGTGGCCTCCTTTTCTTCCTAGGCCTTCATTAACATGAAAATAAAAATATAAAAATTATTAAAATTAAAAAATCTCACTTCACTGCATTCTTTATAATGTAGTGGTTGCCATGTCTTTGTTAGCAATCCATCTCCTTGAGTAGAATTAGAAACATCCACATTTTGGTGATATATGTTTGATTATATATAGTCTGTTCAATATATAAATAATAAAGTCCTAATTGCAATCATGTCTCTGATGTGAGATTCTCAAACCAACTTTAAAAAGAAAATTATAATTCTGTCAGACTCAGTGAATTTTTGGAAATATTACTTGTGGTTTCATTAAACTTTCAAAGGGGTTGGAATCTGCTTCACAACAACCATTCATTTACAGAATGTGCTTCAGCTCTCAAAATAGGATTTTTAGATGTATCTGGAAAAGGAGACTTTTGACTTGAGTAGTCACTAGTCTTTATTTCCTAAAAAATGCTGGAGAAATGGCTTTTATTTCTGAGTTTGGTAAGGAAGTTGCTTAAGCTTTGACAGATTATTAATTCTCCAGTTAATAGCTGCATTTGAAAACTGAAATGGACTTTTTACATCACAGTGTTGCATGACTTTGCTATATAGTACATCAACCACTGAATTCCTCTCACAAGTAGATCATGAGAAATTATTCTGTCCAGGGCTTGTACAAAAAGACACCATATTTACAACCAGGCATCTCAAATGAATCTCATCATCCCTGCTCAGAAGGTGAGCAAAGTTTCTTGTCACTGAAACTATGAGCAAGGAGGAAAGGAGAGAGGCTTTTGAATTTGCACATTTCTGTGGTTGATTGAATTACCTCTTGTCAGCTGACCTGCTGTAGCTGTCCATGTACAGCCTGCTGAGAGTGCAGAGTAAAGTGCATTAGTTTTGATGTTGTGTCATCAAAACATGCTAAGAATAATTGCACCCTCTCCATTGCTGCCTTTCAGTTGACAAGCAGGAACTCGTTAATTAGCAGTAATTTGATCCCTTTTGATTTTTTTTCCCAAGGCATCTGCTTTTACACGGAATCCTGGAATGGTTTGGTTTGGAAGATCATCTCATTCCAGCTCCTCTGCCATGGGCAAGGACACCCTCCACTACACCAGGTTGCTCAAAGCCCCATCCCACCTGGCCTTCAACACTTCCAGGGATAGAGTATCCACATCTCTGGGACTCTTGTGCCAGTGCCTCACCACCCTCACCAGGAAGAATTTCTTCCCCATATCCAATCTAAACATACTCTCTTTCAGATTAAAACTCTCACAATGAAAAACACTTTCTTTCTTATACCAAAAATTTCAATTCCTGCAAGGATTGGCTGTTTGGGGTTGTTGATGTATTGTGCTTTGTCAGAGTTTGCTCTATAAAGAGGCATTCTTGTTGATTATTTGGAACAGAATTGTTCATAGTTTTGCAACTACCATTTGTATTGTGTTTACAACATGCAATTAAGGATTCTTATTAAATGTTCTGTACAAGGCAGATCCCAATAACCAATGTTTATTTACATTATTTTTTCCAAAACACAGCGTTGAAAAGACAATAGAGAAGAAATTTAATGCAAGGGAGAAGCTATAAAATCTGCATTTCAGCTTGTATGAACAAGTTTGGGTATTTACTGGCCTTGGAAATCTTCTCCTTTAACACTCAAATATTGCTGTGGGGCAATAGACACACAAATTTCCTGGAATCCCTTTAATTTGTAGCAACTTCCCCTTTGCTGAATTACATATTTCAAAGAATATCTTGTTAATGACCAATATATGGCACATATTTTCTCCAAGCTTTTTAGTACAGAAATAATTGTAAGTGGCTGCTTTAGTTCATTAAGGCTTATTTATTTTATAGTTCATTGAGGCTAATTTTATAAGTACAGAATATATTTTAATAGCCATTTCTGCATCTTTTTTTTAATGTTTCTCTGCCATCTACTGCTAGCAATAGTTTCTGATTTTCTTCTTTAGTCAAAGATAATTTTCCACTGTGTTTACTGTGAACTACTAAGTGATGGCTTTTAATCAACAGTTTTGCTGGGCAGTAGCAGATGCTAATCTTCAGTCAGGCATATATTCATTTGCATCTGCTTTTACTGGGCAAAATGGGCTGGTTATTATGATTTATAGTCCATTATTTAATATAATCAAAGCATATCACCGTAGCTCAACATACAGTTAAACTCACCAGTCTGGAGAGCCAATTTTCCAGGAGTTACATATTCCTTGTTTTTTTGTAATAGGGTGTTTTATGTAATACTGAGTTTCCTCCTGCTCTTTGCTCAGTATCTCCACGAGCCAAAGGGTACCTGCCTCGTCCATGCCAGGTATGGGCTCCACAGGTATTGCTGTGGCAGGTTTTTCATGGCTCAGGTTTTCCAAGAGGTCACAAGGGAACATTCTCCATCTCTAATTCATCCTCAAAGAGAAATTAAAGAGCAACTTTACCCTAAATGTGATCAAATTATCTCAGAGACAGATGGATGCACAACTCAGTAAAGGGAACACTCACATCACCTCTGACATGGGAGAGAGGGAGGAATCAGTTTCTTTTTCTTACATCTTTTCCACATTCAGTGAATACTTAAATATTTATTGATGAAAAGAGCAGAACTGGAGCGTTCTGCCTCTCATTCCTGTGCCTTTCCAATGGAACTGTGCCTGTTTAATGTCTAGCTCAGCAGCCATTTACACATGTGAAACAAGGAATCAACTACAAAACATGTTAAATGGTGACCTGTTCTGCATGTCCCTGGCTCGTGATAGAAATCCAGTTCAAAATACTACTCTGAGTTTAAGGCAATGTCTAGGTTTGAATTCCCACTTAAGCATATAAGACTAAAGCCAGAAGGAGTACTATGATGAGTACTAAAGTGTTTTCCTTCCCTCTTGTAGGATTAAAATAACTAAGGTGACAATAGTCAGGAGCAGAGCAGAAAATATTCAAAAGCAGAGCCATTTCTATCCATCATTTTCACAGGGATATAGAAGAATTTGAGTCTCATGCAACTGTTGACAAATGTAGGTGAGGGAATGCTGAATATACTGAATTTTAGAATCTGCTGACATTTTTGGTGTTCAAGTGATAATTCAATTTCTGTGGGTAAACTCAACACATTCATTTTTTGCTAGAGCACACACAGACACAAATGTGCACACACATGCACCCGATTCTGGGGTAATTAGCAACAGTAAAAATATTATGTAGATGATTCTGTGTGCAGATATGGTGTATGTGCTTTCCTCCTCTTATGTACATCAGACAGGATGAGAGAGCAGTAGTTGTTCAGCCTGGAGAAGAGAAGGCTCCAGGAAAACCTTAGAGCACCTTCCAGTGCCTACAGGGAGCTTATAAAAAGAAGGAAGAGGGACTTTTTTATGTAAGCAGAGAGTGACAGGACAAGGGAAAATGGTTTTAAACTGACAGAATACAGGTTTAGATGATATATTAAAAAAAAAGTATTTACTCAGAGGGTGGCAAAGCACTGGAACAGGCTGCCCAAAGAAGCTGTGGCTGCCCTGTTCCTGGAAGTGGTCCGGGCCAGGTTGGATGGGGCCCTGAGCAGGCTGAGCTAGTGAGTGGCATCCTTGATCCTTGGACCTAGATGACCTTTAATATCCCTTCCATCCCAACTCATTTTGATTCTATTATCTGTGTCCTTGTTTAAAACAGGCTAGTTTCACTATGAAATATTATGCAAATTCTGTTGGTTTCAGTTGTTTAATAGAAAACAAAGAGCTTTAAGATTACTTTCTATTGCTGTGAATAAGCACTGAATGCTCTCCCTTTGAACCATTTTTCTAAGTGAAAGATGTGACTATTCTTTCTTTTGTGTTATTTGTAATGAGTGATCATGAGGGCTGCTTTTGTCTAAACACCCAGCAAATTAATGAGCTTACTTCCATGGGAACAGAAAATCTCACTGTGAGTCCACATACTCCCCTTTTTCTGGTGAGATCTTGGAGCAAACAGACACAATGGAGAAGAGCCTCTCAGTAGCCAGGAAATCAGATTTTCATCTTCCAGGTCATTCCACAGTTTTTCTTCTCTCATCCACTGTGAAACTGAAACTGAAGTTTAAAGCAAGTGTTTGGGTGTTAATGCACCTCTGTGAGAGCCAAGTATTCTGGATGTCCATAGTCAACAGAGGCCTGGACAATAAAATCTGGAGAGAAATGCATCTGTCCCTTTAAAGGGTTCATTGCAATTGTCTACTCATATATGTCTATTGTTATTTAAGTTTTCCAAGACTATGTTACATGGATTCTGGTTGTCAGTCCAGAAGGTCATGAGTGTCGCCTGTCACAGTTCCTAGTCTCACACAGATGTCTTGTATTCCTCAGCAAATCTCAACTGGCACCAAATGGTTGTTTGCCGGCAACTGCATTGAGCCCTAGACATCCACCCTGCAGGAACTGGCTATGTGGGCTTCACAGGCTGTATTGTCTGGCTCTCCATGACTGTAAATCACTGCATGTGGAGGCAAAACCATGCAGATGCCTGAAATGGGTGCTTTAAATCTGAGCTGAATTTTCAGTCCCGAATTGCCATGGTTCAACACCCATGGGCAGCTGAGCCCCACACAGCTTTCATTCACTCCCCCACAGTGGGATGGGGAGAGAATTGGAAGAGTAAAAGTGAGAAAACTTGTGGGATGAGTTAAAAATAATGTAATAGGTAAAACAAAAGCTGTGCCTACAAACAAAGTCAGGCAAGGAGTTCATTCCAATGTCCCATGGGCAGGCAGGTGTTCAGCCATCCCAGGGAAGCAGGGTTCCATCAAGAATTGTGGTGACTCAGGAAGACAAACACCACCATCACTTCAAATGCCTCCCCTTGATTCTTCTTATCCAAGTTTTATATACTGAACATGATGCCATGTGGTGTGGAATATCCCTAGGCTCTCTTGGGGTCAGCTGTCCCATCTGTGTCCCCTCCCAACTTCTTGTGCCCTCTCAGCCTCCTGTCTGGTGGGGTGAGGAGCAGAAAAGGCTTTGACTTTGTGTCTGTTCAGTAAAACCAAAACCATCTCTGCTTTTACCAATCCTGTTTTCAGCACAAATCCAAACTCCAGCCCCAAAGTACCTGGTTACTTGAAGAAAATTACCTCTGTCCCAGCCCAAACCACCACACCAGTGGAAGTTCCATTTGGATTTACCAGAATTAAAACGATCTGAAACATTACCTGTAGGCAGATGTATTTGAATTGTCAGTGTGGGTTTGTGCTGTGACTGTGGCTGGACTGGACTGAATGTGGGCTGGGCAGATAAGGGTCATACATCCCAGCAACAAGTTTTCTGTGGAAAACACACCACTTCCAGTCTCCAGAGTTTTATACTGAGGATGTCTGGAAACATTTCAGCTCATCTTGGCCAAAGTGGAAGATGAAAGGACTTGCAGGCTGGTGTGCATCTAATATCACATTAACTCATCTGGCAACCCTGATACACATTTTCCTTGGAGCAGAGATCCAGAGGATGTGGGTCTGTTTTTTCAGCAGAAGATGACCAATTTTTTTATCCTATAGGCAACATAATGCTTCCCTGTGGTCAAAAAACCCACACCATGCACCCCACATGGCTTGCAGCCAGAATTGCCTTCCTGGATATCTCCAGATCCCTAACTGGATTTCTGCTTTCTTGTGTGTTGCTTCACTGTAGCCAGAATTCCATTTGTCCCTTCTTCCTACAAAGAGGCAGTCATGGGAAGAAAGATGTGAAGATAATGAAACTGGTAACAACCACAAATAGTGGTGAAAGGTAGTACTGACAGATTATTCCACATATTTTACCTTGCTTTGGTTTCTGCAGCATGATCATCCGTAGGATGCCCAGTCTTTTCCAGAATCCCTGATGCCTGACTTCCTGGGCAACTGCATTTGCTACTCTGTTTTTTGTAAATAACCCTCCTGACTCTCTCAGGACAGATAGGAAAGTATCTAGGCTCCTTTCCAGTAGATAAGAAATATTTGCATAGCCAAATGAGCTAACACCACTTTCCTGAAGTGGCTGATGAACAGCTCCAAAATGAGTAGCCATAGGGAATTCCTGTAATAAGGGAGGCATTTCACGTGCCTGCATAGGATAATATGGAAATGTTACCTTCTTATGATGAGTTTAATTTATCTATTAAGTTTCAACAATTCATGTGCCTGAACACGGCTGAAGTGTTTCCTTGCTGTTGAGTAACCCCATTGGATGAATTTGCTCAGACCTATGCAGTAAATTATGCTGATTCTGTGGATGGTCTGGCTCCCATCCAAGACATGTCAGGCATCCAATGAAAAGGCAAGTGATGGCCTTCCCAGAAGTACAATAAAGAAATTGTGGTTTCTCATGGTTTCTCACTCCAGAAAGTCTGTGCAATGAACCCAAATTTAATTCCTGCAAAACATGGCAAAGTATGATGTCACCTCTCTGAAAACTGGGAGTTTAGATTATGGTGATCCTCTCTCTCATCAGTGATCAGAATTAACCCTAGGAACAAGTTAACTCACTCCTTTTTTGTCCGTAGCACTCACTTGAATATTGGAAAAGTTGTGTTGTTGCATTCTCTCTCTAAAGGGATGATAGCTGAGATCAGTGAGCGTAATGTTGGCTTTACCATTCACAGTGAGAGAGTTTTTTATGTTTCATTGGGCAATACGTACAGAAATCACAGAATCATAAAATCATTAAGGTTGGAAAAGACCTCCAACCATTAACCCAGCACTGCCAAGGCCACCACTAAACCATGGCCCTAAGCACCACATCCAAATGTTTTTTGAACACTTGAGGGATGGTGATGCCACCACTTCCCTGGTCAGTCTGTGCCAATGCTTAACCACTCTTTCAGTGAAGGAATTTTTCCTAACATCCAATATAACCCTCCCCTGGTACAACTTGTAATTTCCTCTTGTCCTATTGCTTGTTACCTTGGTGAAGAAACTGACCACACCTGGCTACGACCTCCTTTCAGGGAGTTGTAGAGAGCAAGGAGGTCCCTCCTGGGCCTCTGTTTCCTCAGGCTAAACACCTCCAGCCACCCCTCATAAGAAATGAGGGAAGGAAGAGCTCAAGAAGAGCCTTGAGCACAGTGATAAGCAGATGTAACCTTCTGGTTATGTAAGAGCTACTGAAACTGCTCTGGAGTTTTAGGTGCATGTTTTGCTGCAGGAACTTCAGTGATTCAGAAACACAGAGTGAGTTCATGAAGGAACTGGGACTAAAACTCATGGTTTTGCCTTTTTATATCATTGAAATATAGAATGGTTTGGATTAGAAGGGACCTTTTAGATCATCTTGTTCCTGCCTCCCGCCAAAAGCAGGGACACCTTCCACTAGATCAAGTTGCTCAGACCTCCATCCAATCTGGCCTTAAACACTTCCAGAGGTAAGACATCCACAATTTCTCTGGGCAACCTGTTCTAGTGCCTCACTCACAATAAAGAATTTCTTCGTTATATCTAATTCAAACCTGCCCTCTCTCATTTTGAAATCTTTCCCAGTTGTATTATCACTCCATGCAAGGTCCCTCCTCAGCTCTCCTGTAGCCCATTTAGGAGCTGGAAGGTGTTACAAGATCTCATTTGACCTTTCTCTGCACTTCCATGTAGGGACACACTTTGTTTGTCTAAGACTGTCCTGTTCATGAGGGTTCTTCCTCCTGCCAGCCTACCAACAAGTATTTAGCAGCCAACAACCCCCAAAAAATCGCCAGGCAGAGTATTAGGCTTGATGCTGCAACTGAGACAACCAAATCCCTTGCTGAAATGTATTGGAAAAGTTTAGGCCTGTCAAAAATACTATGTCAGCCTGTCTCAGGCTTCCCAGTGAAAGGCAGGGTCTCTGTCACAATTTTATTTTTATTTTTAATCTCCTTTTTATGAGCTTCCTATTGGGTTTTTAGCTACTTACAGGAGAAAGTTAGTTTTTTAATTGCAGTTTCAAAAGAAAAAAAAAAAGGAAAAAAGCTCATCACTTCAGAGAATTTGCTCTCATTTTTTCCTGCTGTTGCTGTTACTCTTGACATTCAGCTTCCTCAACAAGTCCTGATATGACACTCCATAAAATCTTTATCCTGTCAAAGCCCTGCTGTGAGCATCGCCCAGTGCTTCCAGAATTTGCATTTACCATCCATTCATACGACTGTGTCGGTGGGGTTTTCTTATCACTGAGTAGCCCTCCAGCTTTATATGAAAGGGCACAAAGTTAATGAAAACAGCATTATAACTCTATTAGCATTTAGTGAGATTATTAAGAGTTGTTCTGAACTTAATATTTGATTCAGAATTATCTCTTTTTTTAACTCACAATATCCAGAACCCGAGACAGCAGGAACTGTCCCATCACTGAGCCCATTTTTCAGGTGAGGATGTTATTTCAGAAGGAAGGGAATGGTTTCATTTTGAAGAGGGTTGTTTCAGGGTTGGGGAAAATTTTATATGTTACTGTTTTGTCCTTTTTTCTTTTGCCAGAAGAGGCACTCATTGCTGCTGATGTTTCTTTCTGTACATTTTGACTTAAATTCCTCGAGAAATGAATCCTAGAGGGAGGAAGATCTTTTGAAAATGTCATAATATACACTACTTAATTCAGAGTGTTAGTGAGGAATTTCCTCCAGACACAAACTTTGCTTTCTTTTGCTTTTCTTGGAGGGAAAGAAGAGTTGAAAACTCAGTGTGATCATGGTACAGACGGGAAAATCACCTGCTATGCAAATGAAAAACAGACTGAAGTGTACAAGAATATATGTTTTTCATTTGTAGCCTTTGTTCTAGCTCCAGCAAGACCTTCAGGTGCCTCAGGTGTATTGCTTATTTTAAAAATACCAGGAGCTTTTCTCTAGCCTCGAGGTTAAATTACACATCTTTGTTAGTTAAGCGTATCCTACAATTACATAGTGCAGAGCAGCATCTCCTATCACCTGACTCTGAGCCTTCTCTGTGTCCTGGGTGGTTCTCAGACATTATTATATTTTGTGTGTGTGTGTTTTTGTCTCTGGAAGTACCAACACTATTACACTCTGCTGAGGAGGACTGGAGCTTGGGGTATGATGTGTCACAGAAATTGCCGGAAAAGGTGTGAGATTTTTCAGCTTCAGTTGGGAAGCCTTTTGGCACAGCTGTAGTCAACTGTGCCTCAAACTTCTGTGTCTGTGTCATCCACAGAGAGACAGCAAGAAGATGTGGATTTGTGGTAAAGGTCACCTAAGGCATGTTTAGGGTGTTGAGCAAAGGGAGGGGATGGAATTGTATGGGATGGAATGGGCTTGGGGCATCAGCCACCTCCCTAGGAAGACTCTGAGGGAGAAGGAAAGTGGTGCATTCTGCCTGAGAAAGTCAGTTCTGTAACAAAGAAACCTTTAGGTAACACAGATTTAACATATTTGACTTCCATGATATGATTGAGGACCAATGTGAGACACAAACATTGGCAAAAGTGAAAATACTTCTTGAAGAAAAAATAACTCTCCCTGAGGGACTTCAGCATTTTTCTTCCTATAAAAGAAAACCCCAAGAAAAGAAATTAAGGTATTATGTTCCAGAATGCACAAAACCTGTTTTATTTTCAGTCTTTGTACTGAAGGACTGATTTGATGATGGATGAGGAGCTGGGGGGAGAAATTATGATCCCAGCTTAGTTGTTGATTTTGATACATCTATTTCCATGGGAAAACCTTCAGCCTATTTTTGTGGTAATCCCCCTTTCCCAGGTTTGGACAATGATGTTTGGACCAATTGTTTTAATTATTTATTATTTGGGTCACTTGGATCAATTCTTCTTCTAAAAAAAAAAAAATAAAATATATAAATCTCTGACTCAAGGGTGTGTTTTTATGTCAAATTCACAAAATGCTTCCACCCCTTACAGATCCTACAGTAACATAAAGAGAGGTCATAGAAAGATTTAGGCTGATAAAAGGATTTTAGAAGAAGAACTGGACAGAATAATCTGTCATGTGTTGAGTCAGCCAATAAAAAAAAGCAGTTACTTAAAATGTCCACAGGCATCAAAGTGTAACAGAAGTCATGGACAAAGGAAAATAATTAAAATTACTGCAGACATAATGAGAAATGTACTATCAGGTTTTGCAAAGACTTAGACCAAGGGCTTGATTCTCCAAATATAGACAGAACTGCGTGTAGCCAAATGTGGAAAAAAAATAAATTAAAACTAGATTTATAAAAGGATATTATACAGAGTGGTCAGTTCTTGAGCTCGTCCTGGAGTTCAGTGTGAATCCAGGTACAGTTTTTGTTAGAATGAGCAGAGATTGGAGCATTTAGTGCTCGACACTGTTGTGTGCCTCACATTTCTTTCATAATGGACTGTGAACGAGTGTGCTGAGCTGAAGATGTTATAACACAGATGTAAATAAAAGTCTTGCATGCCTTTCATCCAGCAGGCCTTAAGTTACCACTGCAAGCACTCCTCTGAGGTGCAGAATTATCAATATCCTTGTTTTAAAGGCAGAAAACTGAGATATAAGGAGATTAAGTCACTTGCTGCAGGCTATTAGAGGAGCACAATTGTGTCGTTTGCTCCCAAGCTCTCACCAGTCAAGCTCAAAGAGATTTTATTTGCACCACACTCTCTTCAAAGTGTGCGTTTAGATAAATGAAGGAAAACTATCTGTGGCATAAATCTGACGATTTCAGTAGAAGTGCTTTGGGGATTAATTTGATCTGCTCATTTCTTGGTGGATACCAGGAACTGAGCTGTGTGTATTTGAAGCACACTGGTCCCATCTATTGGGGCTGCTGTGGAATTGACTCTGTTGGGTTACAGAAGGTCATTTGTCTTCATGTTGATAATTTTGTTTGGTTTTAGTGGTGTTCCATTATTTTCTGCTCTGCTACATTTTTCACTTTCTAAGGAATTCCAGGTGTAAATGCAACTCCCAACAATAATTTCTGCTAGTAATTTCGCTGTTGTGTTTGGGTCAAATATTGACTGTGACTCACCCCGGAGTGAAGGAGGTGTTGATGTTTAACATCAACAGATTTTCTGTCTCATTCCTCATTCCATGCAAAAAAAATTCCCTGTGTGAGCTATCTGTGAGGATTCCCAAAGAAAGGGCAGACTCAAGTCAAATGGAGAAAGTCATATTTATCATCTTTAACTTATCCCTCTGAAAACTTGGTTTTCAGCCTAAATGAGGTCTCTGAGCTCCCCTTTAGGCAGTCAAAAATTGCAGGTATCTCCAGAGGCTGAACAATGCTTCCTCTCTTTTAATATTGGCTTAGAAAGTGAAACAGCTCTGGGAGCTGCCTGCTCCCTTCTACTGGCTGTGCACAGACCTGGATAACCATCCTTTGGAAAAATGGGGGAGAGGAAAAGAGAAGGTAAGAAAGAGGAAGGGAGGGGAGGAGAGAATTTAAAGAAATCCATCCTGCACACAATGCTGATTTTTGCTGGGAGCTATTTAGGGATGTTGAAGAAAACGAATGAGAAAAAGAGCACAAGAAACATTTAAAGAAGCCAATCAGAGCATTAAAAGGGTTTTTTAAAAGACCCACGAAGGAAATTAACTCAACGTTTTGTGTTTACTGCCACTAACTCACTTAACTAGACAGTGAGGATGGTGAAGTGCATAAAGCTTTGTCCCATGTGTTTGGGAAGAGCCCACTGCTAAAACCCTGAGGACAAAACAGAGAGTAGAGGAAACTGGTGTAGGCAGGAGGACAGATAGATATTAAATAACAAAAAGTACTGATATTTGCAAACTGTCAGTGATTTTTATCAGCCCTGCAGTTATAGTCAGGACAGTAGGTAAACAAAAATTTATAATTACTTTCAAGTAGCCCTTAGATACTTGTATCTAACATATCAGTGTGAGAGGTTCAGATTACAGGTCTGCTTTATTCCAGCTGTTCAGTGCTTTGTGCTCATTTCTTTTTGGCTTTGCTAAAGTACCAGAGAGTAGGAACAATATTTCAGTGCTTACCATACTGACTCCAGCTTTACTGAATGCTTAAATATTTCACAGACTCCGACTCCTTGCTCAGGGAGTCTGTACTTGAAACTAGGACTGCTGCCTTTTGCACTGTAATGTGGTTCCCAGCCACTAACTGCTCAATATAATGGGCAGGATTCCACAAGAGGCACATCCTATTTCTGCAGAAAAGTGGTTTTATTTTCCCCTTTATATTTGAAAGATAAAAATAAGGCAAATATTAGAATAAAATGTCTAAATTTTTATTTTTTTAATTTATGCTTCAGACCTCTTTCGTTGAAATTTACCTTGACAAAGCAACTCAAACGGAGCCACATGTAACTTGGTTTTAGCTTCTGGAAGCAGAGTGGTGTGTATTCCAATAGTTCCTTTTTTTAATCATCTAATTTTCAAAATAACTCTCATAGTCATGTGAGATATAAGTTATGCTGTTTATTTTGTGCCTTGCATGATTCCAGAAATAGCTTTCTATTTTCCTTTCTAAATAATATGGGAAAGTACAGAGGATGAAACAACCCTGGTTTTGTCCTTTTATACCCTACAGTAATAATAATCAAGAGGAGAAGCATCTGTCTGCCTCTGCAGCACAACTTTTCATCTGGAGATCTCCAAATGCTTTTGAAAGCACATGACATTTGCTGTGCTTTTGAGACTGAAGAAACAGAGGCACGGAGTTACCCAGATCGCACTGAAAGTCCACACTAAAGATAAGCACAGGACCACATCTCCTTTTTTATCCCCTGCATAACCTCTCCACCATTTCCATCCTCTGTCAGTTGAATTCCCTGCCCCTAGTTGCGCTTGGTTGGGATTTAATGGTGAATCCATCCTTTATTGTTATCTTAATGAGAAGAGAGGAGGAATCTCTTTCAAACTGATCATAGTTTTAGAATGCAGTTTGATCGCTGAAGAAGAGAATTGCTTGAGACTCAGAGATAATACTATATTTATTTATTTACTTATTTATGATGGGGTTCCTGTGCTGTTTCTCAGCACATAATGCCTACACTAATGAGATTAGGACTAATGAAGGACACACAACATCAGCATTGCAGGGCCCAAGCACAGAGGAGATGCTGCTGAGTTACTCCTCATGAGTATCTTAAACTGCTACAAATGAAGTATTGAAAATATAGTGAAAAACAAACAAACAAACAAATAAATAAACCAAAACCAAAAACCCCCAAATCCCTAATACTTCAATTTTAAAGGGATATTTTGAAAATGTCATCATGGTAATATTCATAACATTAAGCTGTACAATCCATTCCTAGGAATGACTGAAGACCTCACATGGAAGGCCAACTGCCTACTTTGACAACTTTCAAGTGTCACAAGATTAAGTTCTTGTTCCACCCTCCCTGGGGTAGCTTGTTATTTAACTGATGGACGCTTTAATCGTTTTGCTTGCACAAAGCCTCTGCAGGAAGAATCTGTGTGTTAATATCACTGGAAAACAGGCCTGAAGAATTAACAGTAGCACCAATGAAGAGAGTTGTATTCTTTTAATTCTTGGTGGCCAGCCTTACAAATCCCTTATTATTCATGCATGGAAGTGTCATATTTAAAATGCTAATTCCTTCCCATCCGTCTCCTACATCTCAATCTGTTTCCTTTGAAGTATCCCTGGAGCCTTTGAGGGGCCATCCACAATGGGATCACTGTGATCATCCAGCTTGCAAAGGAGTGCCCTGCATAACATTAGGTGAATACATCTGGGTCCTGCTTAGCAGTCCCAGCTTGCAAAAAGCATCTGGACTTTGCTTAAGAGAAAGAAAAAGGTAAAATAAAGGATATCAGTGCTGGTATTTTTACCAAGCCAGGATTTCCCCTCCTGTGGCACGTCACAGACCCATATCTGCCATCATCAGAATAATTCACATGGCAGTGAAGTCAAAAATATAAATAAATCTGTTTTGTCTTGCACACATTCTCTTGGTTTGGGAAGAGCGATGCTCTCCTATGACATCTATTCGAGCAAACAATGTCAAGGCTCAACTGGTATGTAATTTCTAAATCTGTGTGGGGAATGATCTGTTGTCCTTTGTCCTTGCTACCATCCAGCCGCAGTTACAAGGTCTTGTCGGCAGTACTGGCTGTCTCAGGCCAAAATTGTTCTGGAAGTATTCTGTGACTTGAGAAAGACTATTTTGCTCCACTGCAGTACCTGTGGCTGCGAGGGACTTGGGGAACATACTGGAGGAATTACTGTGTTTTCAGATAAAGTCCAAGTTAGTGAATGCATTGTCCATGATTCAACCCTTTAGGAGCAACATAAATACTGATAATAATGACTATAATAGCAAGGTAAATTATATTATCAGTAATGGCTAAATAGTTTAATAGTCTTCGTCAAATGACTGAGTACCTTATCCCGCAGCTAGACTTGCTGGCTCCTGTGTACTAATGCAGACAGTCCTTCAAACTGGGAACAATGTAATTTTGAGTATAAACTGCACTGTTTGAGTTAAAACCCAGTTCTTATCAGTTTGACGTGGTTTGTGGGGAGAGTTCATGCACACTAAAACCTGTGTGAAACCTATGGCCACTGGAGACAGCCCAGCAAAGGGCCACAAAGAGCAAGCAATAAGAATCTGGGGTGTCTCTCTTGTGAGGGAAGGCTGAGAGAGGTGGGACTGTTCTGCCTGGGGAAGAGAAGGCAGGGGAATCTTATATCAAAATCTAAAGGGAGGGGGTGGAGAAGATGGAGCCAGGCTCCTTCCAGTGGTGCCTGGTGACAGAGAAAACTGAAAATGTTGTTGCCTGGAAAAGCCAAACATCCTCAAACAGCAGCGTGATCAAGTTTGTAGCTTCTCCCAGATTTCATTAGCAAGTGGGTAGTGAGTGATATGAACATCCTTTACCAAATTCCCATGGCTGCATTTGGCTTTTGTGCTTTGTATTGGGCTCCATTGGTATCTGGGAGACCTACTGCTGCTTTTCAACGTGATTTGTGGATTTATTAAATGGATTTGGGAGTTTATTTTGTTGGGATGGTTCTGCCTGCCAACCGTAAGGAGGGACAGCATTTTTCAATGCCCTTCAACCATCATAATCTAAATGAATTCATGAATGCACAAAAATGATTCTACCATTTTTCTTTTGCCCAGCAACATGTGTTGGCTCAAAGAGCTGAGATTTGCTGTAATGACCTTTTCCTCTCCAGTAATTCCTTAGGAGTCAGTCATCCCCTTCAGATAACTACAACTTCTACCGATTCTAACTATTTCAGATTTTGGTCCTTTTTATGAACTTTTGGTTTTGAGATACTTTGTGTAGGTTGAGTAATCAGTAATTTAAAAGTAAGGGAATCACACCAGCACAAATATTGGGAGGATACACTCCTCAGTGATACATCTTTTGAAGTCAGGAATGCTTTTAAATTCAGTCATTAATTGTTAGTAGTCTAAGAAATTAGTCTCTTTAAAGGGTTTATCAAAAAACTAGGATTTTGTGGGTCAAAAATAAAACTCTAAGGGGACAAAACTTCAGTTTGTAAAGGCTAAGAACAGTCATTTTTTTATTTTTTAAATGTTCCCTTTTAATTTTTTTTACTAGGAAACTCGGAAAACTATGTAAACTTAAAACCTTTATAATCCTATTATATATCGTGTTATTCTCAAAAATACATTTCCAGATAAGATATTTTTACTGTACTAGATGTTCCATTACTTAAAAGTTATCTTCAGACAACCCTGTTCTACAAAGGCATCAGGGGTGAAAAAGAACATTTGTTCCATGACACTCTAAAATATAAGGTTGTTTTTACTGTCTATTTAGTTCAGTTTTGTAGGAACAAAGTGAAGAGGGTTGAACTGTTTTTGTTAAGAGACATGGATGTGCATTTAACATATGCCCACATATATTATCTGGTCTTTTGATTCTTGCTATTCTGTCAGAGCAGCCAGCTCTGCCTTCTCCTGTGGAAAAATCTATGGATTTTGGTCTTGGAACACTAAAGATCAATTTTAATTACGTTTGCACCAAGATTCTGCATTTTTTTTTGTCTTTATGTGTGACAGGAAAACTTAGTAATATTTATTTATTAGGAATTTCATCAATGAAATGGTATTATTGTGAAAAAGAACACCAGTTTCTGGCTCACTTCAGATTTTGTGAGGTCGTGATGGTGTTTCATGGAATATAAGAGGACGAATTTGTGCTTTATTAATATCTACTTTCTTACTTTTGGGATCTCAAAGAACCATTTGTTTGCATGGTGGTCATTGCATATTCTAAAATGGTTGCAGCTGTGCAGCACATACATAGTGCCTTTCATCCCCCCACCTTAATAAAATACATTTGACTCTCTCCCATTTCACATAAAGGCATCAAATTCTACTGGATAAGGGAGAGACAACAGATTTTTACTCTCTCTCAATCCCACTTTACTATTAAGGTGTTAAAGGAGATTATTTAGAGGGAAGAAAATAAAAATCATAGAATCATAGTGTCATTGATGGCTTGGATTGGAAAGGCCTCAAAAATCATCTCATTCCAACTCCCTGCCATGGGCAGGGACACCTTCCACTATCCCAGGTTGCTCCAAGCCCCATCCAACCTGGCCATGGACACTTCCAGGGATGGGGCAGCCACAACTTCACTGGGCAACCTGTGCCAGGACATCACTACCCTCACAGAAAAGAATTTCTTCTTAATATCTGATCTAATTCTCCTCTTTTAGCTTAATATATTTTAAAATATTCCTCTTCATTAAAATTTTATCACATTTTTCTGGATTAATGGTATTTAGCATTTCTGTTTGTTGTTCCTACTCACAAGAACAGTTGTTTCTTCAGCACTACAATGAGTCGAACATCACGCTGCAGTGAAATCCAAAGATAGCACATCTCCAGTGGAAAGAGAAAGGAAAATCACTCCTACAAAATGAACTGACATTTCTATATGTCAGTTGAAAGTTTTGTTATTCGATACCGACCAGATCATGCCTGGGATATGACAATCCACCTATTCTTTCTGAATCACCTATCATTACTAATAATACATCCTGTCACAGATACTCAGACAAAATATATAGTGCATTATATAGGAGGCAGACTAGAATCCATCTTATTTTCTTTACAGTGATAGTTTAGAGAAACGAAGCTTATTTTTGCCAGTGAAATGCAAAGACACTCAGTGAAATGATACCAATTCTTCCTCCATTATCCAGGGAAGTGACTGCTCTGAAGGGAGCTGTGAGCTTCTGATGTGGGGTGCTCATGGGGGCTCTATCAACTAATCCATTTCCAGTTGAGACACACAAGCAATTAAGACATTGCATAGCCAATGACAGGATTTTCAACTGGACTATAGCATATACTTATGGTTAGGGAATATAAACTCACAATGGGAAAGTGGGGTAGAGGTAGAAGCTTAGTGAATCTTAGAATCACAAAAACATTAAGATTGCAAAAGACCTCCAAGATCATTAAGTCCAATCTTCAATGAAATACCACCACGCTCACTAAATCATGTTGTAAAGTTTGACCCCTAATTGTTTTTTGAACACTTCCAGGGATGATGATTCCACCACTTCCCTGGGGAGCCTGTTCCAGTGCCTTGCCACCATTTCAGTGGAGAAATTTTTCCTTGTATCCAAACTGAGCCTTCCCTGGCACAACGGGGGGCTATTTCGCCTTGACCTATCAATGGTACCTTGGAAGAACAGACCAACCCCTACCTGGCTACAACCTCCTTTCAGGCAGTTGTCGGGAATGATAAGGTCCCTCCTGAGCCTCCTTTTCTCCAGGATAAACACCCCCTGTGCTGCAGGGGGTTGTTGGGGAGACCTTGTCTTACAAAAGCTGATGACTGAGGTTCTACTCTGTAGCTGAGCTCTAGAGAAACCTGAGTTAGCTCTGCTTGATCATAAACAAGGCTATATGTCATTCCTGGGCTGGTACTCTTGATCCAATTTAGACATAATGTAGGTCACTTAATGTAGGTTTTCTCAGTGTCTTCTCTTTCTGCACTTCCATGTACTGTGTGCAAGGAAATGTGACAAAACCCACAAAGGGCTTGTGCTGTTTCTTTTTACACTCTGAGAGTGGATACAACTACTCTCTAACAATCACTCAAGAAAAGGGATTCCTTTATGAAGGATGATCCACCTGAGAAGGATTTGTAGATTCAGTGTTTATAACTGTGAATAAATCAATGCATTGACCCAAATGCAAGTTCTCTTCTGTATAAAATAATTTTTATTCCTTTCCCACTCATGTGCTTGATACAGATCATTAGAGATCCCATGAATTTGGCTTTGTGTTCAAACAGGCTGGGAGATTTTTTTTTCAATTCAGCTTGGATTTTTTTGGTTTAGTGTTTCTTTTGAGGTGTTGTGGGGTTTTGTTGCTTTTTTGCTTCTTTTTGGGTTTTTTCTGCTTTTCAGTCCTGATTAAAAAATGCTGAATGAGACTAGCAGTGGATTAAGCCAGTTTGTAGTGGACAGGAGACGCACATAGATTAGGAAGGATTAAATCTCTAAGTGTCAAGGGGAGAGAAAGGAAGAGTTTGCCTTGCAATCTTGACTGAGCATCCCATCATTCCCTGACATTAATGCTGGTGAAAGAGAGATTAGAAAATCTGCTGTACAGCTAAGTGTAGACTGCAGCAGGGAGATAAGTGAACTAGAATATCTATTCAAGGCTCATTTGTTCAACTTCACTCATCCAGAACCTTTCCAATTGGGAAACATAGGGCTCAATACAAAATTCACAGCTTGTTCAGCTCTGCTCTCACTTTCCAAACCATTCTCACAAGTGAAGATCTATCCCGTGTCAGATAGAAGGCTCCAGAGGATGGTTTCTTAGGTTCAAAGATGCAGCTGCATTTACAACTGGATTTACACCATGAATTTACTCAGTGCTCCCTCAAATTAGATCTTGGGTTTTTTGTTCCTTGCTGCTTTTGGCCAGAAAGCCTTGAGAATAATGGATAGAAGAGTGTTGCTTTGGATTCAAAATATGGTCTCCTTCCTTTTGAAGCAATGTGAACTGAATATTCTCAGAAAAAAATGAGTGTTGCAGACTGAGTTTTCAAACTATTGGTCATTAAGTGATTCCAGCATGTTTTCCCAGTGGTCACATTGGAGGGCAGATTGTTGTATTCTATTTTTTTCCCATTTAAAACTTTACAAATTTTCTTTTAACTTCTGTGATATGATCCAATCCCCTGAGTGAGAGAAAATCGACAGATAATTCAAATCTGGCCTGTTAAATGGAAAAGTTCATGTGCATAGGAAAGTATAAAAAATATCTGAGACACCTGATAAGGGGAGAAGAGTGAAGATGAAGTTAAAGGAGAACAAATATATCATTGCACAGATAGTAAAATATTATCCTTTATTCCTCTATTCCAGTGGGAAGGGTGTTGCTTTTTAGCAATAAGTATAGTGGCATTCTGGATTGAGTGTGACAGTGATGATTAATTGATAGCCTTGGGTTTTAAAACACTGAGAAAAATTCCTCAGAGCACAAAGTACCATCTTCTTTTCCATCTAGGTCTGGTTTAGAAATTGCTTTGCAGATGCTTTGCACTTGAGCTGCTTTCTGCACAAAATCTTGAAAGAGTACGAGAAGGGGCAATTTAATTTTATTTTTTGTATTTTCCAGTGTCATCCTTGGTCCCTGTATTTCTGTGTTTTCTAGCATAAGAAAGTGGGAATTCCTGAGTTAGTATCTTCAGCATACTGGTTTCAAGAATAATAGGAGGCTAAGAAGAGCAATTTAGAGGTTGATGGAAAAGTAAAACAGGAATCAACTATTAAGAAACCAAAACCCTTGTATTTCAAGGATGATTTTTTAAAAATAAATGTTTTTAGGCCTTAGGAAATGCACTTTGCTAATAGGCTGTAGAATAACTATTAAGGGGAAGCGATTGTAATTGTAAATTACCATGTGCCGCATGGAAGGCACTAATACACTTAAAGTACAATAGTGCATACATCTATGACTAGTAATGAAGGTGATAATCACCTTATATTCACAAAGGAAATGATGTAATAAATCCTATGTAATGTAGTTTACAGGTTACCTTGGCAAGGGTGCTTGAATCGACAAGCAGAGAACAGGCCCTCGAATGGTGCTGTAGATATTATAATTAGGAGCATAAAATCCTAATGAAATGTTGTCCTAAGTGATATTGATTCCAATCTGGCAGGCTAAGAGTACAGTGATGTAATGATATTCTGGTTGGTTGGTTCACTAAGGAATCAAAGGAACACCAACACTACCCTTGATGGGGCCGTTTCAGCAAGTCTTCCACCTTTCCTTTAGTAAATCTTGCTTTCTGACTCAAAAAAACCAAAAAAGTGAAGAAAGATCCTGCAATCTCTCAGTTGCAGCAAAAGCAGTTTTTCAGCTTTAATTAGCATAAGCTTAACATTCACAGAAATGCAAAAAGATGGGGTTCCAGAGCATTCAAGCTGAACAAATCCTCCCCAAAGTGTTCTTAATTTCACATTAATCTCACTTAGAGTGGAGGAGATAAAGATCTTTGAAAGGAAACTTTCATTGTGAAGTAACCCCATAAGCTGAGGAACTGATCCACGTGGTGTGTGAATTTGTGGAAATGAATGAAGGGCAGCTTCCTGGGATCAAGACAGAAATCTAGATAAAAAAAGAGCAAGACAGACTTCATTTATAACTCTACAACCGTGGTGGGAGATTTATAGAGCTGCCAATAGGAGCAGCACCGTATCAAATTTAGGGTTATTTTATTATAACCCTCATAAAAGTGAAAAAAATAGTAATAAGGAAAATAACAAGAAAAGGCTGAGGGAGATTTACCTTCTCTTCCTGGATAAGGGAAGGCTCTTTATGGTGTTCCAGGACTTAAAGGATAGCTACAAAGAGGCAAGGGGCTCTCTCTTCACAAGGAGGCGCATGGAGAAGACAAGGCCAGTGGGTGCAAGTTGTACCGGGCAAGGTTTCATCTTGATAGAAGAAACACTTAGTTTACAATGAGAACAATCAATCACCGGAACAACTTCTTCAGGGTCATGGCTGAGTTCCCATCACATGAAATTTTCAGTCTGGTATTGGACTGGATGTTAGATGCTCTCATTGAGGCTGCCTTTCCTAGAAAAGCTTGGTCAGGATGATCCTGCGAGTTTCCTTCCAATCTGAACTATTCTATGATTCAGTGATTCTAATGACATATGAAAAGGATTTCTAGTTTTTGATTTAAACCTATGCCAAAAACATTCGTTTTGAGGCATTATGTTATTCAACAACAGATTTCCAAATAATTTAATGTAAATTACTTTCATTTCAGCTTTGTCGGAGTATTGCTGATCCCAAGGTAAAAATCGTATGATTTTCATGTTTTCAAATAATAACTGAACACAACTGCAAACACAACAAATTTAGAAAATTGATCATGTACCTTTCAATTTCCACAATAGTCCCATAGATGTAATAAATTTATTAAAACAGTGAAGAGCTGGAGGTTCAGGTACTTATCATGTGTTTGTTGTCAGATAGAGTTAGGAAATGCTGTTTGATCCCTCAGTGGAATGGTCTGCCCAGGGAGGTGGTGGAGTCGCCATCCCTGGAGGTGTTTAAGAAAAAACTGGATGAAGAACTCAGTGACATGATCTGGATAATGGGATGATGGGATGGTGGGTTGATTAGCTCAGATACATAAAACATGGTGCTCATACCACCAGGGTTATGGGTTCAATCCCTATATGGGCATTCACTTAGGAGTTGGACTCGATGATCCCTGTGGGTCACTTCCAGCTCAGAATATTCTGTGAATGAAGGAGTGCAGATCTTAATTCTCAGTGACTTCCCTCTTGGAGGAAGAGTCCTACATTGATTACCACTAATGAAATTCCTGTTATTCTGTCATTGGTAGCACTGAGGCAACAGGAATATCTCACTGACCTACTCAGTCCTCATAACTTAGTTAGTTAGACTTCGGAAGAGACTCCTGCCCAGCAGACAAATAAGCTCAGCTTGATGTTATAAAACCCGTCAGATGTTTTAAGGCAAGATTTGGATGAGCAAAACAATGTATTTTTTGGATAGTTGTGTATTCAGGGTAAGCAGAGAGGACTGCAGAACCGGAGATCATACCCCTGGAGCTTTACTGAAAACACATCCCTGCCTGTTTATCTGGTTTTATATCAGCACAAGTTTGTAATTCCATATGCTATTTGTTATCTGGGGGGTTGTCATACCCTCTGCTTTGCTCTTGCTCTGTCTGGATAATGTCTCAAAGGAATCCTCAGCAGTGCTGGATAAGTGAAACAGAAAAAAAAGAAAAACAACAAAAAGAAACAAACATGGTTTTAAGAAAATGAGCAGAGAGTCAGATCCTAAGAAATCAGAGCCCAAAATACCCAGGCAAGAACAAGTGGTCGGCACACGGTACTTTGATTTCATAGGGGCCTGTCCAAAAGAAATGCTTTCACACCCATGTTTAAAGAAGTTGTCACGATATAGAAGAGAATGTTGATAATTAATAATGAGAAAAATATCAGAAACAAAAGAGATCAGAAACAAGGTGATTCATTTTCATGATGAAGGAAGTTAGGAGCAGGAGCCTGAGCTGTACTGTGCATAATACACTTGCAGGGACTGAGGTAATGACCTGGTAAAATTATTCGGATTATTTAGGACTAAAGAGTCTTCAAACAATTTCAATGACTGCACCAAAGAATAACATTCTCTGGTGACAAAAAAAAAAATATAAAAATTTAGAGGTGAATAATAAAAAAATATGGAAACCATGTGTACATATTGTCACAATTCGAATTAGTTATTCCTGCTTAGGGAAGGGATTGTAAAGTCATCACCTGTAAATGCCAGCTCAGTGCTTAGTGGCAGCCAAAAGGGCAAATGTAATGATAGGAATTATTTGAAAATTGTTTGAGAACAAACCAGGAAAGATCATTAGGCTGGCCTGTAAATTCACAGCGTGCGCTGATACAGAGGCTGCGTGCCAGACTAATTGCTCTGCCTCTGGAACTTTGAGCAACAGGAAGCAAAATATAAAGGAAGCCAACGATGCTGATCACAGATATGGAATGAATCCAGTGCAAAACCTTTGGATAGTGAAGCTGCTTATTCAGATTCAGGCCTGGGCACAGCTGCGCACCATAGTCACCACCTGCTCTATAACGTATGGGTGTGTTATGCAGAGACATCCAGGAAAATGAGAGAGTGGCTTGGACACTGTGTTTGAAATAGCAGGACTCTGAAGGAGAATTAACTGTAGGATTAGTTCGTTTCTTGATTCACTATTGCGGCATATTTTTTTAATCCTTCTAAAGAGATAAAATAGAAATGTCCCTCTTAGTTCAAGAAAACTGCTAGTGCTCAGATTCTTGCTGGGAAAAATGCCAGCATCCCACTCAAGCAATATCTTTCCTACTTTAAGCACCTTCTTTAGGAATTGGGGGAAGAGAGCAAACCAATGAATGACCAATACAGGATAGCACACTGTGCATCTTTTTTATGCAGAGGAAGGAAAAAAACCCACCCCTAATCATAAATCCCTTACTTTTGGAAGTGGTACAGGGGAACTCTTTTCTTTCCCCAGGATTATGGTTTTTGCAAGTGCTCTCTTCACGGAACTTTGTAACTCTCCATCATTGGTTATTACTGCTGTGCTAAACTGCAAAGCTGCTTAAATTCAGAAGTACCTCAGGTAGGAAGAGAGGAAATGGAAATCTGGGAGGGTATGGGAGCCCAAAAGGCTTTGGGGTTCAGGGGGGATCACACAGCTCTTTTCCACCTCAGTTTGCAGTTGATGTGTTTGCCTAGATTCTGTTTGCCATGTGCTAGCGGTCTCTAGATAATATCTGGAGTCCCAGTTACTTTGGCAGATGCATAAATGTGAGCTTGTCCAGCCACATGGATTTCTTTGGAGTTTAGGGCTTATTTGCATAAGGGATTTGCGCAGAGTGAGTCAGCAGAAAGAAAATGCTTTAAATGGAGAAACGAGGGACCTTTAACCATCCAAATCAAGTATAAAACGTCATAACTCACTGGTTTCCTGGGAGAAGGAGAATGTGCTTTTGTACCTTTATGAATCTTCTTTCAAACACCTACTGCAACCATCATAGTTGCTATCAGCTGATCTGCATTTTGCTTGGAAACAATTAGAGTTTGGAATACAGTTATACCCCCTCATTTGTGAGGTCATGTCAGAGGTCTCGCAGAACATTAAACTCGCAAATACGTGCAGGTCATTAATGTGCATGCAGGCCACGCCCATCGCTTCATAGCGATTGTGGATTTAACACCCGTAGGAATCTCTCCCCCAGATACATTGTGGTGATAAAAGCTAAGAATAGTATTTTTTTCATTATATAAATCCTTAGTTTACTCAAGATAACTAGAAAACTTTGGGCTTTTTCCTCCCTGGAATGGGATCCTCCTGATCCTGCTGTTTAAGAATATTTTATTTTTATCAATTTTTATTAGAGAATTTAAGAAAACTCTGGTATCTTTAGATCTAAACAAAGAAACAGGGAAAAATTAAGATCAAATGAAAAGAAAGGGGTTTTTTGTGGGTTTTTTTTTTAAACTATTATAAGATTGCAAAATAAATCCAGGTCTTGAAGTCAAGCTAAATTCTTCAGTTTAGTTTTAATTTCTTAACTTTGAATTTTCTTATGGAAATAAAATTGTTTAACTCTGCAATTCCCTTTATTTGCTTTGAAACTATCTAAGCATAGATTTTATCCTCCTGCTTTTTTTTTTTTTTTATTTTTTTTTGGCAAATACCCAAAGCCTTTTTTTTTTTTCTGTTTTAAACGGATGTTGTTTTATTTTTTCTTTCCTCCACAATTTCAGAAGACAAACACATTCCAAGCCCAATGATAACCTCTAGGTCTGTGTCTTGTATATGTATGCCTTTCAAATACAAGAACATAAGCTTTTTCTCTAAATATTTCACACATCTCGAGCAGGTAACACAAGAGAAATGATGAGGAAAAAATAAAAAATTAATGAAATTTCATGTTTAGAGACTAAAAATTTCTGTAAATTAATATGAGAGCTTCAGGGAGGAGCTGAAGAGAAAAAAAAATTGCCATCTCAGAATAATGAAGCCATGCCTATGTAGACAAAATATAGTTATGTCACCAGCCAACTTAGCAGTGGAGTCACCATCCTTGGAAGTGCTCAAAAAACATGGATATAGCACTTAAGGACATGGTTTAAAGGTGAATGTGATGGTGGTACTGACAGTTGGACTTAATAATCTTAAAGGTCTTTTCCAACCTTTAATGATTCTGTGATTCCATGATCCTGTTCTATGCACTTGATTGATCCTTCAGTGTTTTTCTTCTGAGTTCTGTCTGCAGACAATAGGATGCAAAATTGGCACATTAACTCGGATGTCCTCAAACAGTCCCTGTGCACAGTGGGAGCACCTAAGGTCACCCCGTCTCCTTCCATGGATACAGAGTAGGGTAAAATAATGACTTAGGAGAAATGCTACAGGAAAATGAGGGGAAAGTGAAAAACCGGGAGGAACTACATTTTCCAAGGTTGAGGGAAAAATTTTGCCTCAGATCCTGGTTCAATGTGTGAACGGTGTGTCTTTCAAGGGGACTTATTTCACACCCTTGATCACATTCTCCCCATTTCATATCCTGAATTTGAACTGCTAATTTATGTCAGATAAAATTGCCTATATATCTGTATATA
>WEKX01003743.1:0-40863 GCA_013390025.1 Pitta sordida | reverse complement strand
TATGTTGCTAACATCTGGATGCTGATGGGATGTTGGGATGATGAGATCAAAAGGAATGCTGCTAACATCTGGATGCTGAACTTTTTTGAAAAAAATGGCCTTACATCCATATTTCAGTGAAAATAACACTTTTTAAAATCTTTAAAGTTAGGAAATTTTTATAGCTGAGAGATCCCTCTTATTTATCAAATTTGTCTCTCGCAATTTGGAGTTCATTTCAAGAAGTGTTTTCCCAAGATAGGTTTAGTACTGTGTCTTCAAAATCTGGTCATATCTTTAAAGGAGAGAAACTGCTACAAAAGTGTTGCAGTTTTTAGCATTCGGGGCTGCTATTCCTCACAACTCACAGCTGCAGTATGGTTGCAATTAAAATACAGTCATACCTTGCTAAATCGCACTTCCACTTCCGCTGCCTTGGATCCTTGCAGGTTTATTTTTCCGTGAATACTCTGTGATTCTTCACAGTACAGTCCCTCTGCTGCATCCGAGGGGCTGCACCAGTGCTCCTCTGTGGGCGGGATGGCCACGGCCTGTGGGGCAGAGGGGCAATGCCTCTCACGGGCTTGGGGACTGCTGAGAGTTCACTTCCTTGTGAGTGTTGGAGAGGTTACATGGCATGGAAGGTTTATAACAGGCGGTTTATAGTCCCGCGGTGCTGTGGCGTGGCATGGTCCTGCTCTGCGGTGGGAGGCAGCCCATGTTGTGGTCCTGAGCCCACTCCACAGTGAAAGTCGGTGCTGCCACTGTCCCATGCTGCTCCAGAACGGGACCCTGTGGCAGGAGGGTTGGGAAATGGCGGTGGTGCTGGATGTGGCGTCAGCGTTGGTACCCTGGTGCTCCACAGCGAAAGCATGGCGAGTGCTGTTTCCGTGCATTGCCCCACCCCCCACGTTTAAACTGGAGGTGTGTAGTAAACTGTGTTTAAACCTGGACAGGGTGCAAGGGCGGTGGCGTAGTTCTGCCAGGACCCTGGGAAGCACTTTTTCATGTGCTGGTGCACCTGCTACATTTAAACTGGAGGTGCAGTAGCTGTAGTCAATGCTTAGGCTCGCACTGCCATCACAGCCTGCTCCCACACAGTTAGTGCATTGCAAACTGCTTACAAGTGGCAATTGTGTTAAAGCCTGGTCCTCACCGGTGAGTGAGTCTCAGCCTGCACAACTGTCCCCAGCTTGCACCACCAGTGCAGCCTGTCCTGGTCCCCAGGTCCCACAGCCAGCACAGCTCCTTCCCCATCCCCAGCTCACACTCTTTGTCCTGAGCTCTCAGGCGATGTGTAGGAGCCTGCCTAGACTGGTCCTGGGACCCAGTACGGTTCCTGGCACTGCCACCACCTGTGGACCATTCCCAGTAGTGGCACAGCCACCCCAGTGTCAGAAGAGATTCTCTTCGCTTCCCTGACCCATCCAAGGGCACAGGGCTGTACTGGCAATGCCCTCCAGCACTCTGGGGCTGAGGGGGGGACATGGTGATGGGCATGGGTTATTTGCATATTCATGACCAGTCTATCTTCATGGATCAGGGGACTCGCTGCACTTAGCAATACCCTAACCCCTGCGAAGTTTGAGGAATTACTGTCAAAGACAAGGAGAACAGAAACTGAGGGGTGATCAGCTTTTTCCCTTATTTCCAATCTGATTTGTCATCTGAGATAAGACAACAGCTAGAAGGGGACAGCAGCTCTCTGACCTTTAATTATGTACTCCAATGGAGGATGCGAAAGGCAGGAAGTGGGATAACATGCACAGAGGAAAACAGAAAGTGCTATGTCTGCATGGTACCTAGAGTAACACAGCATGACTTCCTAACCACAGGTAGCAGAAAAGAGCTGAGTCTGTGCCATTCTTGAGCCTGTTACTGACATTGGAATGATGGAAGTGTGCTGATAGGCCATGAGATCATTTTAAAGAAGTATGCACTTGTCGCTCATACAGGAGTGAGTGGTGTCTTTCCCTGAATTAAAAATCAGTCAACCCGAAGTTTCTATGACTTTGACACTATGATGCCATTAAAAATTAATTTAGTTTTAGAATGCATTATGCTTTTAGTATTGAAAAGGATCCACAGTTAAAACCTAATGAAAGTATTTTTTTTAATTTATTTTCTTTCTTTTTTCCCTCATGGTCCTGTAAGCTCTCTGTTACCAGCCTCTATGTAATTTCTGCTGTCTACTCTAGAACTAAATTAAGATGTTGAGAAGTAAAAACAAGAATGTCAAGATGGGTGCTTAAACTGCATGTATTTTATTTTTAATTGTTACCATAATTTAGATAAAGTTCTACAAAATGGAAAAAAGGGAAAATTATATTACCTCAGAAAGACAATGTGTCTTCAGCTTGCTTAACGTGGTAATTTGAGGCTTGACAGAATAATTGATTCAGTATTCTAGAAATAATTCAATGCAGTCTTCCTTCTAGGTGACACAGATGCATTGTAATCTCCAGTTTTTGCAATTTCAAGACTACTTGATCACTTTTCGTTTTGATCCTATAAGTAAAATAATTCTTGGCAGATACATTGACTGATGAAAAAGTATCTGATGATTTCTGCAAATCGAACTGAGGTACTGGGAACTGGTGTAAACAAAGAAGCCTGTTCCATTAACGGGGGCATTTTACCAAGAAAATGATGAATATTTTTGACTTTTATGTAAGTGTACAAGAGCAAAAGACACTGGTAGAAACAGAGATGATATGGTGGGATGTTGAAGATGACAGAAACCATAAAAGTGAAAAATGTATTTGAAATGAGGGACCAAGGTTAGAACTGGATACATTGAAAGACAATGAGAGTGATACAGTGACTGATAAAGTCAGCGTGAGCCAGGACCATTAGGGAGTTCATTTGAGAGACCTTGATGACAAAACCACAGGAAAAGAAGAGAAGCAAGTTTTGTAAGACCAAGTAAAACTGGAATCTGCTAGGATACTGCAAAGGGTGTTTTAGAGTAATATAAGCAGTTATGGAAGGATAGATAGATAGATAGATAGATAGATAGATAGATAGATAGATAGATAGAAAATAGAAAAAGAGAGGTGCCCAGGGAGATTGTGGATGCCCCATCCCTGAAAGTGTTCAAGGTCAGGTTGGACTAGTGGCCTTTGAAAGTCCCTTCAAACTCAAATCATTCCAAGGTTCTATAGAAAGAGAGTGGGATTAAGAAGGAATGAAGGAAGCTGGAGAATGTAAAAATTCTGGAGTAGGAGTCAGTTGATTATAGAATGGAATGAATGAATTGTCTGGGTAGATACTAAAATGAGGGATTTATGAGTTCCCATGATTACACTCATACTGTATTATACGTATTTGAGAGATGAGCCTGGGGCAAGAGGCTGCAGTCCCTTGCTTTTTATGCTAAGTCTGTATTTTATGTGCTAGCTAGAATTTGAGAATTTGAATTCAGTTCTCTATTGTACATTTTCTGCATGGTATACTGCAACTGAAACCAGTTTTTACATTATGTAGGGCAGCTGGAATTTGGCAGGATTTGCCAAATGCAGAATTTCCTCAGGCTCATTGATTCTCAGTGATTTAACAACGCACATGTTTGTCCCTTGGGAAAGCTCCTGTACCATAGTTCAGCATCTGTAAAATGGGGCAAATAGCTCTGCCATAATACAGAGTGTTGTGAAAATTATTTTTTAAGGACTATGATGGTGCTGTGTACATAAATGCCAAAGATGAAAGAAGGTGAAGTCACAAGTCTGTGTTGCGGAGTACATCAAAGCTGGAGAGATATTTTTATATCTGTTTGAGAAAGGAATTTTTTACTACTCCATTGGCTAAATATTATAAGAAATATTTGAATGATCCCTTGCATGCTCATAGTGTTACATGCCAGTCATATGGATTTAAGGAAAATGAGCTACAGGACTCATGGTAACTGCTTGCAAGCAGAAAAAAAAGTTTATTTTTGGCTGAAGAGCCAAGGAAAGAGGGACGGCAGTGTCCCCTGCCCTGCCAGGTGCCTAAAGAGGACCGCCCAGATTTATCACCCATCTTTGACCCATTGTGCCATGCATGTGCAAATCACTCCATGAATATGTATCCCTTCAACATTATGTCATGGACATGCGCTTTCACATAAGTCCTTCAACCAATTAGCTCCAATGCTGCTCATTCTTTTCCTCTTATTGTGGCTAGCTCTCACTTTTGTTTACCTTCAAGGACTGCAGGACAGCGTTTTTCACCCTTAATATTCAAGCTTAACTCTCAGGCCTCTTGAATGATGTTGAAATCTACCAATCCTTCTAAAATTCACTAAAAATTCACTAAATTTTCACTAATTCACTAAAATCCCTAAATCTATATGTCCTTACCTAACTCACTAAAATTTGTAATTTTCTGAATCCCCAAATCAATTCCCTCCTCTTCTTGTAAATTATGCAAATTGTTTTGCGTTAAGCCTCGCTTACTTGCTCAAGATCTCTCCAAAACTTCTTATCATTTTCACTTTTCCATCTTAATTGCCCAAATTAGAATTACTAAAACTATAACTACAAAAGAAAATCATTTTAACCAAACTAAATCTGGTAGACAAGATCTTGTCCCAGAGATTCTTAAAGCTCTAAGATGCACTACCTTAATGCAGAATTTTGGCCTTTATTTTGATTGCTTTGCAAACCTGTGTTAGTTACTTGAACTTGCTTAATATAGGTGTCACATTTAGTGCCCACTGCAATACACATTATTTTGGAAAGACTGGAAATCTTTCCTTGCAGGGCTGCTGTTTTGTTCAGCGTTCGAGCCAATTGGATGTGAGTGTTCTGATTTCCTGCTTTGGTCACTTCAGGCTTATGGCAAAGGAACATAACCGCGATCAAGGTCCATTTTATCAGTCCAGCTTTGGTTCCAGTAGCTCCATCTGTGTAGGTCTTCATTTTGGCTGGGATGCTTTCTTCACTCTGGTGTGGTGGATCCACGCAGCTTGTTCTTTGATCTTGATTCCGGGATGGGAAGTCAGCAGCACTTGGAATGGACTGCTTCACCTGGGTTCCAAGGTCATGTCTGAAAAAGATCTGCTTTTGCAAAGATATTATACAATTGGCTAATGCTTCATTTCCCACCCCTGCCGATATTTCTGCCTGGATCGTACAAGGTCTACCATACAGAATTCCAAAAGAATTTAATTCTTCTTCAGTTTCTAGTTTGCCTTGAATTCTTAAAAGAGCCTGAGGTCAGTGCAGCTCAGCCTCTTGGTCTAACTTTACAATCTGTTGTTTCAGAAGGTGGTTCATTTTTTTTACCTGGTCTCTGGCTTTTCTTGGTAGTTCTGCCATAACCACTGCCCATAGCAAGGTAAATGAAAATGTAAGCGTACCTTTGACCATTTACCTGTTTTCACTCTCATTCCTAGAACTTCTGCCAATTTCTGATTATCTTTTGAATAATTTGGCACCTCATTCTGATCAATTTGTAGTTTACTGTCTGGGATCAAGGACTGAATCCCCAAATCAATATCATTACGTGCATGCAAATTCCATGGAATAATTAAGTTCTTATTTTTTTATAGATATATACCTTTTTTAATAGAAAGGCTGTTCAGTATGTATATTTTGATGCCTTCTCTGTTTCTGCAGTTTCAAAGTGGTATCTTTCATTGATATATGTTCACTATGGACAGAACATGAAAATATTCTTCTTATTAGACCCGATTTGAAAGTCATGTAAATCTTGTTATTGCAATATCTTTAAAGATTTGTACTGATATATTTTTCTTTCTGCATTGATAAGGTTTCTTCATTAGCCTGATTTGATATGCTGTTTTAGGAAAATCTAGGGTTTTCTGGATTGGTACTATGACAATTGAAGTAATAGGTGTGAAGAAATGTCTTAAAAGTAAATATGTGTCATTAAACAGATTTAAACATAACAAGTAAATTAAAGACATGAAGGTAATGAATGAAAATCTACTTAAGGACAAATTTAGATGCAGCTGTGTAGCATACATACTGGAGTTAAGTTAAGCCATAAGTATGCTACAGTTTCACGAAGGCTCTCTAAGCGTGTTCAGAGCTCTTGAATAGTAAAAACGTGTATAATGATTGACAGAGCTGGCTACAAAGAATGAAGGAAGCACCATCTCTTTGGGACAGAGTTTTGAGTTGGTACAAGCTCCACAGCACTGAAATCTTGACCCCTGGTATTCTAATATATTTATAGGTATAATATAAAAATGTGTATACCGTGAATCCCCGCTGCATTGTGACCTCTCCTTTATGACCCCGCCCATTTGTGAAGCAATTTTCTCGCAGTCCAGCTTCCGGGATCTGCGACGTTCCCCAGCCAACGCATGCGCAGTGCTTCTGCTTTGCCGAGGGGCGGTGCCGGCTCTCCCTGTGACACGGGATGGGCCCGCCCCATGGGGAGGGCATGCTGGGAGGGTGCGCGGTTTCTCCGGCTCAGCCTGTCGTTTAGAGCCCCGCAGCAGCCCCAGTGGGCTGGCAGCCCCGGCCCCGCGGCAACCCCATGGACATGCGCATCGGGGTCAGGGTGGGGGAGCAGTGGCATGAGGTTTGGGCTGTGGGAGCGTGGTCACAGCAGCCCAGAGAAGCCAACAGATTCTCGGGCGGGGGGTGGGGGGAGTGTCTCCTGAGTCAGAGGGGGCTCAGAAACGGTTCCCTTTGCTCCCCTGTGCTGACAGTCCAAGGGAAGAAAAGCAGAAAATTGTCCGCAGTGCTCTGGAGTGCCAGAGGGTGGAGCAATGGGCGTGGCCTGCATGAACAATGGGGTATAACTGTATATATAATTTATATATATATATATAGTTATAGGTATTCCATAATTTATGGTATTCTATTTAAAAAATCCACTATAGTACATTGGTGAGTGTCCCCATCTCTCATGCAGGAGACCGGGGTTCGATTCCTGCAGGGAGGCAGTGGTGCCACTTAAGAGTTGGACTCGATGATCCTTGTGGGTCCCTTCCAACTCAGAATGTTGTGTGGTTCTGTGTGATTCTGTGATATAGTCAGTAATCTTCAGATTCTATCTCAAGAGTTCTTGGTAAATGTAGCTAAGAGGTGGCTTTAGCACTTGCAATCCAGGAACCCAAGGCTTCTGCCAGTAAGGCTGGAATTTGACTTCAGATTCTCACAATTGTGGTAAGTGTCCCCACCTGGCGTGTGGGAGACCCAGGTTCGATTCCCGCCAGGGAGACAGTGTTAAGAGTTGGACTCGATGATCCTCGTGGGTCCCTTCCAACTCAGAATATTCTGTGTGATTCTGTGTGAATTTAAGTAAGGTTTTTAGAGTGTGTCTAGATATCAGCTAGAAGTGAGAGTCAATCTGCAACTAAAACACTTGTGCTTTCATTTCTGTATATAAGAATGTCTATTTGATTTAGAAATCTAATCTCGCATCATACTTAGGACAGATGCAGGATTCATTTCAGTTACCTAAATAGAGGATACAATGTCATTTGAGGAGCTGTAGAGGTGTCTTTGAAATGCATGTGGAGGCTGTCAAGTATTACACAGGGCATACATAGAGGAGACCTGCACTCTTCTCAATGACAGCTGGAGGCCAGGTGGGATATCATAGGGAATCTGTGGTGATGATAGTAGATACCTGCAACTGAATTAATACCAAGGTGACTGGGTTGAGGTGGGCTCTGTTGATTGCATTGACCAGACCTCAGCTGACTGTTATGGGAGCTTAAATAACTAGTGTAGGTGTAAATAACTCTGCTGTAAATTTAGTTATCTCAGTCTGGAATAAATTTAACCCTAACTGTAGAAAAGAAATTCATTAATTTCAATCTAATTTTTTTTGTGCAAACAGTACTTCAGAGAGAGGCAGAGGGATGAAATCAACACATGCTGGTTTACTGCATCTCTCTTAGCATATATTAGTGAACAATTACTGTACTTTAACAGCATAACATTTTACATGACCCAGCAAAACGCTCATCTAGTTAGCTGCACAAGTTCAGATTCTGGATTCATGTGTAATTAAGTAGAACAATTATTGACACATGTTGACAGATGGACCTAGTTAACTCTAAACAATATAGCAGAAGTTTAATGCTGTAGAGTACTAGAGGCTAAGTGAGATTGCATGCAAAATCCTCAGATTGGAAAGACGTATTATACTGAGATGTGTTTCTCTGAATTAATAATAATAACAATACCCAAGCCTAAAATAATATAGGAGCTATTTTGTATCATCCAAATCAGCAGATGGTTGCATTTTATCACAACAAACATGAAACTTGTTTCTAGCTTCCATAATCGGTTGAAAATCACTCAAATTATTTTTTATCACTATCTCATGTCCCTAGAGCAAATCATAGTTATTTATGGAAAAACAGACTTAGAATCTGTGAGAATTTTTAAACTAAACTGATCTGTAAAAGAGGCTTCAGAACAATTTTGGGGTTTTTTCTGTTTGTTTGTTAACATCCTTCCCCTCCTTCCTCCATCTGCCAAGACCTCACAGATTTTTTTTGTGAAACTTTTAGAAGATGTTAGAGTAGCTTGTAATACTGCTCTAAGGTGCAGTCAAGCAACTGATCAACCTTAAGATAGTAAAACACCCTGCAGTGTATCAGATGCTGCTTTTCTGCTTCCAGGAATGGGGAGTCGAAGCAATGGCTGGAGACCTCCTAGACAAAGCCTGGAGCAGTTGCTATTGAAACTACTTTGGAAGACAGGGATAAATCATTCTAGATGCCTGTTTAGGTAGGAGCTGTCTCATTTAAAGAATAACCAGAGATATTGCACATCATTTTAAATGAAGTGGCTACTTTTCATCTCAGAAGTTGAAGTCCTGCAAATCTGCAAAGACAATGTTGCTTGGGAAAGGGCCAGAAACATGCTTCTAGATGACTGGAGACCTTTTTCAGTTCCAGAAATAATTAGGTCATTCATGAATCTGTTGTCTAGCAAAAGTGTGCCATTTAGGTTTAATTAATACTCATGAATGTTTTTGGTTTGATCAGAGAGTTATTTTGGCTCAGGTCCCGGACCATGACTTTCAACCAGACTGTTTGATGTTGGAGTCTGTCCCTGTTCATTGAACTCTCCCATAAAATTACTAGACCTAGGAGTCACCATTTCAAAGCAGAAACTGGTTTTCCTTATCAAAGAAAGTAAATCCTCTCAATAGACCATGGATAAGTTCCAGATGAATGCTCAAATTTCTCTTTGCAATTTTTCTCAGTTTTAACAGGACACAATTAATTCACATGGTACCCAACACAACTTTAAGAAATAATTAACATTATTATGTCAACAGACTGAAGTCTATTTGACCTTTTTTTAATGTCTAACATTACTATAGAAATAGTGGTTTTGCTCTCAAAGGCAATAATTCGGTCCTAACACTAACAAATGTGAAATTCTTGGCTTTTACAAATACTCTGACCTGTTAAGCTTGACATGCTACAATAAGAAGAGATAAAATACCTTTTGCTATATTTTTTTCCTATTTACTTTTTCCAGCACTCATTATCTAAGGCAGCGGTTCCTGAGAAGTTTGTCACTTGTGTAATAAATATACAGACAGCTATAAACCTGGATGCAGGGTCTCCTTTCCTTTGGAGATGTTTAATGCTTCAGGTCATTGATCTTGAAGTGTCAAGGAGCATCGTGGGGTTAGGATATTTTGAGTATGGAACTAGATGAGTGCTGCATCAAACTATTTAGCATGACATTACAAAACAGCAGTGGTCTGTGGAGTATAACCCATGACAGCAAGCATTAAAGTTATGTCTGTATTAGTAAGTAGTGCAGTGCAGTGGGAGCAGGTTCTGTGCAGTGAAATAGTTGTTGCTGACGTGATGATCATACTATATAGCTTAAATTTCTACACCTTATAGTGTAGAACCACCCAAAAGTAAGTAGTTTTTCATCTTCTGAGGCTGCTCTGCAGTCCAAGTAAGTGGGGTCTGTTCAGAGGTTCATTTCAAACATTAATGTTTGATACAAAGTAGTATGAAGTTTTCTAACTCTTGCATGAAAACTCATGAAGAAATTTTGATTTTCATGTATGTTCTTGAAGCTGATAGTTCTCCACTATGCTTTTAGACATTTCAGCCTTTGAATATTTAAGGCATATTCATAAATGGAATAAGCAGCAGAGGATTGCTTTTGACTGATGAGCGCTTGGTGTTATTTAGTAAATTTCATTATACAGGCATCAGCAGTCTAATTGTTTTTCAAGATGTACCCAGCAATGCAGCTGGTGAAGAGCTCCCTTTCTTATAAAAAGATGATTGCAATTATTATATGCAAGGATGTAAAAGCCTATTTTATGTTGAATTAAATTGATTATAATGAAGACATGCATTTTTTCTAATAAAAATTAATTGAAATTTTGGAAGGAAATTATCTCTACTTGCTGCATCTTGTCATATGAAAGTATTTTTGCTTGTATAACCTTTGAGTCAAATAAAAACAGTAAAAAGAGAGAGACCGGAGGTAGATTTCTTAATTGTTAAGTAATGAAAAATATACAAAAGGTCTGTATTTTTCATGCCAAACTTCTATTTTTCTTGTAGCCCAAGCAACGTACATCCATAGTATCCTCTCTGGAATTTCACCGAATGAATCACAGCCACAATTATTTTGAAATCAACTCATCCATTGGCTGTACAAGTTTTATTTCTGCTCCTGCAATCAGTCCAGCTAATTATTCCTTTGGATCTCTGGAATACAGTCTTGAAGAGAAAGAACTTTCAGGTATAGAAAATAAAAGCTTACTTTGCCTGTTAACAAAGCTTTATAAAACTATAAGTCTTTCGGCTTAAGCCAGAATTGCTGTTGTCTTCAATAGTGAAATGTGTTTAACATAACTACACAAAATAATGTCTGAATTTTTTCACCTGCTGCTTCACAAAGAGTTCTGATATCTCATAACAAATATTATTAAAATATACTTTTTCTCTGAATGATATAGATAGGATAAACCAAAATGTTTTTTTACAGACTTGCCTTGAATTTAGGTATTGTAGCTTTTGAAATTATTCATGCATCTATTTCCATCCTTGTATGGTAAATATACTCTAATAAGAATTTTAAGTTGAAAAAATGTAATTAGAAATCATTATGTAATCACTGCTAAAGATGAGGATTTCTAGGAAACCTGAGAATTGTTTCTGCAGTACTAATAGGATTCAATAAAGCAAAACTCAATCTATTTACTCAGATGATTAGTTGAATAAGTGTGTGATTATAGTGGTAAAGGTTTTACCTGTAAATAGAGATTTTTATAATGAAAATGCTTTAAAAAGGGTTACACCATGTTCTTTTTCACAGATCAAAATTTCAGGAGTGGGAAATTGCCAGTAAACTAAGCATTTGTTTCAAATTTAATATGCAAGTTGCTTTATTTAGGCTAGACATGTAGCAGAAGTATTTGGGAATGCTGATGTGTTGAAAAAATATCTTGGATGTTGACCGCTAGTTTCTGGAAGCTTCAGATGGAATTCTAAAGGGGTACTGTATTTAAGATATAAACAGAAGTAGATTAGTACTATACAATAAAAAATAATACAAATGTTGAAATTCATTGCAAATTTATCAATTGGTTTCTGTAGCATTGATCTTGAAATGAGGAATCTTCTACATTCCTAGTTGCTAGGGTTTGAAAATTCTCAAAACTATTGCGTTCAAGTTATTAAATAATTAAATAATTAATTTCATAGCTAGACCAAATTATACTGTTAGGGAACTGTTGTGAAAGAAGAGTGAAAAATTCTATCTGCTTTGATAAAGAAAGAGTTTAAATTATCAGGAAATGCAGATTCATATTGGTTTTGTGGACTATAATATGGTGAATCCCCACTGCATCGCGACCTCTCCAGTACGACCCTGCCCATTTGCAAAGCAAATTTTTCGCAATTATGATTCAGCAGTCCGCGAGTCGAGCCGCCCCACACATGCGCACTCTGCTCTGCAGAGGGACGGTACCGCGGTGCCTGTGGGGCAGGACTCCCCCCGCCCTGCGGGGAGGGGGTTCTCAATGGTGGCACCATGCCCCATCCCTGACCCAAGAAACTGCCCCACGGAAATGAGGCAAGCTGTGTGCTGGGAGGGCGCAGCTGTCACTGTGCCAGGAGGAGGCTTCTGTCTGGGACCGTACGGGCAGCGCTGCCCCTCTCTCACGAGACCGGTGGATGTTAAAGGGAAATAAATCCGACCTCCCCACCCCCGCCACCCTGTGGGCTTCTCTGGGCTGCTGCAGTCGCTCCCACAGCCTAATTCCCACGCCGCTTCCCCCCCCGACCCTGGTGATTGTGCCCACGCCAGCAGCCCTGCAGTGGCTCAGGCACGCGGCGCGGCGGTGACTCAGGCGCGCAGCGGCGGCTGGAGCGCGCGATTTACTGCAGCTCACAGTGGTGTTTAGAGCCCTGCCCCAGTCCTGTGTGCTCCACTGAGACCCAGCGCAGCACCACCACAAGACATGCCGTTCCTTGTAACTCAAAGCCCAGTCAAAGCCCAGGCAGCGCTGCCTCTGCCGGGACTGGTGGATGTTAAAGGGAAAGAAACTCCCATACCAACGCCTGCCCCCTGCCATAAGTGCATGGGGTGTTGCAGTGTTGCAAAGTTAAGGTTTTTCCAGGCTCCAAGAATGCCAATCAGAGCTCAGGGACACCCGTTCCCCGCTGTGGAGGCAGGGCGAGCACGTGCGGGGCGGCATGGGGCCCCCAGGACCGGCGCAAGCACCAGGGCCAGGCCGGGGGGCTGGGGGGGAGTGGCATGGAGTTTGGGCTGCGAGCACACACGGTCACAGCAACCACTCAGAAATGGCTCCCTTTGCTCCCCTGTGCCAAGACAGACTACGGGAAGGAGCAGAGAATTGTCTCCAGCCCTTCGGAGTGGCAGGGGTTGGAGCAATGGGCATGGCCTGCATGCATATTAACGACCTGCACTTCTTTGCGAGTTTAGTGTTTTGCGACGGCCTTGGCCTGTCCCTTTCCTTGCAAAGGATGGGGTATAACTGTATAATGAAAGATAAAGTGTCATTATCTTGGAAACTGAAAGAATGTGCTTATATTCATGGATATAGGAAATCTTTTTAAACCTAACTGAAAATAATTAATTTTAATAGAATCATTTCTTTGTTTGGGGTGATTTGATTCTTTAGGGCTTTGTGGGGGTTTTGTTCATGTTATTTTCTACTGTAAATTCTCTCCATTAGTCACAATTTTATTCTGCATAGGTGAATGATACTAAATACTTCCTGATAAACAAACAGAATATAAATTGGCATTAGATATTAACTTCTCCAGATTTCTGATGTTGCACAGTTCTTGTTAAGTTTTTCACAGTATTTGGATTTGCTTTACTTTTATTCTTTGATTAAATTTATAATGGATGACAGCTCTAATTACATCTTTTAACTTTGTCTGAAATTGGAACTACATATAATATCCTGCTTCTTAGATCTTTGTTTCTAATTTGTGGATTATTTGAATTATGGATTGAGTGAAAGCTGAACTTCCTTTTAGCTCTACCTAGGAAGCTAAGAAAAAGTAACAAAGACAAAATGAAGTTCAGAGCATCTTCTACAAGTTTTTCAAGAGTATATTTTACCATCATTAAATCATTAATTTGCTATCAGTAGATGAAATAATTATAGTGAAATTACAATTCCACCCTTCATTCTCAGCTGGTATCCTAGAATTATTTAAGTAATAGATAGGGTAACAGATTAGACACAATCTTAGCCTGAATGAAAAAACCCCAACATTTTATTTTGCTCATTTAGTTCCTTTCGACTACTTAATGATAGATGATGCACTGTAATTCCGCAAGAGACAAAAAGTACTAACGTGGAAAGAGAATAACAAAATCATGAATTAACAGATCAAAATTGTCTCATGGAAAAGTCTTTGAGGCTTGTCTCTTATCTAGGTTGTTAAAAGCTGAACCATGAATAATAATGGTCAGTAAGGAGCAGTAAAAGCAGTATTTTGTGTTTTGCTATTTTTTTTCCTGCTTTAGCTAGCTGTTGTTCCGCTGAAAGATTCCTTGTTTCCTTTCCAGATCTACACTGACAACAATTACAATTCCTCATATGTCTTGATTATAATCTTCTGAACTACAAACTTGTTCTGAAAATTCATGCACCTTAAGAGAATGTTTCATTTAATGATAATTGAAGATTTGTCAAGTTTTGAATGTGTCCTTCTATATTATATTTGTAGGCATTTATGTGTCTTCTGCTGTTGTTTTTTTTTAAATAACATCAGACAAAAATATTTAATTATTTTATAATGCATATTGCAGTCAAAGGTCTTCTGCCTGACCAGAAAAAAACAATTTACAGAAGGAACTCAATTTCATGGTACCTGCAGCTAGTACCTTTCTGTTGCCTTCTTTGAAACAATTACTGAATTTCACAGAATATTCTGAGTTGGAAGGGACCCACAAGGATCATCGAGTCCAATTCTTAAATGGCACCACTGCCTCCCTGACGGGAATTGAACCCCCAGTCTCCCGCGTGAGAGACGAGGACACTCACCACTGTACTGAAGTGGATTAAAATGCTTTTTACAGGATTTCTAAGTCAGTAATATCTAAATAAGGCATTAGTATTACCCTACTCAATTTCAATGCTTTTTATCTCTTCTTCTGAAAACCTGCAATGATTCATTATCATTCAGATAAAAATAAGAGTTGAACACAACAAAATAATTATTGTGGTTCTAAAATCTTTCAATTTACCTCTACCTCAATAATCTGCTGCCAAAGAAGAATCAAGCTCTTACAACTGTTGATAACTTAGAGGAAATTCCTTTTTATGTTTGGAGGTCACAGTTTTACTATTGGTGTTTGCTAATTCCCTAAATCCCTCAATTTGAAACACAGATCCCAATTTTTGGGAAGTATATTTTTATAATGTAGAAAACCAGTGAACTCTACCACAGCACTGCATTATTTGAATGACAGTATATAACAATATTTTCTGATTAATTAGCTGGAGAACAGGCCACATGTAATGATAAATATGTGCTTTAGCTTTGGCATTACATGGCTTTGTAGAGTAAACAAAATTATATATGTTGCATGCAGGGATGACAGAAGATACATAAGGTAACCTGATATTAAGGTAAGGATAAAAGTTATTTGATTTGAACTTTAAATGGTGGAAGAACCTGCAACAAGTTGATGGAAACTCTCACTCCAGTATGTGCAAGGCAGATTATACGAATGTAGCGTTGGCCCGGCCTCAGTTCACAGCTTTATCTGCAGCAAGAACATTGACTTCCTAGAAGTATTCTTGAATTCAATGTGAATGATCACGCTTTTATAGCATTGCATTTCACCGGAAGTTGGAGGCCAGTGCATCCCAATAATGTCAGCTACTTCATAACTAGTATAGAAAATTACTATACTAAAAGTGAGACTAAAGTATATCCCCACTGCATTGCGACCCCTCAATTACGACCCCGCCGATTTGTGAGGAAAATTTCTGGCAATTCAGTTTCAGGCATTTGCAAGGCTCTCTGGCTGATGCATTCGCAGTGCCTCCGCTTTGCAGAGGGGTGGTGCCGGCGCTCCCTGTGGGGAGGGCCAAGAGTCACACTGTCCCCTGTTACTCTAAGTGCAGCTGGGGACTGACCCACCCCAGGCACGTGTTACTATTTCCATGACTACAAGTGGCGACTCCACCACCTCCCTCAGCAGACCATTCCAACGAGCGATCACTCTCTCTGTGAAAAACCTCTTCCTAACACAGTATCACAGTACAGTGAATCCCCACTGCATCGCGACTTCTCCTTTACGACCCCGCCTGTTTGCAAAGCAATTTTTTCGCAGTCCGGCTTCCGGGGTCCACAAGGTTCCCCAGAGCACGCATGTACTGCGCTTCTGCTTTGCCAAGGGGTGGTGCTGGCGGGCACAGGGGAGGGCACGGGAGGGCGCACAGTTTCTCCGGCTAAGTCCGGTATTTAGCAGCCCACGACATTCTAACATTCCTAACATTCAGTCTAAACCTCCCCTGGCATAGCTTAAGGTCATGTGCTCTCGTTCTGGTGTCGTCAGCCTGAGAGAAGAGATCCACACCCGCCCTAGGNTCTCTGTGAAAAACCTCTTCCTAACACAGTATCACAGTACAGTGAATCCCCACTGCATCGCGACTTCTCCTTTACGACCCCGCCTGTTTGCAAAGCAATTTTTTCGCAGTCCGGCTTCCGGGGTCCACAAGGTTCCCCAGAGCACGCATGTACTGCGCTTCTGCTTTGCCAAGGGGTGGTGCTGGCGGGCACAGGGGAGGGCACGGGGAGGGCGCACAGTTTCTCCGGCTAAGTCCGGTATTTAGCAGCCCACGACATTCTAACATTCCTAACATTCAGTCTAAACCTCCCCTGGCATAGCTTAAGGTCATGTGCTCTCGTTCTGGTGTCGTCAGCCTGAGAGAAGAGATCCACACCCGCCCTAGGGAGCCCAGAACTGGACACAGGACTCAAGATGTGGTCTGACCAGCGCCGAGGACAGGGGAAAGATAACTTCCCTAGTCTGACTGACCACACTGTTCCTAACACAGGCCAGGATGCCATTGGCCTTCTTAGCTGCCTGGGCACACTGATGGCTCATACTGAGTTTTCTGTCAATCATAACTCCTAAATCCTTCTCCATTTCACCACTCTCCAGTCACTCATCCCCCAGCCGATAGTTATGCATGGGGTTGTTTTGTCCAAAGTGAGTACCTTATGGTCAAGTGATTATTTTCTTTGTGAGATGTTCTTCATGTAACTTTGACCATGAACCAAGACCTCTAGATGAGGAAGATAATTCACTCCAGAAGAGGGCAGCCTGGACTTTCAGGGAGATACATCTCCAGCATAGCTCTATATCTTGTTATATATGTCCCTCAAGTTCTGTTTTAACTGGAACTATCGGCTGGGGGATGAGTGCTGTTTACAAGTACCTGAGGGGAGGTTGCAGTCGGGTGGATGTGGGTCTCTTCTCCCTGGCTGACAGCACCAGAACAAGAGGACATAGCCTCAAACTACGCCAGGGGAGGTTTAGGCTGGGTGTTATGAAGATGTTTTTCATAGAGAGAGTGATCACTCATTGGAATGGTCTGCCCAGGGAGGTGGTCGAGTTGCCATCCCTGGAGGTATTTAAGAGAAAACCCGATGAGGAGCTCAGTGATATGGTCTAGATGGTGGGAGGCTTGGATGGATGGAGCGTGGTGCCCATGGTTCCACGCTTGTGGGCCTGATCCCTGGGTGGGCATTTGCTTGGGAGTTGAACTAGATGACCCTGTGGGTCCCTTGCAACTCAGAATAGCCTGTGAACCTGTGAACTCTTAAAGATTGAAGGTGACTGGATTGTGACCATCTTGATAACATCAGCTTGGCGCAGTCAACACTTGCAGCTGAAATTGTTGCTCCGAAAGATTTTCTTTTTCGTTTTTGCTCGACCAGTTTGAATAGTGGATGTTTCTCTAACTCATATAACTTCATTGTTTTCTTGTCCCATGTATTATTGGGCCATGAAATTAAAAATACAGTTCTGCAGTGGTTCTTGTGCTTTTTCAGATCACAAAATAGGTCTGTACTCAAACTGCAGCAAAAATCTGAAGGTAATCTCATTACATACAGTCCATAAAAATCTTTAAATTTTCAGTAACTTCTGTATACCATTCATTGTAAAAAAGCTCACTTTATTGTGGTCCTGGAAAGTATTTACGGAATTTATCTCTTGGTCTCTACTGTAGGTGATCTTAAAGCAAATCTTCCTCTTTTTATATGCCTTGTTTTCTGGTAATGAGAAATAGTATTTCGTTCACTTAATATGGGTGCATTTTTCCTTAAAACAATCCAAAATGTATGATTCAACAACTGAATCTTCAATATATGGGCTGTTTTTTCCTTTTACAATGGAAAAGTAAAATTTGATTCACACCTTATATTTCTTCAAGAAGTGTCTTCAGATCTTCATTTACAATGAGTATCTGATGAAATTTTTCTGGCTCTCAAGCTGTATTTCTGAAGCAAAAGCAACCCTACTCTTAAAGCTTTCAGTTTCATCTTTCTCTTTTGAGAAAATCAAGAAATTCATCGTATTAGAATTAGAAACCTGTTTCAGAGAGCTGGTCTAGAATCCCTGGCTAGTTGCATTCCTAGGTAGTGTAAAAATTTATTCTGCTGCAGGAGTGTTCCATTCTGTGACAATAGCAAATCTATTATTTAAAGTAGGGCACATATTTGTCAGTATTACTCTCATTCACGTATCCAAATATATTAAGAGCTAATATGAAAAGATCAAACTGTGATGTTTATGTAGACTCTTCAAGCTTTGCTTCTTTGATTATAAGAAGTTTTGGCATTACTAGAAATAAAATACAAAATTAAAGGAATACAAAGGAAAATAAAATAACTTTTATTACCAGAGCATATTTTTAGGATGCTGTATACAAGTTCATGGTATAATGTCTTTGTCTGTTAACAATATTTTACTAAATAGCAAAAGAATGCGTGGTTTTCAAGTGAAAGTAAAAGTGGGAAATACTAGCTTATTGTTAAATAAAAATAATCAACAAATGCTTTTAGAGGAAGCATTCCCATCTCCTTGCACCTTCAGCACGGGAACATCTGAAAAAAGCTGGTATTACTAGTCTGTACCACCCTGTCATTGATTGAGAACTCTTTTCCAGATGAAATGCCTGAGAAGGTCAAATTCAAGCCCTCTCTTCTCTGGTTTTTAATTTTTTTCATCTTCTTGATTACAATACAACAAATTCTGTCAAGGCAGTCTTCAAAACGGGTTAATTTAAACCTTTCCATCTGTGAAGATTATCTATTTTTTACTTTCAATTTATAGCTCAGTTCAACTGAGTGCAAATAGTAAGGTGTAGTAGGGCTATTCCAGGAAGTGCTACTGGGGATCATACTCAGTTCTGTCTCATATAATTTATTTTTTGTTCTAATTAGCTTGTCCAGCAGATGCAGCATGTTCAGGTCTCCTTATGTTGCCCTTCTTTTTATTGCTTCTAATTTCAACCTTTGCACAGTTATCCAAGGCAAAATATGGTCTGTCCCACATAAACAAAGAAATGTAGTGTTGATTTATATTATAAACTTCTCTCTAACTATTATTATCTTCACGCAGTCCAGTTTCAAAGCAACATACTTCATGAAGGTCATTGTAATTATATCTCAGTGTTACAAGTATATCAACATGTCCAAAAATCTGATGACAGAAAGGTCATGTGAGGCAATGCCTGAAAAGCTGTGGATGAAACTGATTCCAGTCATTCCCTTCAAAGCCAATGCTGTGGACATTCTGATTGCTAAGACAATAATAAACTAATATGAGAATAAAACAATTTATAGCAAGCATATTGAGAGAATGAAACAGAAGATGGGTCTCAAAGCCCTGTTGTTAGATATAACACTGGATATGTTAATCAAGAAATGGCATGGACAGCTTATCTCTTTTCAAATCAGATTCTGAACCATCTGACCACATGCGGATAGGCATGGGTTGAGCCATGTGCATGCCAAGCTTCTATTCAAATGGCTGTTCTACACAGCAATTATTGACAATACGGAGCAGGAAAAAAATCCCTTGTAATATTTAAGATATATTTACTAATTTTGAAAGCCTGTATTCTTAGGTCACAGTCTGGCAAACAGAAAGGTAGGAAATGTAGCCATGCTGAGAGATGAGCATGATGCTGGAGATGGGTATTTTAGAGAGTGTCCTAAAACTGAGAAAGATTTATCTCAGGATCCTTCGGAACACCATGCATTAACACTACTATCAAATTCAGGTGTTAGCTATTTCTCTGAATCTTTTTTTTTACTTCTGAAATAAGCGTAATATGTATATGTGTTTTTGTGTGCATGTCTTTTTGCACTATTTAAATCTCTTACACTTCATCTAGTTGCATACATCCTCTTCCTTGTGAGATGCCAGTGCAGATAAATAACAGTGCTCCATCACATCATAAAATATTTTCCTGAAGAAACAAGGGATACTACAATATTGGTTTGTTAAAGACATTGTAAGGACCTTCTTTTGAGGAACGGGTTATGAATACAGTTGTTAGAAGCAATAAATGAAAAAAATTATTTATGTATATGCGATGTAGATTTTTCCAGTTGTGATAACTACCCATATACCCATGACATATACAGTCAAAAGGAAAAATATTTCCTGTAATGTTTCATTTACAGTTCTTAGCTATTTCTAGAAGTACTGTAAGTATAGACAATATTCATATTTGCCTGATTGTGATATTAGTCAGCTCTTTGCTGGTTTGGTTTGGTTGTTTTACTGAGCTGGAGGCAAAATAACTCCTTAAATTTTAGTAGGACCATTTGCAGACATAGATTGTTTTCGTTTTTGGGCTGTCACCATGCCTTTTATTCCGGACCCAAACTATGCAGGGATGCTCATGAAAACTTCTTCAGTCGGAAGAATTGCCACTGCAAGATAAAGGAAATGAGCAAAGAGAATTAGGATGTTTCAGTCTTCAGTTCCTCACAGTATTGTTTGTGGTACAGTGGTTATGTGGGGTTTTCTTTCACTCTATGAATGCATTTAAAGTGCTTGTAGCATTATTTATTCTATCTTACATTTCAATCTATTTTTCTTTTCTTGTGCCACATCCTCTTATTCATATTTAATCGCTTTTCTGCTTCTTCTTCTTACCAGGATGTTTTGTATCTTTTAGAAAGCTTTCTACTCAGCAGCTGTATTTCTGAGCCCTACATGAAATGATTAGAACTGAAGTAAATGCCCAAAAGTTTTGGGTTTTTTTAAAGAACTTTTAGTTCTACAAGCATACTTAGTCACATTCAGTTTTAAGAAAAAGGAAAAGCTCTGTGTTACGTACCAGCCAGTAACAAAAAATTTGATCTGTTTTCATTTCTCCTAAGACCATTCTGAATTGAAAGATAATTTTTGTTTCTTTCTTGCACACAACTTGCTAGATCTTTTCCTTTTTTCCTGTTCCTTGATACCCAGTTGTAGTGCTAGTATCATTTGATGTAATAAACCTCTCTTTATGCTGTTCCATGCTGTATACTGAAAATGGTCTATGTGGGTGGGAAAACAAGCCTTCTTTACCTTTGGTTAATATCCAACGACGAGGGTAGAATCAGTATTACTCATTAGCTAATTAAATAGTTATTTTATAAACATCTCGAGTGGAACAGCATAAACGTGACACACATATCACAGTAGATTTTTGATGGTAGTATTCCTCTGAAAAATGAGCATTTGTAGCCATTTAGTGAAAGAAGAAAATTTGACACTGGTCTCCCTCATTCTGGAATAGCCATTATAATTTTTTTCTAAAATGGAGATGATGCTGAGTTCCAGAATTTTGATTCTAACCTTGTAATTCCTTTTTTCAGCAAGAGTCAGTCAATAAATCTGAGACACTTTCATGAATGGTTTCAGAATAACTCTTAGTATAAACCGAGATTAAATATTTAGGTCTTTTTTCTGCAACGTTATTGAATAACTTCTATACAGTGGCTAGTTCAATAATTTTTAGAAGGATAAGAGTTTTTAAAAATACTGGGAAGTTTAAAAGATATTTATAATATGCCTTGCTTCCAGGAGCATTTCTACATTTTGGTAGAAATTAATAATTGTACAAATTCGGGGCAAAGCATGTAATATAAATTGAAATTCTCAAATTTTCTGTGAAAATCCATAGAAACACTGTATCTTATACCTTATTTAGCACTTTACCATACAAGTTCTGCATATGACTTTTCAATTTTTATTTCTAATTGTAATGTAGTTCTAACTGCAAAGTTGAATAAATTGAAAGGATTTTTTTCCATTTCTAATTTTTACATAATGAGAGATGGATTATCTTAGAGTTATGCAGAGGATTCACTGCGAATTTGGACTTGCCCATTTAAAGAAGATAGAAGCAGATGGCCATGTCTGGGGAAGATACAAAGCTGCACTCTGAAAATATGTCATAACTGTCAGGTACCCAAACGAATACATTCTCATGAGTTTAGCAAAAACAGAAGGGCAAAAAATAAGAAGGGTGGCCTGAGTAAGAGTAAAGTTTTATCTACCCTGTACCATATTTGACCAGTTATGAATGGTCTGGGAAATGTGTACTTGCGAAACAAATGCACAGTGGCGCCTCTTTAGAATGTTGTAATAGCTTTCAACTATTTGCAGACAAAGGTTCTCCTAACCACAAGTTCCTCCTGGATGTTTTATGTGTATTATATAACCTTACTAGTTTTATATTCTATGGATTTACCCATTCTCCATTGAACCCGTATATAATTTTTGTTCCCAGAAGGAATTTTTGTGGGGAGTTAAGCACTTAACTCAATATCTAACCACCATGAGGGCATTGCACTTTTTTTCCCGATAATTTCAGAAGACTGAAAAGTGTGTCCATTGTTTATATTCTAAAGTTTTCATTTGTGTAACTTGCACCCAGCAGACTGTGACACCAGCTGATGCCAATTTTTTGCATTTCAGCAGCACTGTTAATTCACAGAATTAAGACTCTTAATTCCTGAGACATAGAATAATTTTCTGCTGGATCGTGGGGGTTTTTTTCTAGTTAGGCATATTTTTCTTATATCAAGAGAAGTCCTTTGTTACATCATTTTAGAGGAAAGTCTTATGAGAGATTCTGAATACTTGAACCATAGAAAAAGCTCTAATTTGTTCCTTTTACTCTGTCAAGTGTCAGAAAGCTTGACTATGAGATACAGGTTTTGTATAACCAAGCCCATTGTTTTGCTTTTCCTTTCTGAGAACATTCCCAGGAATTAAATGTTGAAATCATAAATATTCCATTATTTGAATTGTTTGCTGTCTATTCAAAGAATTAGAATAACCCCTACCTGCTTACTAGGTAGCTCACAACCCTCAGAAAGAGTGAAATGATACTCATAATTGCCCTGCCCTCCCTCCCCCCTTGGAAGGTATTCTATGCTATCTTCATAGGCAAAAGAAAGGTGACACTGGAAAAGAAAGAAGTTGAATAGAAGAAAGAAAAACACTGCTGAAAGTACAGATTCAGGGAACAGGGAAGACTATTTTACCTTGTATTACCAGGTATTTTACACAAAGCTAAAAATAGACCCTATTTCACTGAGCAACATGGACTCCATGGACTATATTCCCCCAGGTGTTTTTGGAACTTAGGAGGTAGTTTTATATCATGACCACAGAACAATAAATATTCATCACATTTTTTTTTTCATATTGTTAAATTATATATGGTCTTTGCATCTTTTCTTTTCGTTTCTGAGTGATGTACTCCCCTTCAGAGCTTACCATACTCTAATAATTCCTATAGGCAAAAAAACCACCCTTCGATGTTATAATTCTGAGCCAGTGGAACTGACAGCCTGTGTCTGCCTACATGGTATGTCTACATGTTAGGAGGAGTTCCCTTGGACAGTGTATCACTTAGAATTACTGATAATTTAGGCAGGCAGCTACATTTTGGTGGTTTAACAGGTAGCTGGCCTTCACGCCCATCTGCTGTATTTTCAAGCTTTCACTCTACAGTAAATACCAAATTTATCTGCTTCACAGTGAAATAGAGATGAAGTATTGTTCATTACCATCCATGCAGGAAAACTCTTGATAAGGTACTACAAAAGCACTAATGCTCAAATGCAGTGTTGCCGTTTATCTTGTAGCTACACTTTGAAACCAAGAGGCAGTGGTGCCATTTAAGAGTTGGACTTGATGATCCTTGTGGGTCCCTTCCAACTCAGAATATTCTGTGATTCTGTGATGGGGAAATGGAAATATTACTATTAATCCTTCCAACTCAATCCCCTGTTACTCACAGGCTGTTGGGTCTGGTCCGCCTCACGCGAGTCATGAAATCCATGAAGATAGTGAACCCACTACATAGTTGAGTACGCCACACCTGTAGCCACACCCTCTCCCCATATAAGGTCCGGAGGAGAGCCCTGAGAGCAGGGCTTGTTTCAGATGTCTGGCTGTGCTTGCCACGCCAGCGGGGGGGCCCGGGCCCAGGACTGGGTGTGCTTGATGTGCGAGGGACCGGGGCCAGGGCCAGCTGTGCTCACCGTGCAAGCAGGGCGGGGGGGAGCAGGGTTGGGGCCGGCGCCGCGAACCCTGCAAGTGAGAGGGGGGGGAGCAGGCACGGGGCTGGCTGGGCGAGCCCTGCGAGCGGGGCGGGGAGGAGCGGGGACGGGGCTGACTGTGCGAGCCGTGTGAGTGGTGGGGCTGGGGGCCGATCAAACTGGGGTCGCGGTAGGTTCTGTGCATGCGCCAGGTCCCACAATTGGCTGGAAAATCAACAGTGAGTATGGGATCTTACAAATTACGGACCGTGACTGTGTGGAGGATCCCTGTATCTTAATTAAAGACGAGGTGAGCAGCAACAAGGTACTAAGTGCCTGGTTTAATTTTGTAGAAAAAATTTGGAAGAGACCATTTTCAAATCCAATTGAGTGCCATAATTGTATTTAATGATTTTTTCAGGAAATAATCACACTTAGTATTTTAGGACTTCAGAAAATTTTGAACTGATATATTGTTTCTCTCATGAACATTCTTCCACAGTAAAGCAGCAGCTGAAACATCACCTATAGCAACAGTAGCCATGGGGAAATATTTTTTCTCTATTAGTGAAAGCAAACCACTATCACAAAATGAAGTGCACAAAATTACATAGAAGAAAGAATATCTCATGCTGCTGCTTACCTGGAATCTTGATGAAGTATACACTCTTAATGCTTAATTTACTTTTTTAGATTTTTAAATTATACTTGAATTTAATAATGTCATATATTTTAATCTAGACTCCTCTGCCTCTTGTTACTCCAAGGATGATATTGAGTTGCCTTAAATATATGTGTCAGCTGCATAAATAATCAGCACAAATACTTTACAAAGTGTCATATAGTTGTTGCCTTTCTTCACCTTTTGGTATTTTAATTATCGTAGATTATTATGTCTTGAATAATTTGTTAACTTCCCATTAAAATTAGATGTCATGTTGTGTTTCCTTTATGAGAGATTTATTTCTTTTTATGGGAGATATATGCACCCTTCTAAGCACTTGGAAACCAGGCTTGGTTACTGGATATGCACTCTCCTTCTGTTCTGATCTTTTACATCAAAATCAGTAAGACCACTTATGCTTCCAAACACCATATTCATATCCTTTTCTTGAGCAATAATAGTGTTGAACAAAGGAAAAACTGACTGATCACTCTGTATATCATTAAGCGCCTCTACACCGCAGACAAAAGATCTTGTACAATTAGCATCCTATCTTAAAATCCACTTTAGTACAGTGGTAAGTGTCCCCACCTTTCATGCGGGAGACCGAGGGTTCGATTCCCACCAGGGACACAGTGGTGCCATTTAAGAGTTGGACGCGATGATGCTTATGGGTCCCTTCCAATTCAGAATATTCTGTGAATCTGTAAGCAAATTCAGCTTAAAGAATTGGTTACTAAATACTGTCATTAAAGTAGTATTAGGGGAAAAAAATACAGAAAATAGTAAAAAGACTTTAACTGTATTTCACAGTTATTAGTCATTTTAGTCCTAAATCTGATAGCCCAAGGATAGTGACATTGATGATACTAAAAAAAAAAAAGAGCGTGCTTCTGAGTAAATAATGAAATAATCCTTAAAGGGATAGAAATGAATTTCCTAGCATTCTTTATTCCACTCATCCCCTGGAAATTTGAGAGGTAAAACTGAAATAACCCAAAGATATGGCAATAGCGGTTCTCTTAAGTAAATGCCAATAATAAGATTATACTAAATCTGATGAGAAATTTAGAAATATTTTGTTTTCTTAGAAATTCTGTCACCTCTCAAAACTGTAAGAAATGGAACAAGAAAAATTAAGTAGGTAGGTCAAAAGCAGGGGAGAGAAGAGAAAATAGAGAATTTGAAAATAAATAGTCAACAGCTTGATTGTGAGAATACTCATCTGTGCTTTTAAATCCTTCCTTCAAGTACCCATTTTTCAATTGATATAGCAAATTGTTCTGCATGCTACAACTCATTCATAAACATTCATAAATTTATAAATTCTATAAAGGAATTTTAATGGCATGATGGAGTTACATATTTTGTTATTCTCTGAAGTCACTGTATAGACCAAAATGTGCAAATGTGTTTTGAAAAATAAAGTATTTTGTAAGATATCTATACTTATAACTATCCTTGGAAGATGTCATAGAATGTTTGATACTAAAAATATATGCATTTCAGTAAGAAAATGTGTTTAAAATGCTGATTTCCAGTTAAAATTCTTTATGGGCCTGATCCAAAGCTTATTGGTATTAGTGGAAATATTCATACTCATTTTAGCAGATTTCAGTTGGCATCAGACGCCAACACATTAAAAATTACTAGTTGGAAGAGCTTTTTCTTTCTAAAAACACTGGAGGCAAATACATTAGTTCAAAACCAGTGGGATATCATTTTGAACTAAATCTATAATTCCAAAGTAGAACATGTGCAGGATAGGACTGAACAGTGATTTAAAACAGATTTGAATTGGACTGGCACACTTAACTGACAAGACTTGGGATTATTCTGTGCTCTGAAAAAGCATTTAAATCTGCATGCTTCCTGTTTTTCTAAGGCTAGCAATCAATTTGGGGCATTTTAGCACAGTACATCACTTATTTCTGTTTCAGATTCTAAAAATTGCTTTGAAGTATGTGCCAGAAGCAAAATTATTTCTGCCCGTAGATGAAATAACTCATTCTGTGTGACTTCCTCAGATGTGAAGTCAATCTCTGCTTAGGAAAAAATATTTTTAAAAATAGAATAATACTTAACTCCTAATTTTAAGTTTAGCATTTAGCTTTCAAAAAACCTTCTGGGCTAAATTGTGGAACAGAGTCAAGAAGCCTTTATGACAGAGGTGCATCAAAGGTATCTATCTCAGTTGGGCACAATCTACTCTGACAAATAAGAGAAACAGAGGATCTGTTGTCCATTACATGTTAAGCATGTTAAGTGAAAAATCTTACTTGAATCCTGCTGGGTAAATGGTTATTAGAAAAGCATGGAGGTGGTAGAAAAAAATCATTCAGTTTCCAGTATTTTTTACTTCTTAAAAATGCAAGTTCATGCAAAGTAATTGGAGCCTGTTGCCTCTTCTCCTAGTTTTCTCAGATAAGTAGTGTATAACATGCCAAAAGAAAGGAGGGTTGGTTTTTCTCTTCAGTCTTTACCATGGAAAGAGTTCAGGGAAAATTTCTGTCTGCTGTTCTTGAACAGCTGTCCTGCTAGCTGGTGTGAGGTCTTGTGGCAAGCTTTCACACATATACAGAAGATCAGGAACAGTACACAGTCTGTCCCTGTGTAGATTCAAAGCAGTATATAAATAGAAAATCATACAATTAAGCTGCATTTGAAAGAAATATCTCTTTCAGACCATCACAGTTATAGTCACGTTACTACTGTCTGCTTTTCAAAATGTTTTCTTACCAATTTTCTGCATAACTCCAAACTCTCAAATATTATGAGATCATCACAATGAATATCATCATTTCTGTTACTGAGGCATTAGGGTCAATTGTATCTACCTGTGTTAGTATAGATTATAAGGACATTTCATATAAAGTGAATGCAGGGCATGTTATCACTAAGGATAAGATCTGTGAGTCATAGTAAAGACAGTTCTAGGGTTTTCCAGGAAACCAAAACATTTTCATTAGTGGCTAAAGTGGATTTCTGAAGCTATTAGTTTTGCCACTGTCCTGTTTGCAACATTCCCAGATGTAGTGAAAATCCCCAAATCCCTTCCCTTCTTGCGGTTGGGAGGACACATTTTCTTTTAAGGATCCGTCACTGACTGAAACTTTTGTGTACGTGAAAAATAAGTGAATTTGGTTGATATTATAAAATACAAAGCACAGTTGAGAATGAGCATATTAAACATGTATAAATTAATGTGACATTGTGATCTGATCCAGATTTCTGGAATGAATAAACTGAAAGCACTGATAAATGCTTTAGACATGTAATAGACTAGAGGATGCTTATACAAATTTTGAAAGATGTTTGCATTATTTAATGGTATGTGGTGTAAAGTTTGGTATGTGGTGTAAAGCTTATGGAACATTCTCTTTTGGTGACTTTGAACCTCTTTCTAGACCCAGAATTGCACAGTAAATGTGAAGACTCATTTGAAAAGAGTGATTAACAATAGAAATGTATCTTTCCAATGAAGCGTTTACTAAAGCTGTTTGAAGATCAAATCCTGAATAAGCAAAAGTTGTCCCAATTATGGTTCAAGTGTGATTCTGCATGGTTTTTTTATATAATTAGATAGCATATTGGAATTATAGAATTTTGATAAAGAGAGGTTTGGTGGAAACTGTGCTGCCCTGGTATTTTGCGAAGAGCTACTGAAAATAAGTTAAGTGTGAAGTATTACCCAGATGGTAAAAAATCACTCCAAGGAATTTAAATTGATACTCAAAATGTTGCCGTGTTCATGAAGCTCTTTTTGCATCTTTAAAAAGGAAATTGAAAGTACACTAATCCGTGCCAGTTGTTTGTAATTTATTACAGGGAAGTTTAAATGAACACAAAAATTGCAGGTGGAAATTTGATCTCTCCCTTCATTGAAAACTTGCAGTATAATATTCTTATAATCCATATTTTGATCTGTGTTTGCTATATTATCATGAAACTGAGCGTTCTTCAGGGAAATATCAGTAAAACACCATGCCCTTAGGAAACAACCGTCAGTGTTAATTTAGCTACAGAGACATTTCTGTCAGTGTAAGCAAGATTCCTTATGATCCTGTGACGCAGTGCTAGTTTCAAAAAAAAATTTTTATTCAAAGGATTCATTATTGTGTTTGAAATTTTTAAATCAGTTCACAATACCAGTCTAACATAAACCTTTTTTCAAATTCCATAACATTACAATAGTCATACCATTCTAAACTGTTTTGCTGTCTAAAGTAATGGAGTTCTTTTGTCCCAAATTTCGCATATAATTTTGTTATCCAGTGTTTGATATATGCTTAATGCAAACTGAGTCAAGCAAGTAATGCTGATTTAATTAAAGAATAGAAACATACAGATTTAATTGGTATTGTTGGCATAATAATCAGGATTAATTAATATAATAAACAGCACATGCTTTGTCGGATGTGGCTTATTTTGAAAAAACAAAATTAAGTACTTCCTTAATTAAAATATCTATAAGAAAGAGTGCAGAGAAAGAATCATCGAGGTTAAGCAAGTACTTGTGCATGCTTCTGCGTAGCATTGTTTTCCTACAATCTCCAACACACAAATTCAACATCTCTATCATAGTTGCTTAGAGCACCAGCCACAGCTTCTGAAATGAAGTTGTATTCACAGAGATAATTTGAGGATTTTCAGGAGCATTTGGATGACAGCATTAAAGAGTATGAATGCAGATTTTATTTAAAAAATTATCATTGATATAATTCTGAAAGCAAATGGATTACTGTGGGTGAGGTCATAAAAATGCAAGGTATTTAGTTGTATTTGGCAATAATGACAACATTGCAGACTACTGATGCAATTTTTCTCCAACCTTTTCTCTGTGTGGCTGCTGCAAACACACTAAATAAATATTTTAAATGAAGACTGTATTTCTAGCTCCCCTTCCAGTAAAAAATGGCTTTCAAGGATCCTAGAGACCCTGTTTGTCTTAAACAAAACAAAACAGTAGATTTGTCTGACATATTACTCTTCTTGATTGTAATAATACTGGATTCCATCTGCCTGTGATTTAAATTCATTGTATCATACTGTGTGAAAAATCATGTCTTGCAAAATAGTATTTAATCATTTAAAACTTTTAAATATTTTAAATTCATTTTGTTAGAGTTAAACCATAACCACAAAACTTCACATTTTCTTTTGGAATAGATGTGCCTAGAAGTAACTCATCATTATTATAGCCATACTGATTCATAAAACATTCTCTAATTATTCAATTTACTTACATTATATATATAATGACAGTTTGTATACTCTGTAGTTAAATTCATTTTCTCATATATTCAGTTCCTTTCATGTTAAAAAGATTCCTACAGACATTAGAGAAGCATAAAACTACAGTATAGGCATTTTTAAAGGACTTCTGAAAAAATCAGGATTTATGGTAAAGTCTGATAAACATCTTAAAAGATGCTGCTAATACTTCGCTTTCCTGTAGTGCTGTTCTTATTAGCTGGTCTTAAAGCCCTCTAAATGGACTGGTGTTATCACGGTTGAGGCAATTCAGGCAAACTGACATTAAACTGATTTTTTATTGTCATCTGGTAAACAACTGAAAAGTCTAACAGTAACTCCTGAGTGACAATGCAGCAGTTTTGACATTGGACTACAGTGTTTCCTCCTGCATTATGATCTGCTTTAGTTAGACAGTCTTCTATTAAGAAAAATAGTTGATTTTAATTTTTAACGTTGTTCTTGTGGACAATAAAAAATGTAAGGGTTCACATACCTGTTCATGATAGGCAGATTGAGGCAAAAACCTATTTCCTTTAATCTTTCTTGGCAGACCTGGTAGTTTACTTCTTGAATTGTTTAGAATATTTCTGCAAAACTTGAGAATTGTGCCATCTTCAAACTGCCTCTGGCTTGAGAACTGGTATTAAAATGCAGCACAGCACAGGCTAATTTGCTCTGGGGTTGGAGCAAGCTTCACAGCCTATTCAATGATATTACAAGGTTTCTGTACCTATGTAGGGTTTTTTTAACTTGTCTTGCTCTGTACAGAATTGTTGTGAATACTGTGTGGTCACATCTCACGTGCCTTAAAGGGATTCTGGTTTTATTCCTTTCTGCTGACCTTTCATATCACCTCTTTCATCCTTTCTCATGAATCAGCTGCAGTGTTAAAAAGCTGATGAGAGAACTTGATGTAAGAAAAGTTTAAAGCATTTTAAGTTAAAATAAAGAGATTTTTCTGGATTTTTCTGCAGCAGTTAAACAAGGCAGTTTTGAAGTGTTTATGTCTACAGGGTTTATTTCTAGTGTGCACTTGTATTAATACTTAGAGCAGATGAATATTTAACAGTATTTCAATGCATTCTTTTTTTCATAATCTTAAACTTTTCTTAAGCTCTTTTCCAGCAACTAGAGCATTTTTCAGACAAGAAGCAAATTAGCCATTGAACTAGGTAGTGTAAACATTACCAATGTTTGATAAACAAAGTCGATGCATCATCTTTTGTATCTAGAAGGAGTTGTGTAAATCCTTATTTTCTCTTAGTAGAAGGAAAATGACCGCATCAGATAGTTCAGATTTTCAACTGGATACCACAATTTATATTTGGAAGGGGCAATCTCTTAACAGAATGCTCTCAGTGAACAGCTGGTACACAGTAAATTTAATATCATTACAACTGCATTCCAAGTGATTTTATGACTCAGCCTTAGTTTGATACCAAGACTAGAAGCTTAAATTATGTTCAATTTTGTTTCTTCATACTTCAGAAAGTGTTTACTTTAGAAATAAGTGAATAATATTGTTAATCTCTTGATTTATGTAATTCTTGACAGTCTTAAAAATCCTGATAAATAATTGATCTCTTCCAAGAAAATCAGTTCCTCTCCATTGGCTTGTGTAAAAATTGTTTGTTTCTGAATACGTAAAATCTTTATTCTAGTGTTGATTTACTAGGTTTAGAATGTTCTACTGGGGAAAAAAAAATATTCCAACACAGAATGGCTTCACTGTAGTGACTGTAGAATCATTATTATAATTCAACTAGTCTGTGCTACGTGTACAAAAGTGTCTTCCAAGAAACTACCTCTGCATTCCCACATTCTCAGGCAAAAGGAGTTGTTACCTTGAAGACTATGTTTTCATTATGAGGGGGAAAACTTGTAATGATGGCAGATTTATGATAAAAACCAACTCTTACACACCACCAGGACCCTTTCTGACTGGCTGCTCTCCAGCCACTCTGTCCCCAGCCTGTATCGCTGCATGGGGTTGTTGTGGCTGAAGTGCAGGACCTGGCACTTGGTCTTGTTGTACCTCATACTACTGGATTTTGCCCAGCCAGCCAGCCTGTCAAGGTCCCTCTGCAGAACACTCCTACCCTCCTGCAGATTGACTTTCCCTCCAGCTTGGTGTCATCTGTAAATTTACTAATGATGGTCTCGATCCCCTCCTCATCATCATCCACATCATCAGTAAATATGTTGAACAGGTCTGGTTTCCAACACTAATCCCTGGGGAACACCACTAGCTACTGGCCACCAACTGCATGTGGCACCATTCACCACCACTCTCTGGGCCTGGCCATCCAGCCAGTTCTTAACCTAGCAAAGAGTGCACCTGTCTAAACCTTGGGCTGCCAGATTTTTCATTAGTTTGCTATGGGAGACTGTGTCAAAGGCTTTGCTGAAGTCCGGGTAGGCACCTCCACAGCCTTTCCGATATCTACCAGCTGATTCACCTGGTCATGAAAGGAGATCATGTTGGTCAGGCAGGACCAACCTCTCCTAAATCTGTGCTAGCTGAGTCTGATACCCTGTCCATCCTGTGTGTGCTGTGTGATTGCACTCAGGATGATATGCTCCATAACCTTGCCAGACACTGAGGTCAGGCTGATAGGCCTGTAGTCTCCTGGTTCCTCCTTCTGGCGCTTGTTATGGATGAGTGTCAAATTGGCCAGCTTCCAGTTATCTGGGAAATCCCAGCTTATGGTGATATATGTGGTGGAGAGCAGCTTGGTGAGCTTTTCTGCCAGCTCCCTTATCACCTTGTGATGGATACTGTCTGCTCCCACAGACTTATGAGGGTCTAAGTGGCTCAGAAGGTCACTGACTGCTTCCTCCTGGATTACAGGGGGCTATTCAGCTCAGGAGGCCAGTTGTCCACAGGATGACCTGCCTTATTGTTGAAAACTGAGGCAAAGAAGGTGTTAAGTACCTCAGCCTTCTCCTTCTGTTTGGTAACTCTGTTCACACCTGCATCCGATAAAGAGTGGAAGTTTTTCTTGTTCCTCCTTCTATTAATGTATGTATTTTTTAAAACTCTTTTTATTATCCTTTACAGAAGTGGCCAGATCAAGTTTAAATTTTGCTTTTGCCTCTCTAATTTTCTTTGTACATGACCTAACGACACCCTTAAACACTTCCTTAGTTCCCTGTCCTTTTTTCCAAAGATGACAATCCTCTTTTTTTCCCTGCAAAAAAGTTTTTTGAGTTCTTTTTTTCCATGCAAAAAAGCTTTTTGAGTTCCTGCAAAAGCTCCCTGCCCAGCCAGGCCACTCATCTTCCCCACCAGCTCACCTTTAGGTGCATTGGGACAGCCTTTAAGATTTGTTTCTTGATGTCCACTCTTCCGGGACTCCTAAGGGCTGTTTCCGCAAGGTGGTCTCCCAAATCCACATCCTGAATAGACTGAAGTCTGCCCCCTGGGTAGAGGTTTTGTTTTTCTGTTCTTTGTTTCTTAGTTCCTTCTCTTTGACCCCTTCTATCTTTTTTCAGACTATTGTTTTGTTGAACTTTGCCTCCTTTGCCTTTAGTTTTTCAGATAATTGTAACTCTTGAAGATTTTTCCTCAGGGACCCAAAGTGGTGACTTCTTGTGATGGTCCAGAGATCAGCTATGATCCTGGTATCTACTTCCAGCTATGCCAGAAACTTGGTTTCCAGCTGTTTACTAGCGGAGCTTTATACTATTTCTTTGGGCTTGGGATGTTGTTTTCTTGTTTCCTTATTTCATGTGGTTCTGGAGACATACAGTGGCTGAAGAAGAAGGAAAACACTTGGGATTGAAGATTTTGGTCTGAGGCACATGAATACACTAATCCTTTACAAGTCAAAGTGCAGGCCATATTGTAGCACAACAAAGAAATAAGTGTGTGAGGACTGAGAAGGTATCTTTGATGACTAGGATAAAATTCTGGCTTCATGACTGAAAGTTATCTTGCTTAACAAAAACATTGATTTTACAACCTGGATTACGACTGAACAGCGTGGCTGAGCTTCCCACGTGGCAGAGGTGAAAGGATTGCTGAGTGAGTATGGAGTATGCTAAGAAAACTCTCTGTTGACGCAGCTAAACATTTGTGAAAACTTTAACTAAAAAAAACAGGATGTCTGTCATTAATTGTGATAGCAATGAAAACCTATATAAAATGAATAACTAAAAGGTATTTGAGGCTATTCTGTCCTTTTTAATTGAGTCAATATATAATTTTTCAAAGATCCTTTATCTACTGTTAGTTTGTCCTTGGTTTTTACATAAGTTTTCCCATGTTTGTCATGATTGTGGTACTGAGAACATTATTATAACCTAGTCCAGAAATTGTCTATGACAAATGTGTAGGTTTAATTAAAGCAGGAAAATCAAATGTAATACCAAAAATGTCCCTGTTATGTGTGGAAGAAAAGTTGCATTTAAACATGATTGACCTCAGGCACGGTACACAGAACAACTACAGACTGTATGCAATTTACTTCATGTATAGAGAGGCAGCAAACTGAATGACATTGTCAACAAATATTTGGAAATATCAGCTTGTACCTGGGCAGTAATTTAGATGTTCAGTGGCTGTGATAATATGGGCAAGGAACATAGCAGAAGTTAAAGACAGAGGCATCTAATTTCAATATTTTGATCAAAATATGCTTCCTGGCAGGAGAGACAGATGTAGCAAGAAGACTGAAAGCATTTGCTAGCAGTGCAGTTCTGCTGATAGTTTCCTGTAATTCAGACTCCCCCTTGACTTCCACTTCTGCATTTTCCCACTCTCCTTTTCTAACTCTTAAGTTCTCCTTTTTTTCATAGTTTGTTTTTTCTTTTTATAATATCTTCAAGTAGCTTTTTGTATATTCTGTATATGAATGCAGTGTAAAAGAGAACTTAAATTAGTTTTGAGAGGCTTTGCCTTTTAAAAATACTTCAAAAAACCACTAATTTGTGAATGAACCATCCCTTGATTAAAACTGATTTTCATATTTAGTGTCTTTAGTCTCAGATGGATTGTTCAGGGAGATGAACCTCTTTATTATATGCTCTTATATTCAGGACAGGCACAAATGGTACTTTCTGACCCCAAATTTATGATTTTGAGTTACCAGCTGCTGTGTAGATCCTTTTAAAAGACATTGTACCGCACCTGTTAGCTTCAGAAGACAGGCCAGCATTGCTTTCAGTTCCAGTTTACTTTATCAGCCAAGAACCTTTATCTGATACCTGCTTTTAGAATTCATAGAATGGTTTGGTTTGGAAGGTGCCTTTAAAGGTCATCTAGTCCAACTCCTGTACAAAGGGCAGGGACATCTTCGATGAGATCAGGTTGCTCAAAGTCCCATCCAAAATGAGCTTGAATGTTTCCAGGAATTAGTCATCCACCACCCGTCTGGGCAACATATTCTAGCATTTCACCACCCTCATAAAAAATTACTTCTTTATATCTAGTCCAAATTTACCTTCTTTTGGTTTAAAACCATTACCACTGACTTAATCTATTGCAGCAAGTTGTGCTGAAAGTTCTGTCCACATCTTTGTTATAATCTACCCTAAATTATTGAAAGGGCACAATAATGTCTCCCTGCAGTCTTCTCCAGACTGAACAACCTCAACCCTCTCAGCCTGTCTTCATGGGAGAAGTGGTTGACCTCTCTGATCATTTTGGGGGCCCTCCTCTGGACCCACTCCAAAAGGTCCATGTTTTTCCTGTACTGAGGACTCCAGAGCTGGATCCATTATTCGAGGTGGGGTCTCACCAGCGTGGAATAGAGAAGCAAAATCACCTCCTCACTATATACCTCTCATGTCTTGGTGAAAAGCAATACTTCAACCCACACAATGAAGGTGAAATATTTTTATATTCTCTGAGTCAGTCTTTCTAACTGTCAAGATAAATTTAAGAGAAATCATACCACAAAGCTCAGAATTCTTACTTTCCCATGGGAGTTCTTAAAGGATTGGCCATGTGTGGAAGGATATTGCTCTGGAACCCTTCACCTGAGAATTGTGAAGTAAAGTCGTACAAGTGTGATGGTCTTCCTTTTTTTAATAATCTTCCTCAATGAATTAACTTTAAAATCTGGCAAAAAGTACCAGACCTTGGTAATAATGGGTCTATGCTGAATCTTTGTCTTTTGTGTGGCAACCATTGCTGTGTTTGCTTTAGTATAAATTATGTGTTAACTCAAGTAGAAGAAAGATGGTATTTTCTATGAGCAGGTAGTTACTGTGATTGAAACTTCTGTACATCTCTGTGGTGATTACTGCATGTCTTGGGCTTCTAGAAAATGATGAAAACAACTGAAGTGCAGGTTGATTAGAAATAATTTGAAGGCACTTACGAATTACAGACTTCTAGTCTTTGTATTGGTAGTCTGTGAGGTTAGCTGAACTTAAATCAAGTTTCACTTAAGATTTACTTTTAAACTTGACTGGTCAATTTTCATATTCGTGGAGTTCATCGTATATATGTAGATGGTTTGTGGGTTTTTTGATGTTTTTCCAAGTTGGTTGGAAGAAAGGAAGATGCTTTCAAAAGAAACCCCTATGTATGCCTCGTTTCTTTGTGCAGATTTATTCTTCGTTTACCAGTACTGTAGCTTTCCCAATTACTTAAATTTTGATTCACCCTTTATTCTCTGAGCAGAGTTGATTTTAATAGCTTAATGCCTTGTTTTCTATCTTGAGGAAAATTCAGTTATCTGTTAACTGTACTAGAAAGAGGCCAGTATACATGTCCCATTTGGTAGTTGACTCCTTGTTCATTTAAGATCTCATGTCATTCTCCTTGGAAATACCTAGTGCATGTAATTTAATCCCACCACCCTCATCATCCTTCTTTCATTTAGGGTGGTGCAGATAGAATGATTAAATAACATAGTCTGAAGTACTAATAATACTATAATTTTCAAGGCAACCCATTCCAGGAATTACCATCTTAACTTTTTTTTTACTGTGCTTCCTTATATTAGGTCCCTCCTTAAAAATGCTTTAAAGAAACTAAATAAGTGGCATTTCATCTTTTTATCATGAGATTTTTAAAAACTAATTAAAACCCCCATAAAAACACATTGCACATTAAATAAGTCCCTTTTAGTCCTTCTTTATCATCATAAGTTTCTAGTTTCTGAGTTTAGAATCTGTGGTCATTAGGAAGGCTTCTTTCTTTTCTCCTATCCTCTCTGTCTTCCTTCCTTCTCTCTCCTATTATTATGAAGAAGGATTTTGCCCACTTTTAATTAGAAAAGTGGGGGTTTTTCATTATAATTTCTCATTGTTTTAACGATAAAGCTAAAAGAAAATTATCTACTAGGTTTTGTTTTAGTATCTCTTACAGTGCTATCTGATATGTTGAGTTGTTAGTGATGCTTGTTTGCTTTTATAAAGGGAGCAAAAGGTGATGTGTAAATTTCTCAGGAGACTATAATCATCTGATTTCCAATTTATTCCAAATGAAGAATATGCTAATTAAAACAATTGTAATATTATTTCTGCAATTATTTGTTAATTATGATTGACTTAATTAACTACATACTTCTGTATACCCAGTTCTCTTGGGTGTGTTTGATAAGTTAGACAACTTGCCAGAACAAAACTTCATCAAAGAAAACACAGGGAAAATCAGTGTTATTTCAAAGCAGCTCAGTTCTGGACTTCCACCAGTCTGTGTAGTAGCATCAGTGGGCTTGAGGTAGTGAAAGAAATTGTCTTTTTCAACAACATCATATATACCAATGTTAATTTTTCTACAGCTGAAAATGTAGTTGAAATATATAGTTGTTTTACAATCCCTTTGAATCATGAGATATTGGAGCAATTAAATTCTTCTACATGACTCTCAACAGAAGTAAATATAGCAAAACAATAATAATGCTGCATTGCCAGCACATGAAATACAGGAATTGATTATTTGATGACTTTGAAGGTTTATTGAGAAAGAACTTTTATGCCACAAATTTTGTTAAAAGTAATAGTGAGAGCCAAGGCATGTGGTCCAGTGAACCAGGTGGACTGCTCTCTCCTCCTTTATTCCTCAGGTGAAATGGAAGCACACCTGCTTAAATAGCAGAAATACATCTATGATAAGAAGATCAGATCTGCCTGGTTTGAGTTCTTAGTTCACAAGTAAACGTGATTATTGGTGTTTGTTCATCAGTCTTTCTCATACCTGCTGAAACATAAATAAATTAAAGCAGAATGAGGCAATAATAACATACTAGGCCTGCCTTGTAGCTAAGAGATAGATAACTCTCTATAAAGCTGTTTTCCAAATCCAGTGTCTAATTTCATACTAAGGAAGTTTCATTTACTTATTAAAGATGTGCCAACAACTGGATGGGGTTTCTGATAAGGAAGAGTTTCCTACAATCTATTTTTCCTGACATTCTGATCAGACTGTTATCTGAATAGAGTTTAGTCTATGAATTATGGGGAATGGGAGAATTCCCACCAATATTAATGTATTTTTTTATCCCTTAGGCTCAGTTTCTGTTTTCCATTTTATAGTTCCTACACTCTTAAACAACTTTACTTATGTGTTTCTTCTGGACTGGAGTATGTTCTTGAAAGCTGCACCACCTTAAATCTTTTTAGCTTGGTAAATCAGTCCTCTTTATTAGACCGTGCTAATATTTATTGTCATTCATGGATCTAAGAATATTTTATTCTGAGAAGGTGTAACATGTTTGAAAATATCCCCTTATGGAGATATCTACCTGCTGAACTTCAGAGGGGAGAGTGGACCCTTACATTGCAGAGAAGTATCATGCTTTCAAGAATGGCAGAATTCTGTGGAAACAACTGAAGATGTTACCAGCACCTCCTTGTCATTGCACTTCTTACATAGGCTGTCCCCAGATCTGACTTCAGCAGAAGGGTTTCCATGAGAAGTTTTAATGTATCTTAAGCAAAGTAAACCAGATGAACCCACTCTGCCCAAATTGGGGCAGCTCATTTGCCCTATAAGCAGATTTGAGGCTGTTCTTAGACCCAGCTGTGGCCATGGAGCTGTTGAGTGATACTTTCTGTCTGAAGAGCAGCAGGGTGAGTGGTAATGTTTTCTGTTGCTGCAACTATTCAGTAGATGAAACTGTCCTCGTAACTTTCACATCATCCTAACAGAAGATAAATCATTCAAGGTTTCTATGTGTAGCACTTGTGTTGTGTGACTTTTCAACTAGTTGTGTAAGAGAGGCTTTAATTACATTAAACTGTGCCTCTATGTGGGAGTTTCTGTCCCACGACTAGTTTATGATTAATACAGTTTTTTACAATAATATTTGTAATTTATTTATTTTCATTTAGTGAGAGAACTTAGTAAGGTGTCATTTGTGATGGAGCATGAAAGTTTATAGTTATTATCTTCCAACATGGTTGAGCTACTGTAGTCTAATGGTTGTTTTTCCTATATCTTGTTGCGAGGACAGGCCGAGAGTCATTCATGAATCTTCACAGAAGTATGGTGAATGCTCTGTTTATTGCAAACGAACCACCACTTATATACCCTCTCCACTTCCATGCACGTACTGAATCCTATTCTAACATTTGCTGCTGAACTGCCTTCATGCGGCTTATCTAACCCCTGATTCTCTGGGGGCATCCGGCTGCGTTTTCCAGCTGCGCTTTCCAGCAGCGTGAACCCCTCTCGGTGCCCCCTCTCCTCTAAAAACCCTCTTCAATTCCCCCTTTTTCTTTTTGCGCAAGCCAACTTATTAGCAACAGTACTACCATTAACACAACCAAAATTGTTAAACTAATAACAGAGATTGTTAAATCAATAACCACGCGGTTCTGAAAAATAAACATGCTTCACACTAGATACATCAACAGATAACTGATTCAAATCTTGACAAAACTTGACTGGTAACATTAGGTAAACTTGACTGGTAACATTAAGTTCATTTTTGCTCCAACACACAAGCTGTTTCCATGTCGTCGTGGCTTGGGCAGCTGTGGCTCCAGGAATGAACATGGAGGTCACGATTGTTCGTCACTGGCTCTGGAGCAGTGGATCTCCACCACCTTCCCTTGATGACATGCGGTCCAGAACTACTAACAAAGGTCAACAAACTAGTAACATTAGGGTGAAACAGAAACAACTTGCGTAAATAACATGGCCCACCATGAGGACTACTGCACAAGTTTAGCGAATTCCGCAGGAGTTCATGTAGGCATGAGATAAGTTCAAACTGGGTCTTGTGGGATGACTAAACTTAAACAGATAGTCTTAATGGGTCAGATATGCAAATGTTATTTAAGTATCTTGCCATTTGAGAATTGGTGTGCCGATCGTGGATTCCCTGAGCACAATAAATCTAAGCTACTGACTAGCATTAGTATTGTCATTCTGCTCTCTACAGTTGGTACTTGACTCAGGCACAGGGCAAGTCCATTTGCTCGAGATCCACTGGCGTCCTGGGATAGACACACGGGTGTATCCACCCACATCCTGTGAAAATTAAAGGAACTGGACCATACCATTGACCATCCTTAGGGCTTCTATATCTTACCTGAACTTCGGAGAAGGAGGCTGTCCCTTGCTTACCATAATGGATTACTAATGGTGGTACTTCGCTATTACCTGGAAGACTCAGAAAATTTAGTGTAAACAGAACTTTGTGCAATCGATTCTGTGGGCTTTTTTCTTCTACAGTTCTCTGTTTATCTAACAACTCTTTTAATGTTCTATTTGCTCTTTCAACTATTTCCTGTCCTGTGGAACTATGTGGGATTCCAGTAACATGAATAATGCCCCATGTGGTTAGGTATTCTTTTACCTTTTTGCTTAAATACACAGGTCCATTGTCAGTTTTTATTGTCTGGGGGACTCCTTCTGGGTAACATTTTACTGTTAATTGTATGTCTACAGCATTTGATATTAGCCATTCTAGATTAACAGTTTGCATTGGAAACAACATATTTACTGGTTCCATACCTGTTACTTCCAGACACCTCTGTC
>WEKX01003742.1:154378-199650 GCA_013390025.1 Pitta sordida | reverse complement strand
GATCCTGTACCTGCTCTTCCCCCTGCTTCTCCTGTTGGTCCAGGGTGATGCAGGTGAGACGGGAAGGCGGGAGAGTGTGGGAAGTATAAACCTCAATGATGTGGGGGTTTCCTTGTCCTGGGTGGTGATCATGTTATTTGGAGAGATGGAAATGTTAGTGGGTTTTGAGGAGAACGGAGTTTCTCAAGTGACTTTCCAACCAGGTACAGACTTGAGGAGGCGAGATACCCTGGAAATAGAAGCCTGGCTTTGGGGAGAAAGCCCCTGAATGAAGAAGCCTTGCTTCTTATGTGGGTCAGGAAGAGGGTTGGATTCAGGCTCCAACCCTGCATCCAGTTGTTCCAGTTTGGATGCCACTGGATGGTCTCTTGCCCTATCCAGGGATGGGAGAGAGACCCTGGGGATATTTGGATTGGTGGGTTGCCTGAGGCACAAAGCTGTCCCTTCTCATCTAGTGCTGCGTCACCTGAGTGTCCCAAATCCCCATTACCCCAAAGCATGATCCCTGCAAGGGCTGGGCAAGGACTTGCCCTTTGAGGTCACACAAATCATGGAGCAGCCAGGCCAGGGATGTGGGATAGGAGGAGTCCTGTGCTTGCCAGCTGTGCTGGTCCAGGTGGTGTTGGGAATGCAGCTGAGGAGCCAGCGTGGCTCTTCCTGGACCTCACGCTGGTCCTTTCCACTCTCAGCTCTTGTCTATATCCAATTTAGGTGGAAAGAGTTCTTTTCATGAGACCCGTTGTTCTTGAAGGTGTGTCTGTGGGGAGCTGTTTTAGCTTAGCACATCTCCTGGCGTGAAATGCACACAGCGCATCAGCTTTAGTGCAACCACACACGGCTCTCCCACACTGTTGCTTTAATTGTTCTGTGTGTATCTTTCTCAATGTGAACAGGAGGTACACTTAACTGCAAATTCCGAAGGGGATATTGTAGTTTCAGGAGATGCATCCCCCCTGCAAGACTCATTGGAAGATGTACAGGACAAACTGTGTGCTGCAGAGGGTAAGGTCTGGGTTCCCAGCTGAGGAAAGAGTTTTTGCCTTCATCCACAGAAAGATATGTTACAAATTTCTTTCATGTCATTGCTTGTCATATCCTATCCTTCTTTATGCCTTATGGGAGATACCTAAAGAGGAAGAAATTAGTCTTTGTGTTTTTGCAGCTGTTGGTATTGGGGCTGCAGGATCCCCAGGCTACCCACCACCTCTCCACTCTCCTTCAGTCCCTGGAAGCCCATTCATGTTTTACAGAGGACTCACCAAAGCCACCAAAGAGTGAAGCATTTGTTTTACTGAGGACATGAACTAGATCTGTGTATGCATAGATTTGGAATCAGGGCTGCCAAAGCTAAGCCAGGCTCAAAGTGTCTGCAATAAGGACAGGAGCTCAGCTCTGCTGAGCCTGAGTCTCAGCTGCACCACAGACTTACATGGGCCTTGCCGGGGAGGTGGGAGCGAATGGGATGAGAGAAAGTTAAACCAGGTGATGAACTTGTGTCCTTTCTTCTTACAGTCTCTGGGGTTGACAACCTGGGAATTCCAAGCAGGACTTCCCCACTCGCTTCTGGCTCCTGGAACCATCTCCTGACATCTTCTCCCCTCCCTGCCTCTGCTGTCCCCAGCTGCTGCAGCAACAGCAGGAGTGGCAGCTGCTCCTGCTGGGTGCTGCTGGGCTGGAGACATCTCGTCCCAGACGTGGTGTCTTTGGGGCAGAGGCTGCTTTTCCCAGCTTGAATAAAGATGAGCATTTTGGCATTGCATGTGAAGGACGTGTGTCCGTGTCCTTGTGATGGAGGGTGTGCTGTGCCTGCTGGCTCTGGGGGTGACAAAGGAGAAGCACGTGGGGATGGTGGGGGTCACCAGTGTGTGTGTTCTCGGTGATGCTCCTTCGTGTCAGTGGAGTGGGAACACTGAGCTCCTGCCAGTGCCTGTTGGTCCAGGGTGTTTAGTGTGGGTGTCATGGAGCTGCCATGCAGATTGTCTCTCTAGGAAGTAGAAGTTATGTCCTGGTCCTGCCAGTCATAGGGGTCCCTTATCTCCAACAACCACTGTCCACCACTAAAGCATGACTGCAAGTGCCATATCTATGTAGTTTTAAATCTATCCAGGGATTGAGGGTGCACCAATGTCATGAGCAGCCTGTGCTTCTTCCTGACAGCCCTTGCAGCAAAGAAATTGTTCCTAATGCTCCATCTAAACCTCCCCTTGTGCAACTGATGCCATTGCCTCTGGTTCTGTGACTTTTTACGTGGGAGAAGAGATCTACCCTATAAAAGCCGTCTGTGCTGTTGCTTTCCAGAACTGCTGAGTTTGCTGAGGGATGTTTTGATNAGGAGGCCCCTCAACCTCTGGCCCTGCAGCAGGGAGGGACCAGGGGCAGCCCCAGCACCCCCACACAGATGGGTCCCTCTCTGGTTGGCCAATGAGACTTGTGTCAGCAGCAAGATGTGCCCGCCCCACCCACCAGGAGTGGTAGAAAACCAGGGTGTTGTGGGCAAAGCAGCATTCCCTGAGCCCAGAGGTGTCTGGACACAAGGAGTTCTGTTGCTGCCTGAACATCGAGATCCTCATCAGGTACGTGACTGTGGGGGCTCTTCGAGGTTATCTGCCCATTACCCTACTCTCTTGATCTCCTGGCACTTTGTGGTTTACGAACAGTTGGACGTGTCCATGTGTCAAATGAGGCCATTCGACCCATATAAGAAAGAGCAATAATTGTCTGTGAAGATCTGTGATTATCAGAGCAAACCTGGGGTTCCTGCCCTAATCAGGGACTGGGAATGTCTCTGGAGACTTGATGGAGGTCCCTGAGGGCTCATGTTATGTCACTCATGGGGGGCCTGCAAGACGAAGTAGGTAGGTGCTATTCAAGCAGCAGTACAGGGATTTTCCATTCTTTCAGGCTCTGATTCGGTAGGAAGCTTGTTTTGTCCCCCACCCAACTATGCTTCTGTGATCTAGCTGAACTGGCTCATTTTAAGCAGGGTTGGAAATAGATGAGCTACATGACCTCTGCAGCCCCAAACCCTTCTATGATGCTCTTGACCACAAAGGTCTCACCAGAAACCTCCCTCAGCAAGTGCTGAGCAGCTCCAAGGACAAGAATTGTCCCCATCTTCAAAACCTGGGTCCGTTCTCGATCTTGATTTGACTATTGGCTTTTTGTTGAATGCTGCCACGAGTACCTTCCAACAGGAAAACCCTCTCTGCTTTGGCCCTTGGGGAAGGGGAGGCTGAAGTGTGAGACTAAAAGCTGCAGAAATGTGTTTCATCTGGAAACTGCACTTGAAAATCTGTCTTGCCCCACCTTTGGTTGTGTCTCTCCAGAAACATATTTATTTCTCCTCAAAAGATAAGTGTTGGATGCAAAAGGCATGAGTGAGTACAGAGTCCCAGGGAAAATATCCTGTTTGCGTCTTCCACAGGTCTTTGAATGCTGTGTTGCTTACAAGTGCAATGGTCAGGCATTGCTTGTGCCACGTATTCTTTAAGAGAATTCGTAGGGAATTCAGGGAGAATAAGATGAGGGGGAAAGATCAGTGGGATTGCCCAACAGGCCAATACTTCCCCAAAAAATATAAATGCAAAAGGTGCATTCATGAGAGCCATCCTTTGGAACAGGCCACAGAAGACATTATTTCCTGTAACTAGTGATAGTCCCTCTGCAGTTTGACATATTATGGTTTTCCATCATCTCCAGGAATTTTGGTGTGTCTCCTCTGCAGCCCTGTAAAGTCCTGGGAGAGGCGTGAGCCATGCGGATCCTCTACCTGCTCTTCCCCTTCTTCCTCCTGTTGGTCCACGGAGCTGCAGGTGAGAGGGGAAGAGGGGAAATGGGTGAGGTGTCTCCCTTCCTGCAGCCACAAACCTCTCTCCCAGATTATTTTTTTAACTCTTTCCCTGGGCATCATCTTCCATGACAGCTGGAAAAACAGACAAATGCATAAAACGGGGAGGATTCTGTGCTGTGGGGGCCTGCCGTTTCCCCTATAAATTCGTGGGAACTTGTTCATTATTGAGTCACTGCTGCAAACCGTGAGTTCTGGAAATGCTTTTTTTCTGTTTGTATTGTCTTTCAAGTCAGCTCCTGGTTCACAGGCTTCATGTGTAAAAGCCAGGGGAAAAAAGATGGAAAAGTCCTTGTGAGTTTGGAACAGCCGTGAGTGAGGCTGAAGTAACCTCAGGTCACCAAGTACCTCCTCACATTCCTTCAGTCTTACAAGACTGGCCCACTGCCAGTGCAGATAGCCCAGATGTATCGTCCAAATGGGAAGGATGTCCTTGGGACAGTGTGAGGAACAGGATCCTCCTAATATCTGTAAACAGCCTTGGAGCCAAGGCTGCCACCACTGAGAAGAGTCCAGATCCATGCCAATTCAAATAGCTGGAGTTGGTCTTAGTGACGTTGAGTGTTGCCTCCCTGAACTTGTCATTGCAGGGAAAGTGGGAAAGAGTGGGAGGAAAAGTTAAAGCAGGTGATGAACTTGTGTCCTTTGTGTCCTTTCTTCTTACAGTATCTGGGGCTGACACCCTGAAATATCGACCAGGACATCCCCCTTGCTTCTGGCTCCTGGATCCATCTGCTGATTCCTCTCCCCTCCCTACCCCTGCTGTCCCCAGCTGCTGCAGTGACAGCAAGAGTGGCAGCTGCTCCTGCTGGGTGCTGCTGGCCTGGAGACATCCCAGACGTGGCATCTTTGGGGCAGAGGCTGCTTTTCCCAGCTTGAATAAAGATGAGCATTTTGGCATTGCATGGGTGGGACGTGTGTCCGTGTCCTTGTGATGGAGGGTGTGCTGTGCCTGCTGGCTCTGGGGGTGGCAAAGGTGGATTGATGGCATGAGAAGCACGTGAGAATGCTGAAAGTCACCAGTGTGCCTATCCCTGAGGATGTTCGTTCCTGGCCGTGATGTGGGGATACTGCACCTGTCAGTTGGTCCAGGGTGTTTAGTGTGGGAGTGATGGAGCTGCTCTGCAGATGCTCCATCCTGTGGAGCTGGAGCCATGTCCTGTTTGGTGTTTTTTTCATTATAATGCTAGACGTCTTTCTCTTCCCAGGACCCTACTTCCTTGGCACTCATTTTGTGGTGTGTAATGGTCCTTTCTTGTGAGAATTCCTCACTTCAAGTGATGATGACCTCAAGGGAGGCACTATCCTGCCTCTCTTTGGGAAAGGACNGACATCCCCCTTGCTTCTGGCTCCTGGATCCATCTGCTGATTCCTCTCCCCTCCCTACCCCTGCTGTCCCCAGCTGCTGCAGTGACAGCAGGAGTGGCAGCTGCTCCTGCTGGGTGCTGCTGGCCTGGAGACATCCCAGACGTGGCATCTTTGGGGCAGAGGCTGCTTTTCCCAGCTTGAATAAAGATGAGCATTTTGGCATTGCATGGGTGGGACGTGTGTCCGTGTCCTTGTGATGGAGGGTGTGCTGTGCCTGCTGGCTCTGGGGGTGGCAAAGGTGGATTGATGGCATGAGAAGCACGTGAGAATGCTGAAAGTCACCAGTGTGCCTATCCCTGAGGATGTTCGTTCCTGGCCGTGATGTGGGGATACTGCACCTGTCAGTTGGTCCAGGGTGTTTAGTGTGGGAGTGATGGAGCTGCTCTGCAGATGCTCCATCCTGTGGAGCTGGAGCCATGTCCTGTTTGGTGTTTTTTTCATTATAATGCTAGACGTCTTTCTCTTCCCAGGACCCTACTTCCTTGGCACTCATTTTGTGGTGTGTAATGGTCCTTTCTTGTGAGAATTCCTCAGTTCAAGTGATGATGACCTCAAGGGAGGTTTTCCCTGGATGCTGTGCAGGTGATGTCTGTGCCCAAATGGAGCAGGACATTGCTCCCACTGGGAGGCTCACACTGCACATCTGGGTTTGTCTGTTCTTCCGGGCACACCCTGGGAATTCACTCTCCGTCCCATTATTGTCTGGGCACACTCTGGACTGGCCAGAACCCAGGAAGGGCCCCTACAGTCTCTGCTGAGGGTGGCAGGGCCCTGCCATGCCGGTGGGAGGTGTTGGAAGATGTCAGGGCACTGCAGCCCCAGCAGCAGCTCCAGTCTGGGCAGGGCAGCAGAGTCAGCACAGGGGTGTCCCCGTGTGCCTGGGCTGCACATCCTCCCCTTTCTCCAACAGCTGAGGGAAAATTTCCAGTGGAAGTCGGGCGATGTTTATGGCACTTGTCTGGGAGGCACTCAGCACCTCCCCTCAGCAGGCTTTGGCAGAGGCTCTCCAACATGTCTGATGCCTCCATCCCTTAACAAAGGAGAACTATGAGGGTGAAAACAGGATTTCCCTTCCTCCCTTTCCCTCCTCCTCTCCAGAAGGTCTGTTGTGCGCGGCAATGTGGACTCAGAAAGACACAAGCTGGGACCTATGGGCATAATGGCAAAACTTCACTCCTAAACTAGTGAGAGCTTTGTTACAAAGCCCCAGCTCTTGTCCCAGCTTCAGATTTTCCCTCCCATCTGAAAAATGCAGTAGGAGCCATTTTTCAAAGATATGGGTTGTGATGGACCCCAGGGAGGATGGCACAGCCAGCAGGATCACACATGTCTCATGACCTGAGATAAAATAAATACCTGTACTGAAAGGCTTGGCTTTATCTTCTTTCATCTGCATTATATCCATAGGGAAGGCTCAATATCAACTGCACAGCCTCACTCTAGCATCACTTAAATCCTTCATTTTTTCATACGCTTAATTAATTATTACCTTACCTGCTCCTCCATGGAACATAAAGAGGAGGATGGGATGGAGTCACTTGAATATACAAAATGTCCAGCCCAAAAAGTTCCTTTCCCTGGATTCAGGACTCTCATGTGATGGCTGCATCCAGCTTGTATTCCTTCACCTTGGATGGCTTTAGGAGAGGATGCAGATTTATTGGATCACAGACCTTATCCTCCATCCTGGTGTTACTGTCACTTTATCTGAACAGTCCCTAGGGAGAGTGTGGTGGTTGTCACCGTTCATGTGTCAGGTGCACAGAGCTCTTCTCCCAGAGGAAGGAGTTCTTGCAGTGTCCAGAGGTGCAAGGATTTTCAATATTTTTGGTGATTTTGTACCTCTCATGCCAGCTCATTATCCAATCAGAGGAGAAGAGAAAATGGAAAAGACAATGGGGAATGGCTTCACCATGACAGAGGGCAGGGTCAAATTGGACATTGGGAAAAATTTCTTACCTGTGAGGGTAGTGAGGGACTGACACAGGTTACCCAGAAAGCTTCCTGGGAAGTGTTGAAGGCCTGGCTGGATGGGGCTTGGAGCAACCTGGTCTAGCGGAAAGCGTCCCTGCCCATGGCAGGAAGGTTGGAACTACCTGGTCTTTAAGATCCCTTCCAACCCAAACCATTCCAGGATGATTCTGTGAAAGAAGGGCTCAGTTCCTCTGGGGCTTGGCTGGTGCCACTTACTGTGTCCATCCCAGGGATTTTCCAGCAGGTCCCCACATCCCCTTTGCCGTTGTGCAGGGGGTGTCACAAGAGGTGTTGCATGAGGATAACGGTGAAAATTGCAACAGCCCCAGGAGGCCCCTCAGCCTCTGGCCCTGCAGCAGGGAGGGACCTGGGGCAGCCCCAGCACCCTCACATGGATGGGTTTCTCTCTGGTTGGCCAAGGGGACTTGTGTCAGCAACAAGAAGCGCTTGTCCCACCCTCTGGCAACAGTGTAAAACCAGAGTCCTTGGGGCAAAGTGATCCATCCTGATCCTGACACTTCAGGACACAAGGGACTCCAGGTTGGATTGTTACAGCCTGTTGCTGCCTTGGTGTGCTCTGAACTGACACATTCCTCAGGTAGGTGACTGTGGAGTCACTTCCCAGGCCACCAAGGCCACGAAGACACTTCCCCCCTGCATGTTTCCTTTGCTTGGCGCTGAGGAAAAGCACTCCCAAGTGGAGTTGAAAGATCTCGGAAAGACATTCCCGAGCTCAGGAAAACAGAGGTGGTTGTAGGGGATGTTTGGGGCAACAAGCTTTGGGCTTGCTGAGGTGATGGAGTGCTCTGGGTAAGACTTCATTTAACTTGGTATCTCCATGTACAGGGATTCCACTAAATTCTTGACCCTGGTTTGGTTCTTTGTGTGTCCTCTCTGCAGCTCTGTGGAGACCCAAGACAGGCACCAGCCATGCGGATGCTGTACCTGCTCCTGCCCTTCATCCTCCTGCTGGCCCACAGTGCTGCAGGTGAGTGGGAGAGAGGGGCCATGCGTGAGGGCTGAGCCCCTGTCAGTGGTTTTCCAGCTCCTGGGAAAGGACCGGATTTCTCAGATGTACGTAAGGTCTGGGAGAGATTGTGTCTCATGAGGGGTTGGACATTTCAGGAGCCAGCAAAGCTCTTCCTGGAGTTCACTCTGCTGTTTTTTTGGTGCTCAATGCCCATAGGAGACTGAAATCCAGAGCCAGTGCCAGCTCTTCAGAAACTGGATACATTTTTACAGTTATCCCATATACTCACTTAATTTGATCTCCTTCACTGTACAGGATCCTCCTTGGCTCCAGGAAATAGGGAAGAATGTGAGAGACAAAGCGGCTACTGTGGATTCATGAAGTGCTCCTTTCCCTTTGCAATCACTGGAAAATGTTCAACGTTTTTCTTTTGCTGCAAAAAGTAAGTTTTGGAATTCCAAAAGCTCCTGCCATGGCAGAAGCTGTTTAAGTGACCATGACCAGATAAGGACTCATGCCTTAGAGCCCATGGAAGTAAAGGGAAGGTGCTTGGACCTGCTCTGAGTGGGGCTGCAGGAGCCCAAGGTCAGCCACTGTCTCCGCAGTGTCCTTCACTCCCACGAGCCTCATTCAGGCCTTGCAGAGGACTTGCCCAAGAGCATTTGCTGTCCTTGGGCAGCACCAAGGCCATCATCCAGGTTTTGGTGCATCTCAATGGACTTGGAATCAGGGCTGCCATCACTAAGATAAGCCCAGTCCAAACTGTCTGCACTGGGGACTGTAGCTCTGCTGAGCCTGAGTCTCCCCCACCACAGACTGGATGGTCCTTGCAGGAAATGTGGGAGAGAGTGGGAGGAAAAGTTACAACAGATGACATGCTTGTCTGCTTTTTTTCTATAGTATGTGGGGTTGAAACCCTGAGATTCCCAAGCAGGATGTCACCACTCACTTCTGGCTCCTGGATCCATCTGCTGATGTCCTCTCCCTTTCCTGCCTCTGCTGTCCCCAGCTGCTGCAGTGACAGCAGGAGTGGCAGCTGCTACTGCTGGGTGCTGCTGGGCTGGCGACATCTCGTCCCAGACGTGGTGTCTTTGGGGCAGAGGCTGCTTTTCCCAGCTTGGATAAAGATGAGCATTTTGGCATTGCATGGGTGGGACGTGTGTCTGTGTCCTTGTGATGGAGGGTGTGCTGTGCCTGCTGGCTCTGGGGGTGGCAAAGGTGGGATCGTGACAAGAGAAGCACATGGAGATGGTGGGGGTCACCAATGTGTGTGTTCTTGGGGATGCTCCTTCCTGGCAGTGGTGTGGGGACACTGAGCTCCTGTCAGTGCCTGTTGGTCCAGGGTGTTTGGTGTGGGTCAGATGGAGCTGCTCTGTGGATGCTCCATCTGGGCGTGCAGGTTCCCTGTCCTGATCCTGTTGGTTATGGGTGTTTCTTGTCCTTGCCAGCCATGGCTTAAAGCACAGGGATCTGCTGGGTATTGCCTCTTTGGTGGAAATGGCCAGGGCTGCCCACCCAACCAGATTTCCCAGATTTTCCACCACCCCATGGGCTGGGACCCCTATCTCCCTCATCTGCAGAGGAACTGGGTGCTGCAGCACAGTCCTTGCTTGGCTCCTTTCCTCCTTCCAGCCCCCAGCAATAACTCCAGTACCAGCCCCACAGGCTCTCTCCCTCCCGCATTCCTCCTGGAGGAACCTGATCCTGAAGCCAGCCCCAAAAAGATCTTTACAAGCCGTGAAGGGAAGCAGATCCTCCAGGCTGACTGTACAGTTCCTCCAGAAGGTGACCTCTCCAAAGGGTCTCTTGTACTGCAAGCTGGAAAAGTCCAGGAATGTATTCTAACAGGGAGAAAGCAGGGTTCTCCTCTCTGCCTGCTGGAGGCAAACTGGCATTACAACAGCACTCTCTTCCAACAGCCAGTGACCTTCCTGTGCGTGCCCCCTGTGCTCGCACACGTGTGTGTCCATGCACATGAGAGTATGGCAGCAAGAGTCACCCCAGCCTTTTTACTGAATCCTTTCCATCCCAAGGAGGAAAAAGCCTTAATATTCTATCCCCGACTCCCACACCTTTGACTTTCCCACTGCCTGGGCAGCTCTTCCCAGAACCATGGGGCTGATGCTTTCCTCTGCCCCCAGGACAGTTGAGAATCACAAGTTCTGAAGCTGAAGGTCCCTGCTGGATTCAGAGCAGCCCAACCTCCTGTGTCATAAAATCCTGTGTCCACATCAGCTGCGGTCTTTCCTCAGCAGTTCTCACCCAGTTGCCCAGGTCCAGCACAGCAGGTTCCCCCTGACTTTCTAGAATAATATCCTTCACATGCATTCATGTATTATTTAACTGAACATTTAGCAGTCACCAGGAACATCAATTGTCTTAGGAGCTTGAAGATGTTCCACTGTTCCATGGACCCTTGGCCAGAATGTCTTGAACAAGACTGATGGTGTTGTGGACAGTGGTACATGAGCTTAATATGGGAGCAGTAGAGGAGAAACAGCAAGAAAAGGAGAAAGATCAGTGGATAAATTATATTTTGTTACCCATGATGTGACATGACTTACATGGAGGCAGTGGAAATGATGATCACAGAATTATAAAAGGGACCTTTAAAGGTCATCTAGTGCAACCCCTACAATAGGCAGGGACATGTTCCACTAGAACAGGTTGCTCAAAGCCCCATCCAACCTGATCTTCAATATTTACAGGCACAGGGTGTCCACCACCATTCTGGGCAAACTATGTCAACGTTTCATCACTCTCACTGTAAAAAATGTCTTCCTTATATCTAACCTAAATGCACCCTCCTTACTATACATGTAACTTTGAACACCAACTCACAAATAAAGGGTAGGCTGGACGAGGTGCTGAATGATATGATCTAGATGTTAGATGTTAGGTTTAGTTGGATTATAGGTTAGACTAGATGATCTTCAAGGTCTTTTCCAACCTTAGCAATACTGTGATAAATGCATGCACCAACCAATGCACTATTTCAAAAAAAGAGGATGAAACTTCAAATACAAGCAGAGGGATAAAACTCTCCTCATCACACTGTAAAGCCAGCAGGTTTATAACTCTCCTCGTACTCTTGCACACCCCATGCTAGCCCATGATTTTGTCACACTAGAGGAGTCCAGGAGACTCTTGAAACTGGTTGCTGGTGTCTGTATCAGGAACATTCCAAGAAGGTCATGTCAGGTCCCAACAGCCCATGTGCCACTGTGCAGGGGGTGTCACAAGAGGTGTTGCATGAGGATAACGGTGATGGTTGCAACAGCCCCAGGAGGCCCCTCAGCCTCTGCTCCTGCAGCAGGGAGGGACCAGGGGCAGTCCCAGCACTCCCACACAGATGGGTCACTCTCTGGTTGGCCACGGATCTGAGCATCCCTCACACCCAAGGTGGTTCCCCACCACAAATAGAGACTGACATGGAAGTAGGGGCCTGGGGAAAGAATCTGAATGTATGAAAACCAAGGCATGGCTCCTGTCTCCACCCAAGATGGAACATCTCCAGAGCAGCTCCATCTCACTCGCACCAAAAGCTCCCGACCAACAGGCTCAGTGTCCCCACTCCACTGCCATGATGAAGCATCCCCAAGGAAACACATACTTGTGACACCCACCATCCCCACGTGCTTTTCCTGCCACCATCCCACCTTTGCCCCCCCAGAGCCAGCAGGCACAGCACACCCTCCATCACAAGGACACGGACACACGTCCCTCCCATGCAATGCCAAAATGCTCATCTTTATTCAAGCTGGGAAAAGCAGCCTCTGCCCCAAAGACATCACGTCTGGGACGAGATGTCTCCAGGCCAGCAGCACCCAGCAGGAGCAGCTGCCACTCCTGCTGTCACTGCAGCAGCTGGGGACAGCAGGGGTAGGGAGGGGAGAGGACATCAGCAGATGGATCCAGGAGCCAGAAGCGAGTGGAGAAATCCTGCTTGGGAATCTCAGGGTTTCAGCCTATGTTACTGTAAGAAGAAAGCAGATAAGAAGGTCACCTGTTGTAATTGTTCCTCCCACACTCTCTCCCATGTTTCCTGCAAGGCCCATGTAAGTCTGTGGTGGGGGAGACTCAGACTCAGCAGAGCTCCAGTCCTTAGTGCAGACAGTTTGGACTAGGCTTATCTTAGTTGTGGCAGCCCTGACTCCAGGTTTGTGCAGATGCAGCAAAACCTGGATCATGTCCTTGGTGCTGCCCAAGGACAGCAAATGCTTCACTGTTTGGTGTTTAAGTGGGACTGGAGCAGACTGGGGAGGCCCTGACTGACCTGGAGCTCCTGCCGCCCAACTCAGGACAAATTCAAACACCTTTCCTTTCCTCCCGTGGCCTCTGCATTGGAGCATTTAGAGCACTGAGCCATTAGCTACTCATGGGGCCTTAAACACAACAACAACTTCTTCTGCCATCACAGGAGTTTCTGTAATTCCAAAGGTTACCTTCTGCAGCAAAAGTAAAACCTTGAACATCTTCCTATGGTGACAGAGAGGAGGGGGCACCGCAGAAAACTGCAGGAGCCCTTTGACCGCTTACATTCTTTCTTATTTCCGGGAAGCAAGGAGGATTCTGCACAATGAAAGAGGTTGAAGAAAATGAGTACGGGATAACTCAAAAAAGTGCCTTGTTCCACGAGGGTCAATGCTGCCCCTGATCTCAGTCTTCTCCAGGCACCAGGCACCAGACCTGATGTCTTTACCTCTCCTGCTGGAGGTCTTCTTTCCTACAGCAGCATATGTGCATGTGGGGAAAGTGTGAAGTACAGGAAGGGCTGTGCTGGCTCCTCATCTGAGACAATCCCTCCCAAAATGTATGTTTACCTGAGAAACCTGGTCCCTTGCCAGGACCTGCAAAACCACAGACAGGGGCTCAGCCCTCATGCATGGCCCCTCTCTCCCACTCACCTGCAGCACTGTGGGCCAGCAGGAGGATGAAGGGCAGGAGCAGGTACAGCATCCGCATGGCTGGTGCCTGTCTTGGGTTTTCACAGCGCTGCAGAGAGGACACAGCAAAACCACAAAGAAAGGACACAGATGAGGCTGGAAAAACATGGTGAGCCAAAAAGCAATAGTGCAATCTCCAAAAAAAGAGCTAATAAGGATAATTCTTAGCACTGAAATTTCACTGGTCTCCTGGGAGCATTTGGGGAAGCACCAGCCTGTTGGACAATCTGGTGTTTATCTGATTGTCCACAGGGTTGACTGGAGAATTCAGGTCTACTTGCTGCCATTTTATTCAAAACTTCATCCACTAGAACTCAGTTCATAAGCAACGAATAATTACTTAGATGAGCTATAGTCCTTCCGAATTCTTGCAGGGCATGTGTTTGTCCCTGGGTAGAATTCTCCAGAGAAGAAAGATAAAGGGGTGACCCAAGATACAATTCCCAATGCAGTCAACAGACCAGGATTGACTTTGGGGTATTTGCCCTTTCCCTTCTTCCTCTTCTTAATCAAATCAGAGCAGACAAGATTTGAACATCAGGAAATGCTTGTGTCAAGGTTAAGTGATATTTCAAGGGTTTCTGGGCACCAGAATAAAGTGCCTTGGTGCCCATAAATGAAAACACAAGTCATCTTTTGGTTGACTGCAAACCTGTAAGGGAACATATCTCCTTACATTGCTAAGGAAAATCCCCAGTCCTGCAGAATAGAAGTTCTCAAGTCCCTCCCACATCATAAAAACACCTTTCCAGTCTCTCCTATGCTTAGGAAGATCTGGTTCCACCTTCCATATGTTCTGGGCTCTTAAGACAGACCTGAAGGCTTTTATCCTCTCTCCCAGGCAGCTCTGCTTCTTATTTACATTCAGAGGCAATTAAAGTACTCTGCCATTTAGACATTCCAGGAAGATGGATTTTCACAGGGCAGCCAAAAGGGTGGCCAGCCTGGGAAAGACTCCACAGTCACCTTACCTGATGCAGCAGTTGGTTCAGAGGGCGCAAGGCAGCAACAGACTGTAACAATCTGTGAACAATTCAATCTGGGGTCACTTGCACACACGGCAGTGTCACAGTGTCACAGCTGGGGGAAGATCACTTTGCCCAAATCACCCTGGTTTTGCAACGATGCCAGAGGGAGGGACAAGAGCTTCTTGCTGCTGACACGAGTCCCCTTGGCCAACCAGAGAGGGACCCATCTGTGTGGGGGTGCTGGGGCTGCCCCTGGTCCCTCCCTGCTGCAGGGCCAGAGGTTGAGGGGCCTCCTGGGGCTGTTGCAATTTTCGCCGTTATCCTCATGCAACACCTCTTGTGACACCCCCTGCACATGGGCTGTGGGGACCTGCTGGAAAATCTCTGGGACGGACACAGTAAGTGGTTGTTGCAGACACAGCACCAGCCCAGTCCCAGAGGAACTGAGTCCTTCATTCACTGGTTCCCTGGAATGGTTTTTGTTGGAAGGGATCTTAACAACCACCATAATAACTGTGAAGTTCCAACCTTCCTGCCATGGGTAGGAACACTTTCCACTATCCCAGCTTACTCCAAGCCCTATCCAGCCTGGCTTTGAACACTTCCAGGGATGGGGCAGCCACAGCTTCTCTGGGCAACCTGTGCCAGTGCCAGGAGGTTTCCTGCAAACTGCAGTGCCAAAGGACCCTTACACAAGGCAGGATTACACAAGACCCTTGGCAGGAAATTCTTCTTGGAGATCGCAGAAGAGGAAAGTGATACTTCTTTTCCTCCTCTCCTGGGAGACATGAGAGAAGGAAGTTTTGGAATGGGCCTTTTGAAGTACCAGTAATATCAAACAGTCATCTGTATTCTCTTGGTATTCCAGGGAGCAGCACACACGGTGTTGGCTCCCACCATCCCCGTGTGCTTCTCCTGCCACCAACCCACCTTGGCCACCCCCAGAGCCAGCAGGCACAGCACACCTTTCATCACAAGGACACAGACACACATCCCACCCATGCAATGCCAAAATGCTCATCTTTATTCAAGCTGGGAAAAGCAGCCTCTGCCCCAAAGACATCACGTCTGGGACAAGATGTCTCCAGGCCAGCAGCACCCAGCAGGAGCAGCTGCCACTCCTGCTGTCACTGCAGCAGCTGGGGACAGCAGAGGCAGGGAGGGGAGAGGACATCAGCAGATTGAGCCATGAGCCAGAAGCGAGTGGGGAGATCCTCCTTGGATATTTCAGGTTCTCAACCCCAGATACTGCAAAAACAAGGACACAAATTCATCACCTGTTGTAACTCTCACTCTCTCCCACATGTCCTGCAAGGCCCAACCACTCTATGCCGCAGGACACTCAGGCTCAGGAGGTCCAGTCCTTAGTGCAGAGTTTGGACCTGGCTTATCTTAGTGGTGGCAGCCCTGACTCCAAATCTTTGCAGATGCAGAATGCAGATGCAGAAAAAACTTGGTTCATGTCCTTGGTGCTGCTCAGGGACACCGAATGCTTCACTGTTTAGTGCCTTCTGCAAGTCCTCTGCAAAGTCTGAATTAGCCTCCTGGGACTGGAGGAGAGTGGAGAGGCACTGGCTGACCTTGGGCTCCTGCAATTCCACTCAGGTCAGGTCCAAACCTACAAGGGCTTTTCCCTTACACCTTGGGTCTCTCCCTCTCCCAGAACATAAATGCAGCAGGGTATTTACGGGGCAATGGCAGGAAAGAACTATTTAACAGATATTCGAATAATAAAGGAGGCAACTCTTTCCTCAGCCAGGAATCCAGACCTTACCGTTTGCAGCACGGGCTATGTTCTGTACATCTTCCAATAGATACTTCAAGGAATCTGCAGCCACCCCAAACACAAAACCCCCCTCTTTCTTTGCAGTCGATTGGGTTTCCTGTTAGCATGGAGAAAACCACACAGAACAAAGTGACAATCATAGGTACGCCGGATCACAAGACGGTTTGTGTTGGAAGGGACCTTAAACATCATCTTGTTCCAACCCCCTGCCATGGGCAGGGACACCATCCATTACATCAGGCTGGTCCAAGCCCCATCCAACCTGGCCTTCCAGGGATGGGGCAGTCACATCTCTGGGCAACCCGTGCCAGGGCCTCCCCAGCCTCACAGGGATGAATTTCTTTGTGATTTCTAATCTAACTCTTTCAGTTTCAAGCCCACTCTGTGGGATGATCACTGGACATGGGGCATTTATGGGCTGTGAGTGCACGTGGCCAGGGCATGTCCAGCCTGTCACACACCAGCACCCAAAATCCTCCTTGACAGGGCTCATGTGAGATAGCTGACATTCCCTGTGCATTTTGGGCAAATAGAATGGCTCAACTCCAACCTCATCACAGCCACATCTCAACAGATATCCCTTAGAAAGACCCCTTCTCCCTAAATTGGGTGCAGACAAAAGCAGAGAGTGGGAAGGACCAGCATGAGGCGCAGGAAGAGCCAGGCTGGCTCCTCAGCTGCATTCCCAACACCGCCTGGACCAGCATAGCCGGCAAGCACAGGACTCCTCCTGTCCCACATCTCTGTCCTGGCTGCTCCATGATTTGTGTGACCTCGGAGGGAAAGTCCTTGCCCAGCCCTTGCAGGGATCATGCTTTGGGGTAAAGGGGATTTTGGACACTCAGTTGATTCAGCACTAGATGAGAAGGGACAGCTTTGTGCCCCAGGCAACCCACCAATCCAATCCTATGGGGCTCTCTCCCATCCCTGGGCAGGGCAAGAGACCATCCAGTGGCATCCAAACTGGAACAGCTGGATGCAGAGTTGGAGCCTGAAACCTACCCCCTTCCTGGCCCTCAGGAGAAGCCAGGCTTCTACTTCCAGGGACTCTCTCCAGAGCCAGGATTCTATTTGCAGGGCATCTCTCCACTCCAAGCCTATTTCTTGTTGTAAAGTCACTTGAGAAACTCCTTTCTCTTGAAGACCCCCTAACTTTCACATCCCTCTAACAAAAATGGTGACTTCCTGGGACATGGAAAACCCCACAGGTCCCCCACACTCCCACCTTCCCACAGTCTCACCTGCAGCACCCTGGAGCAACAGGAGGAGAAAGGGAAAGAGCAGGTACAGGANAAAGGACACAAATTCATCACCTGTTGTAACTCTCACTCTCCCACATGTCCTGCAAGGCCCAACCAGTCTATGCCACAGGAGACTCAGGCTCAGGAGGTCCAGTCCTTAGTGCAGAGTTTGGACCTGGCTTATCTTAGTGGTGGCAGCCCTGACTCCAAATCTTTGCAGATGCAGAATGCAGATGCAGAAAAAACTTGGTTCATGTCCTTGGTGCTGCTCAGGGACACCGAATGCTTCACTGTTTAGTGTCTTCTGCAAGTCCTCTGCAAAGTCTGAATTAGCCTCCTGGGACTGGAGGAGAGTGGAGAGGCACTGGCTGACCTTGGGCTCCTGCAATTCCACTCAGGTCAGGTCCAAACCTACAAGGGCTTTTCCCTTACACCTTGGGTCTCTCCCTCTCCCAGAACATAAATGCAGCAGGGTATTTACGGGGCAATGGCAGGAAAGAACTATTTAACAGATATTCGAATAATAAAGGAGGCAACTCTTTCCTCAGCCAGGAATCCAGACCTTACCGTTTGCAGCACGGGCTATGTTCTGTACATCTTCCAATAGATACTTCAAGGAATCTGCAGCCACCCCAAACACAAAACCCCCCTCTTTCTTTGCAGTCGATTGGGTTTCCTGTTAGCATGGAGAAAACCACACAGAACAAAGTGACAATCATAGGTACGCCGGATCACAAGACGGTTTGTGTTGGAAGGGACCTTAAACATCATCTTGTTCCAACCCCCTGCCATGGGCAGGGACACCATCCATTACATCAGGCTGGTCCAAGCCCCATCCAACCTGGCCTTCCAGGGATGGGGCAGTCACATCTCTGGGCAACCCGTGCCAGGGCCTCCCCAGCCTCACAGGGATGAATTTCTTTGTGATTTCTAATCTAACTCTTTCAGTTTCAAGCCCACTCTGTGGGATGATCACTGGACATGGGGCATTTATGGGCTGTGAGTGCACGTGGCCAGGGCATGTCCAGCCTGTCACACACCAGCACCCAAAATCCTCCTTGACAGGGCTCATATGAGATAGCTGACATTCCCTGTGCATTTTGGGCAAATAGAATGGCTCAACTCCAACCTCATCACAGCCACATCTCAACAGATATCCCTTAGAAAGACCCCTTCTCCCTAAATTGGGTGCAGACAAAAGCAGAGAGTGGGAAGGACCAGCATGAGGCGCAGGAAGAGCCAGGCTGGCTCCTCAGCTGCATTCCCAACACCGCCTGGACCAGCATAGCCGGCAAGCACAGGACTCCTCCTGTCCCACATCTCTGTCCTGGCTGCTCCATGATTTGTGTGACCTCGGAGGGAAAGTCCTTGCCCAGCCCTTGCAGGGATCATGCTTGGGGTAAAGGGGATTTTGGACACTCAGTTGTTGCAGCACTAGATGAGAAGGGACAGCTTTGTGCCCCAGGCAACCCACCAATCCAATCCTATGGGGCTCTCTCCCATCCCTGGGCAGGGCAAGAGACCATCCAGTGGCATCCAAACTGGAACAGCTGGATGCAGAGTTGGAGCCTGAAACCTACCCCCTTCCTGGCCCTCAGGAGAAGCCAGGCTTCTACTTCCAGGGACTCTCCCCAGAGCCAGGATTCTATTTGCAGGGCATCTCTCCACCCCAAGCCTATTTCTTGTTGTAAAGTCACTTGAGAAACTCCTTTCTCTTGAAGACCCCCTAACTTTCACATCCCTCTAACAAAAATGGTGACTTCCTGGGACATGGAAAACCCCACAGGTCCCCCACACTCCCACCTTCCCACAGTCTCACCTGCAGCACCCTGGAGCAACAGGAGGAGAAAGGGAAAGAGCAGGTACAGGATCTTCATGGCTGATCCACCTCTCCCGGCTCTTCACAGGGCTGCACAGGGGACAGAGGACATGGAGGAGCCCGGGGGTGCAGAAGCCTCGACCAAACTAAACTGCACAGGGGCTGCCTCCAGCTGCAGCACAGCATGTTTCCACAGGATGTGCTCTCCTTTGCCTCAGCCAGCCAGAGCTGTCCGACAAAAGCATCCTGCCCAAACACCTCTGCTTCCCTTGGCTCACAAATCTTCTCCCAGCTCGGCTTTGGAGTGCCCATCCCCAGCTCCCATTCCCAAGATTTCCAGCAAGGACACTCCTCTGCCCCACAGCTGCTGGCACTGTCCCACGTAGCAGCAAACCAGGGAAGATCAAGAGGGCAGGGGAGTGTCTTGGTGGCCTGGAATTGACTCCTCAGTCACCCACCTGTTGAAAGTGTTAGTTCAGAGCACACCAAGGCAGCAACAGGCTGGTAAAATCTGACCAGGAATCACTTGCATCCAGAAGTGTCAGGATCTCTGAGGATTGCTTTAGTCAAATCACCCCAGTTTTACACTGTTGCCAGAGGGTGGTACAGGCACTTCTTGGTGCTGACACGAGTCCCCTTGGCCAACCAGAGAGTGACCCATCTGTGTGAGGGTGCTGGGGCTGCCCCTGGTCCCTCCCTGCTGCAGGGCCAGAGGCTGAGGGGCCTCCTGGGGCTGTTGCAATCGTCACCGTTATCCTCATGCAACACCTCTTGTGACACCCCCTGCACATGGGCTGTGGGGACCTGCTGGAAAACCTCTGGGAGGGACACAGTAAGTGGTTGTTGCAGACACAGCACCAGCCCAGCCCTAGAGGAACTCCTGAAATCACAAAGAGTGCTCATGAGGGCAAGTGAGTCTGTCTCCCCGTGTGGGATGTGCCATGTAGTGGGATGGGACATGGAGCAGCACAGCTCCCAGCAGAGCCTCCATCCAGGAGGGATACAGTGTGTTGGAGCGAGATGACGGGAAGCCCAAGGCCTCCAGGGTGAGAAGTGAAGGTTTCAACCATTTCTGGTTTGCCACAGAAAGATTTTTGCACAGCTAGATAAAAAGGGATTTTGACATCTGAATACAGTCCCACAAAGGGAAGTTGAGCTCTCTCAGCCAGCCTGGCCCTTGACACTGTAGGTTCAGCTCTTCATTCCATGTCTGTCTAGCCCTGGACCAGCTGTACGGCTCAGAAAAGCTCAAATTAAGGAGCAGTTGGCACGGTAAATTGTTGCCCTCTGGGTTTTGTGTGTCAGACGCAGGTAAGATCATGACCTCAGCCCATGAAGCAGTCACCCATGTTTCAGTGATGTCAATGCCAAGCAACAGCAATTTATTTAGAAACAGAGAAAACAAAGCAGAATACATTTGGATTTACTCTACATCATAAAGCTTGTTGCATTAGAAATGGAAGGTGTGTGAGGCTTTGCAGCAGGACCCGGTGGCTTTAGCAGTAAGGAGATTCCAAGCAATTCCTAGATTTAGATGAAATTTTCATTGCTCGTCAATGAATGGTTCCTCAAAGCCTCTTATATCCCATGGCCTGCACAAAGAAAAAAAATATATTTGTTATCTCTTTCTGCTTATATTCCCTCTCTACTTACTCTCAATCCATGTGTGTTTTCCTCTTGGTTATAAATGTGGAACAGCCCTGTGCACTCATACCTGTGAGCAAGAAATGTTTCCCTAATGCCTTAGGAAAAGCAGGGAATTGATGTGGGAGTGAATGAAGGCTATTTTTTGTATGATCATTTCTTTTTACAACACTGTTGCCCTTTTTTGCACATACTTGAAGGCACTTCACCTGTGGCCACCCACTCATCACAACAGCCCAGTTCTGGAAAAGCTAAACCCTGATATTTTGATCTGGCACAGGAGCTAGAAAGAGATCAGAGCTGAGAATCATAAAATCATAGAATATCCTGAATTGGAAGAGACCCACAAGGATTGTCTAGTCCAGCTCTTGCCCCTGCACAGGACTCCTCAAGGGTCCCACCATGTGCCTGAGAGTTTTGTCCAAATAATTCTTGGACAATATGTAACACTTGAGTCAATGAGTAACATTTGACTGTCCCTGTGGCATATACGTAGCTTTTTTTGCCCCTTATGGCTAATTTAAATATCCAGTAACACCTTGGGATTTAGGACACAGGAATATTTGTCTGCTCACACTGCAGATGAGCCTCAGATGAGCCTCAGTGAAAGTCAAACTCACGCTTTGCAGCAGGAGAGGAGCCCAAAGCATTTTCCCGCTTTAACCAGATGGAAGGGGCATCTTCCAAAGTGACAGCTCCCTCTTTTACAGAAAACCATGTCCCTCTGGGGTGAAGACAAACCTGCAACAACAACAAATTATTTCCTTCCATCTCCCTCAGCAGGGCAGGGCAATGCAGTCAAAGGCTTCCCCATTTGTTGAGCTGTCTTTGCCACCAACTTGCCTTAAGTTGCCTGGCTTTGGCTATTTTGAAAGACCATGTAAGAGCTGAGGTTACAAAGCAGGGCTACACCTTGCAGCGGTGGAATCCTTAGCTCACAGTGCACCTGAGAGGATGGCCCTAAAGTCCAGGTGGAGAATTCCTCCCCCTTTGAGTTTTCCTAGGGGAGCACGAACACTGAGCTGGTTGATTAATTCCTGCTTGGTTTGTAGCAATTTTAACCAGAAGTGGTTAAAACATGCCAGGAATTTGGTTCAGGTGCACAGAAATCCCATCCTTGAATTTGTTTCCCAACTTACCTGGAGAAATCTGGAGTGCCAAGTAGAGGAAAGAAAAGAGCAGGTAAAGGATCTTCATGACTGTGGATTTGCTGTGTCACTGTAGGAAAAGGAAACAGATGTTTGACAGACAGTCCCTGGGATCTGCAATCTTCTGAACCATATAAATAATGTGTTCATGAAAATAACATTTTTATGTCTCTATTTTTCTTCAGGCTTTCAAAAAAACAACCAGTAGGACCCACATGACATCATGAATTTTATTTGGGCAACTTGCTTTCAGGACGTGATCATTAAATGACTTCAGTAGTTTGTTTGCTTTCATTTCTTTCACATATTGCAAATAATCCTTGGCAAGANATAATTATTTATTATATAGTTAATATTAAAATATGTTTAATGGAAATACATATACATATATATATTTCCATTGAAGAGTACACCAATTTGTCCAGACTACAGACCTCTGTAAAGCAACTTGTCTCAGCCAGATGTTTTTTCCTAGGTGTTAGTAGAGAATTTTTATCAAGGTATTCTAGATATTAGTACATACGTGGATTTCTTATGCAAGAAATCTGTCCAATCTTCAGAAAACTTAGATGTGCCTTTTCCAGTAAAATACAAATTCAAGTTAATAGTGCAGAGGTTTGGGGGTTTGTTTTGGGATTGGATTTTTGAGGAATAGACAAAAGCTGGCATTGAAAGAAAGACTGAAAGGAGCTGAGAAGTTACCAGGTTTCAGGTGAGCCCAGAAGCCAAATGAGATTTGATCTTGGTCCCTTCCCTCCAGAGGACTTCTGCTGTGGGGCTGAAATCCTCTTTTATAAGGTGTTTCCAAAGGGGACTGAAAATTGCTTTGTCTTCTCAGCTATACCTTGAACCAATCAAAAACGTACACTCTTTTTCTTGTGGCATCTAATCCAACCAGAAAGAAGCCGCTTTTCGATTCCCAATGATAAAACAGGGTTGCTCTCCAAACACATTGAATGCTCTTCTTCTGGAAAATCCTGGGCTATTCATGCAATACCTCTTGTGACATTCCAGTTTGTGTAAGATACGTTAACCCACCATGGTATGTGTTAAACTTCTTGGGACATACATTGAACTGTTAGGAGAAACATAATCCATTGCAATGCAGAGCATCTGCGTGTTCCTCTGTGCTCCCAGCTAGTTCATTTTCTGTTCCATAGATACAGAATCATAGAATCATAGAATGGTTTTTGTTGGAAGGGAAGCTACAGATCATCTCATTCCAGCTCCCTAACATGGACAGGGACATCTTTCCCTATCCCAGGTTGCTCCAAGCCCTGTCCAACCTGGCCTTGAATGGGATGGAGCAGCCACAGCTTCTCTGGGCAACCTGTGCCACCCTCACAGCTGAGAATTTCTTCCTAATATCTGACCTAAACCTACTTTTTTCAGTTTGAAATTGGTCCCCCTTGTCCTGTTACTCCAGACCCTTGTAAATAGTCTACCTCCATCTTTCCTGTAGGTTTCCTTTCTCCATCCTTTCCTGTAGATATTGGAAGGCCACAACTCCTTTCCTGTAGATTTCCTTTCTCCATCCTTTCTTGTAGGTATTGGAAGGCCACAACTGGGTACCCTTGAAGTCTTCTCTTCTCCAGGCTGAGAAATTCCCTCGGCCTTTCCTCATAAGAGANCTTACCTGGAGAAATCTGGAGTGCCAAGTAGAGGAAAGAAAAGAGCAGGTAAAGGATCTTCATGACTGTGGATTTGCTGTGTCACTGTAGGAAAAGGAAACAGATGTTTGACAGACAGTCCCTGGGATCTGCAATCTTCTGAACCATATAAATAATGTGTTCATGAAAATAACATTTTTATGTCTCTATTTTTCTTCAGGCTTTCAAAAAAACAACCAGTAGGACCCACATGACATCATGAATTTTATTTGGGCAACTTGCTTTCAGGACGTGATCATTAAATGACTTCAGTAGTTTGTTTGCTTTCATTTCTTTCACATATTGCAAATAATCCTTGGCAAGAAAAGATCATAGAATCACAGAATGGTTTGGGTTGGAAGGGACTTTAAGGGTCATCTCATTCCAGAGACATCTTCTCCTAGACCAGGATGCTCCAAACCCCGTAAAGCCTAGACTTGACTTCTTGGTTGCAACAGTAGGGTTATTTTTAGTTAAATATTTTATCTAATAAATAAATAATGTTAAGCAAAATGAGGTGATTATACAGGCAAACTTATAAACTTCAGGGGAAAAAAAAAGTTCATTTTTGCAATGTTAAAATTCATCGAGAAATAAGCTGCAATGGGTTTCATCCAAATCTTCAGTCTTGGTCAACAGGCAGAAGTTCTAGAATGGAAATGTCCAACCAAATCATTTGCCATCTCAAAATAAAATTTGAAAAGTAAACATGAGATGCCTTCATTAAAAGAGTTAATAATTAAATCAATATCAGCAGATTATAATACGATAACCTAGAAGGGGGTTTATGGATATAGAAAATGCAGTTATTGTTGTATGTAGTTGGAAATACGAAGAGAAACAAGTAGACAAAGTTAACAATTCTGAAAATGAAATAAGTTTCTTAACGTAGATACATAGACAAAAATTATAATATATAACATATATTCCATATAAAATATGTAAAAGCATTATTTTATATATACTCTATATTTTATATATNAGAATCATAGAATCATAGAATGGTTTTTGTTGGAAGGGAAGCTACAGATCATCTCATTCCAGCTCCCTAACATGGACAGGGACATCTTTCCCTATCCCAGGTTGCTCCAAGCCCTGTCCAACCTGGCCTTGAATGGGATGGAGCAGCCACAGCTTCTCTGGGCAACCTGTGCCACCCTCACAGCTGAGAATTTCTTCCTAATATCTGACCTAAACCTACTTTTTTCAGTTTGAAATTGGTCCCCCTTGTCCTGTTACTCCAGACCCTTGTAAATAGTCTACCTCCATCTTTCCTGTAGGTTTCCTTTCTCCATCCTTTCCTGTAGATATTGGAAGGCCACAACTCCTTTCCTGTAGATTTCCTTTCTCCATCCTTTCTTGTAGGTATTGGAAGGCCACAACTGGGTACCCTTGAAGTCTTCTCTTCTCCAGGCTGAGAAATTCCCTCAGCCTTTCCTCATAAGAGAGGAGCTCTAACCCTTTGACCATCCTGGTGCCTCCTCTGGACTTGCTCCAACAGGTCAATGTGTTTCCTATGCTGGAGACAGCACCACAGGTGGGATCTCACCAAATTAGGGAATAGGAAGAATTCCTTCCCTGTGAGGGTGGGGAGGCCCTGGCACAGGTTGCCCAAAGAAGCTGTGGCTGGCCCATTCCTGGAAGTGTCCAAGGCCAGGCTGGTTGTAGCTCTGAGCAACCTGGGACAATAGAAGATCCAAGTCAGGGAGTTTGGAATGAAATGATCTTTAAGGTCCCTTTGAACTCAAACCATTCAACAATTCTAAGATATGAAATGGTTTCGCAGATCATATTTTACTTTGCACCTCACTTCAGTCAACAAACAAATATTGTTCATGCAGTGCTTTACTGTAACATATAATGTACTTCATAATAGGTAACGCTGCATTTGTTAATTTGAATGACTGGTGTTCCTAATTGACCCAGACCTCTACAAACAGCACCATGTCTTACAGAACATTTAGTATCAAAATGAAACTGAAATATTTCACTTGGTTTTCATTTTATCAGTTTAGTTACTAGTGTTGCATTTTTTTCATTACTTTGATATTAAATTCTTAAGTAGAATCATAGAATAGTTGGATTTGGAAAGGAGAAGGACATCTTCAACTAGATCAGGTCACTCAGAACCCTGTCCAGGTATACAGAAATGTACAGAAATGTACACACATAAATACAGATATAGATGATATAGAGAGACAGAGATATATGCATGTGAAAACATGCCAACAAATTATTTCCCTTGAATGGATATCCTGAGATCGTTTTTTATTCTCTACGAATTTTTATAAGTGAACGGGTTTTGCTGTAGGAAAAAATGAATCCAATTTCTGGTGTTCTGTGATCTTCCGAAGCTGAAATGAGAGGGAATAAAATTGCAATAGTTGCAGTTGCTTCACCTCTTGCCAAGCATTTGTGGTTAACTTGCCTGCAAACTGTTACTTTTACTCAACCCAATTCCTTGAGGAAACAAAGGTGCATCGTTAATTTTTACTGCCTCCAAGGTCCTAAATGCAAGTAAGGTCAAGGGCTTGGCTCTAACACTGAGCATCCTTGACACTGTTAAACAGAAATTCTACATGGTCACAGTGCCATTGGTGCCACCAAAATACCTATGCTTGGACATGGGCAAGGGAGAAGCAGAGAAGGGAGGAGCACCTTTGGTTGCCCAAATCTCAAAGAAGTGATGAAGTCTTATCTAGATTTTGGGTTGTGGCTCTTTAGTGGATAATCTTTCCATTTCCTGTTCCTAGGAGCAAAAAAGAGAGAGTTTCATACATCAGGAGGGTTGTATCAGTGGTTTGCCTTTCACAATCTCACTGTTTTTCTCCAGTGCCTTTTGCTGTTTTACAACAGGTCACATTAGCACCAACTGCTAAGTTGGTAAGTAGTTCCTTCTATCATCCATTTTCTCATTATTTACAGTGCACAGGGGGATTCTTTTCATGGACAGCTCCTTTCCCCCTAAAAACGTTTTTCTTTTGTTTTCTGCTTTTATTAAATTTCAGGAGATGATCCAGCTACATTTCTCTCTATCTCCAGGACAAGTTTTCACTCTGACCTGGCGTTCACCAACCTCACATTCTCTCACTCATTTCAGTCCCCTTAGAAGGAGAAACATTATGATGGGACCAGTGTTTTTTTATTAATACAGCACTGAAAAGCTTCTCTGCCTGGTACAGGTAAGATACGTCCTCACAAAGAGTCTGTAGAGTGTCAGGAGGAGAATTGTCTTTCACTCTTTTTAAATCAAGACGTTTGGGCAATTTTATCAAGATCACTTAAGAGAGAGGAAGGAGGACCTTCTCTTCACCTTTGGAGTCTGTATCTAGCCTGGCAGATGAGGCAATTAGGAGCAAAAAGGAGAATCTCAAACTCTGCTTCTAGTAGTTTTCTCTAGGGGGAAAAAAAACATTAGGAGTGTGGTTCAGTCGTGTTACACATATTTAAAATGCTGCTGCTCCTGTCTGCTGTTCCATCCCTTGCCTCCAGAGGACACTTCGTTCATGGCAATGATCCTCCGGTCACCTGGAAGTCATTGTATTGCAGCCATGGGTGGAATATCAGGAGCAGCAAGAGGCTGAGCCCTAGCAGCCTGCCAAAGGACAGATATTTTAATGTGCCCCCAATAGGAGCTGGGTTGAATAACAACACTGATGTGAAATCAAAGCTCCTTGGCACAGGCCAAAATTTCTAAAAACCAAAGAATCTCCTTAAGCTGAGTCAAATTTTCTAGAGACACGTGGCAGGAGTGATCTCACCAAACTTTGGATGTCCTCAAGGTAAGTATCTTCCTTTATAGATAATGGAATGAAATAGTCCTATAGATTTTTAGCTCAAGTACGGACATTTACAGTAAGAGTGCTAGGAAAAAAAATATGTAAAAGTAATGGTAAGGATAGGAGCAACACAGAAACACTGCATGAGGAGGTGTTGTGTAACACCACCTACTGCAAGCTGAAGAGCCATAAGTACTGATCCTGCAGAACACCATAAAAGGGACCTATCTCTCTAACAGAGGCACATTTCCTCTTCAGAGCTTTGGGGTTTTTTTACATATGTGGCACCTCTCCAAACGTTCCCAGTGAGTCAATAAGAGTGAAAATCATCTCAGTTTGTCAACATGTTCCACTGGGCACTGACCTGTGAAAGTTCAGCAGCTGCTTCTGAAGGGATAGCAGCCAAAACCACCACGTTGCACAACCATAACTTTGGGAAAAGTGTTTCTTAATATCTTTCTCTTTCCTTTTTTTTTTTTTTTTACATTTTTTCCTGGTATGCGTAGCTGATGTTCCAAAATGTTCCTGATTTTTCTTTGCGTAAGGTCAGAAATTTCACTTAGAAATTTCTCAGATGCCTCCAGGCCTTCTGAAAGAAGTGTCTAGAGATATCTTGGCTTTATCTACACTGCTGGGCCTTAAGGATGAGCTAAAAAGACAGAGAGCACAAACTCTGTCTCTGACACCTCAGTCAAAAATGCCATAATACCTTCCAAAAGCAGCCTGGATGCTGCTGAAATGTGTAAGCACCCACGGCATCGAAGCAAGGTTATATTTTTGACAAAGATACCATTGTCACTGCAGGAGTGTCCCAGAAATGTGGCCATTGGGAAGTGGGGGGTGTAATAAATGGAAAGGGATGATGGATGGAATGATGGTATGACCCCCTTTTTCCCTGAGGGGTGCAGTGGGTTGCAAATGGAGAATTGTTCAGCTGTAAAAGCCACCAGCCCAGCTGTGTGTTACTGCCCATGATGTGAGCATTGCTATGAACCACCCCCTCCTTCCCTACCAAAAAACTCCCAAGATTCAACCACATCAATGCCACCACAACGGATTTTATTAAAGGAGGGGAAAGAAACTGTTGCCTGGTTCATATTTATCCTGATATTTGCTTCACTGCCAAGGAACTGTTCTGAGAGCTTTTTGTTGCAGCAGGAACTGGTGTCACCAGGAGTGATGGGATCAGGGTGAGCCATCGGATAGAAGCAGGGAAGATTTACAAGGAGAATATAGGGAGTCTTCAGAATGACCACCCCCTGCATAGTGAAGAAGAGAGAGAGTCACAGGTTACTCACCAGTAAGTTCTCTGCAGTGATATTCTCCCTTTCTCACGGCACCAGAGAAGAGGCTGCCATGGGATATGAATTCCCCCCTGGGGCCCTCTCTGCATCAGGTTTGGCACTGGAGAAGGGAAGCAGGATGGTACCAAGAGCTGTGCCTCTAAAAAGCTGCTCTGGGTAAAAGATAAGGAAGACATCAGCCATTCCCACAATGATCCCTGTGCTTCTGTGTACCTTCTACAGCAAGAAAATCCACGGTGACATATTCCAACCCAGTAATATGGACGACGACATATCCCTGGGACGCAGCGTTCTTCCTGGTCGTCACAAGGATGATATGGACTTGGAAGGATGGGCTGACCTGCCCAGGAGAGAGAGAAGAGTCATTTACCTCGAGGGTGGGGAAAAGTGGATGCATTCTCTTTCTCTAATCTTCTCTCTCTACTCCCCCCACTCCTTACCTGCAACCCCTTGGAGCACCAGGAAGAGGACAACCAGGAGCAGGTAAAGGATCCTCATGGCCACAGATGGGATGTGAATTCCTTACCTGTAATGACCAGAGACCACAATGTTGACTGACACTAAATGGAGGGTCCCCTGCTGACCAAGAGATGAGGAACTGCTTAAAATGTGCCAAAAAGAGAGAGACTGAAGCCCCAAATCACACAAAATACAGTGGATTTGGATGAAGAACAGGCCAGGGGTAATCCTTAGAAAAGGCTAAAAAAAAAGTATTTGTATCTTTACAACATCAAATAAGGTGACAATTCAAAATGTTACAGGCATTTAGGCAGAAAATTGTGGCTCAGTGGCTGTGCTGGCTGGGTGTCTGTTTCTGTAGGAAATTAGATATTTCTGTCTCCGATGCCTCAAAGGAAGTTTTCCATATGTCTGTTGCTCTTGGAGGTCAGCAAATCCAGTGTCCTCCGGCAAGACCTGTAAGCAATCAAACCTTGATTCTGCAAAACATGTAGAGAGGGATACACTTGCTGCAGAAATGAGAAGGAAGGGATTAATCAAAGCAGAGACCTAGATCTGAGATTAAAGAAAGAGAAAGAAGATGAAGAGGTGAGGGTGCCTCTCCAGAGCCAGGCAGAGTTACCAGTGCAGGAGGAGGACGATCACTGCTGCTCCCTGGCTCCTGTCCATGGATCCACCAGACCCAAATGTGCCTATAAATGTCTGGGGATGTTGGCACTGCATTCATGGACCAATGAAAAAAGCTTTTTTCCACCCTGTACTTCAGTTTCTTCCAATGAGAAAGAAAGGCCCACTTTGAGACTGTCTTCATCACAGAGCCCCTGATCTTTGTGCAACCCACTTTAAACCATCCAAGTTTGTGTAAGATACGTTAGGCCACAGGGTTACATAAAATACCTGGGAACATGCAATGACTGTTCCTTCTGGTCCTGCAGCTCCTTATTTGTAGAAGCACAGAATGGTTTGGGATGGAAGGGGCCATTAAGCTCATCTTGTTCTTCTCCACTATCCCAGGTTGCTCCAAGCCCCGTCCAGCCTGGCCTTGGACACTTCCAGGGATGGGGCAGCCACAGCTTCTCTGGGCAACCAGTGCCAGAGCCTCCCCATCCTCACAGGGAAAAATTTCCCATATAGAAAACTGTAAAAGAAGCACAGCCAAGTGCAAATGTGTAACAGAGTGGCTCTCGCTGGCAGTGTCACCAGCTTCTGCTGGTGGCTGTTGTGGCCCTTTATAGACCTTCTGCACCAAGAAGTCAGGAGGGCCAGAACCCTTGCTGCCCAGGAGGGATCCCTGGGTAAGGGAGGGGACAGGAATGGGCTGTTTCTCTCTGAAGGACTCCATGTGAATAATTTTAAGAAATCTCAGGGCTGGGACTATCTTCCTCAAGACCAAATATCAGCTTTATAGCTGCTTGAGGGCCTGGAAAGGAAAGGCAGCTCAGATGTCCACCTTCAGGTTATCTGAATCTGGGGTTTGTTCCCAGGGTGGTAAATGCCATGTAGGATATTTGTAATGCAGCTGGTGAAGGACAGATAAATATCAATGGTGCTCTGGAGGTGTAAAGCTGTTCTTCTCTCCAGCTCTCCCAGCAGCCTTTGTATTCCAAGGGCTTTGGAAGCAACTGGAAAACCCTCTGTTTGCAGGTGCCTTCTCTGAGCTCGGGAGTACTTGTGGTGGGAGAGCTGCATCCCACTCCAGTTCCTGGGAGGAGCAGGCACAGCTCACTCTGCTTTGCTGCTCAGAACGCCCAGCAGCAGGTTGGACATCCAGGTGGGTTTTGGCCAACTCAAGTCTGGGCAGATTTCCATGGGGCTGGCCAAGGCCACTGGATGGATTTCCTGCTGTTTTCTGCAAATTGTGGAGGTGCTGTGAGGACAAGCATTGGGCAATCGCAGCAAAGGTCTGTCGTCCTGCCTGTCATTTGCTGAGAAGACGCTAGAGGAAGAGGATGGCAGAGAAAAAGTGAAGGATCCCTATGTTTTCAAGTTGTCCGGGGACATCCCATCACCAGAGGTAAGATGTGGCATGATGGAGGTGATGTGTGAACACACAGGGTTTAACCCAGTGGCGTCCACATCAGCACCTAGAGAGATTCAAGGTGCTCTGGACTGACTGAGATCTCCTCCTGGGACTGGTGAGTCAGGAGAGAGGAGACCAAGCCAGGGAGAATAGATGGAACACAGGGACATCTCAGACAGCACTTGCCTAAGTGTCAATAAAGAAATTTAGACCTGGGCATTCACAGAGGACAAAGTCTGTGGCCTGCTGAGTGAGAAAACCCAACTGAGATTTAGAAGAGTCCTTCCACATGTTCACATTAACAACTTTTTATATATAAATACATCCACGTTATTATACGTTTTCTAGGAGGGATGTAGAGAAATGGGAGAGTAAGAAATATCATTACAGAATATGTTTAGCTTTAAACAAGGATTTACTTAAATTAATATGCTGTATTAACAACATTTTATATATAAGTTTACCCACATTAGTATAAGTTGGCTAAGAGGGCTGTAAACAATTGGAAGAGTAAGAAATATCATTATAGAATATGTCTAACTTTAAATAAAGAATTACCTAAATTAATATCCTGACTATTCTCGAGTAATTCTCAGATTAAGCTTTCTTGATTATTCTTGATTATTCCTTTTTATTTGCATAAAGCAGTCTGGAAAATTCAAACTTTATTTCTCTGATAATATTTATAGATTATAAATGTATGCAAACATATACATACAGATGTATATACATATATATGCTTACATATGTTTGTATAAAAGAATGACATGATTTTGGGGCTCCACACAGTATCTTTTGCAGTAATGAACAGAAAGGGAACTGAATAATTTAGCTGTCAAAATGCTTTCAGGATACAATATTATTTGATTTGCAATATTCAGTCTTTTATTAAATGTGTTTAACTGCCAAGAAACAGTTCGGGGAAATGTATGACTTTTGCAAACTTGAGGAGCCAAAATAATACTTAGAGTCAATATAGTAATAAAAATAACAGTTTACTTATAATATTAAGGTATTTAAACTAAGTTGACTGTCAAGTACAGCTACAAATAAAATTAATTGGTTGAAGATCTTAACCCAGTCCTGATTCTTATTTGAGCTTGGACCTGTTTTGTACCACTTTGGCCAGGTGGCATAGGCTCAAAGTGGGAAAACAGGAAGAAAGGGTCATCCACTTTAGTACAGTGGTAAGTGCCCCCACCTGGAGTGTGGGAGACCCGGGTTCGATTCCCGCCAGGGGGACAGTGTTAAGAGTTGGACTCGATGATCCTTGTGGGTCCCTTCCAACTCAGAATATTCTGTGAACCGATAATTCTGTGAACCGATTTTATCTTATTTCAAGCTCCTTTTCAGGAAGTGAACCCAAAAGCTCAGTTCAGAACTCCCTGCCTTTAAGAAATCATTTATGCATTTAAGATTCACATCATCTATTTCTGCCTCTTTACATTTCATTTCTTGATTATTTAAGTTTTTCATTATTCGTTTGACTATTTTTTAAGAACAAACCCCAAAATCCAAATAACAGAAACAAATGTTCCTGCCTATTAAAAAGCACATATACACATTGCATCAACTAAATTATGCAGGAATGGGATTTAAAACAGCTGTGTTATTTATAATCTCAGCGGTTAAACCACCTTTTGGATTTTTCCTATCATGCATTTTAAGTAAACAGGATTTTGGGCACCTGTGACAGAGACCGATGATTTCTCAGGGAAGTAAATGTGTCCCTCATCCACAGACACTTATCGTTGCCTTTCTCCTGCTCCTAAGGCAAAAGGAATCCCATGCTCCTTCTCCCTGGATCTGCCTCTGTTCCCTGCTAGGTTCAACATGATTTTGAAAGCAACAACTCGTTTCTTTTCCACTGCAGAAGTCCATAGCAGATTGGAAAACAGGGAGAGCTTTGAGGTTGGCCTGTCAGAAATCATCATTTACTCACATATCAATGCTGGTAATCAGGACACATCAGTATGATTAAGGAGAAGATCCATAAAACCCCGCTGTCGGAATAATTTACATTCTCTTGACCGAAGAAGGCTGCTGGAGGGGAATTTCAGCATCAGCTCTTCATTGCCATCTTCTGGGAGGCAGGAGACCAGGGTATGGAATTCTGCCCCCTCTGCTGAACTCCTGAGCGACTTCACATGGAATCCCCGGCATAAGGACATGGAACTGCTGGAGTGAGTCCAGAGGATGCCATGGAAATCACAGAATCACAGAATATTCTGAGTTGGAAGGGACCCACAAGGATCATCGAGTCCAACTCTTAACACTGTCTCCCTGGCGGGAATTGAACCCAAGTCTCCCGCATGCCAGGTGGGGACACTTACCACTGTACTAAAATGAATTTGCTCTGAACCCTTCTGCTCTGGATCCAGGCTGGGAGATCTGCGAGTGTTCACCTGGGGAAGAGAAGGATCCAGGGAGACCTTGGACCCTCTTTCAGGGCCTAAAGGGACTCCAGGAAAGCTGGAGAGGGACTTTGGACAAGGGATGGAGTGACAGTGTTGCCTAAATTTAGGGAGAGAAAGGAAAAAATCATTCCAAACAAAGTTAATAGAGGTGAACGGAAAAGGGGAGTACTTTATTGGTCATCTTCCAGGTCCAAAAGCACAGGAAAAAAATTATCCAGTGACATTTATAAACTAGCGAAACTACGCCCCTTAGAAAATCCAACCCAGGTCCATCTAACCCTTGTATATCCCAAATATCCAACCAGAATTCTCCTAACCCCTAAACCCCAGCCTTTCACCTGAGTTGCCCGCCCTCGAGCTGTTCCAGGTGCACTGGCTCTCTATTTTGACTTGCTACTCTTGTTATCTCCAGAAGGAATGTAAACATCTCTCTACAACTCAGGAGAAAGGCCTCACTGGACAACTTATGATCGCAACTATAGTCAGACTAAAATCCCAGAAGTGTAACAAAAAGCTTCACAGCATCAACAGGACAAGGGGGAATGGCTTCATGCTGCCAAAGGGCAGGGTTAGATGGGATATTGGGGAGAAATTCTTGACTGTGAGGGTGGTGAGGCCCTGGCACAGGTTGCCCAGAGAAGCTGTGGCTGCCCCATCCCTGGAAGTGTCCAAGGTCAAGTTGGATGAGGCTTGGAGCAACCTGGGATAGTGGAAGGTGTCCCTGCCTATGGCAGGGTGTTGAAACAAGGTCCCTTCTAACCTAAATCATTTCACACAGGAGAGTCATTTCAAAAACTGAGCTTCCCTGATGTAGCTGTTTAGGAGCTGTGGAGGCATGTCCAGGGTTCAGAGAGGACCTCTCTGCAGTCACCACCTGCACATGGCCATGGGACAGCCCTGTAGAATTAAGTCCCTGCTGGATCCAAACCAGAAACATTCAGCGTCACAGGACACTCCTTTCACCGCCCACCATGGATCGATGTGTTGCCAGGGTGGTGTCAGGGGTTTTTGGGAAGGGCCACCTCATGTGCCAGAGAAAGGGGAGGAAGTTCATGAGGGGTCACCATTCCTCATGGACTGCTGGGAAGTGAGATTTCAGCTGCTGGGAATTGCTGTGAGAAGTCAACGCCCTTGGCCAGCTGGTCTGGGTCAGCTCTGTCAGCACCAGGTGTATATAAAGACAGTAGTTTTGGGGCAAGGTGTCACTTTGTGAAGCCACCTCTTGAGAGGAATCAGGTAGGACAGGCTGTCCTCTCTTCTGGAGTCCCCTTGGATGACATGAAGGTGTAGTTTGTACACCAGCTTCAATGAATGAGGAGAAAACCACATAATTTGTAATTTCATTTTTATAAAATTCTTTAAGAAGAAATTCATCATCCAAGACATAATTTTATGTCATAATTAAATTGTCATAAATAACTAAAATGGACAATTCTTGGTATTTCTATGATGCGTTTGGCTGATTATTTTAGTCAATAATGGTGATTCTACATTATTTTCAAAACACAATAGGAATCTGCAGCAAAAAATCATGGTGGAGAGACACTTCAATGCTTCATGCTGGCACACATTAAGGAGGTGTTATGGGGAGAAGGGAGGAAGTTAATTTTGGAGGAAGTGAATTAATATTTTATATTTTTTGAAGTTGCAACATTGAAGGTATGTGAGATTCAAACACAAGAATATTCACTAAAGCTGGTGTAAGCTATCACTGCAATTGATGGAAATAAAATCACAATATGAATGTAATTCTTTTAAATTTTATAGTCACAAATATGTGGTTTCAGCTTATGGCATGTTCTTCAAATACATCTTTCCTTTAAAATTATTACTATTTATATAGATTTACTCTAGAACATTTCTAAACATTGCATAAATAGCAATCTTTATTCACATATTGCAGCTATTATGCCATAAATAGGGTTTGTGCTGTGTGATGAGAAATGCAGGTTACATGCACGACTTGTTTCTGCTTTTTCCTCAGTAGTTGTTGCATTTGGTGGCACTGAATTTGGACATGAAGATATTTTCCCTTTTCTTTGCTGTCCTCCTCTTAATGCTCCAAAGCACTTCAGGTAAGAGTTGCATAAAATCAAAGGAAATGCAGAGGGAAAATTTTGAGTATGGGGTAGCTAAAATAGAGAATTAGAAATGAAAATAGAAACGGAAATAGAAATAAAATGGAGTTTAGTCCCTTTTGCCCAAGGCCAATGAGTCCTGCCAATGTGCTGGACACTGAGCAGTGATTCATTGGATGAACTAAACCCTCCTAGCCTGGAAAATAAGGGAATTTAACAGTGCAGATGTGACCAGTCTGAAAGCAGACTAATACATTGCAGTCATGGCATAACCTAAATTGTTCTGAGTCTCCTTTGGGAAGGAAAACCAAGACTCTGAGTTGTTTATTTTTGTTTTGTGCAGGTTTCATGCGTGCACCAAATAATGAGGTGCAGTGCAAACAGGCCGGGGGTGTCTGTTCCATCAACCATTGTCCTCCACCCAACACAAGGTCCTTTGGGCGCTGCCAGCAAGGGATCCCTTGCTGTAGGACCGTGGTGAGTTATGGATTTGATGACACGCAGAACCACAGACTGGTTTGGGTTGGAAGGGACCTTAAAGCTCACCTTGTTCCAACTCCCTGCTGTGGGCAGGGATACCTTCCACTAGACCTTGTTGCTCAGAGCCCCATCCAACCTGAACTTAAATGTTTCCAGGGATTTCTTAGGACAATGGGTTTATTAGTCATTTCCATACACCCAGTCTGCCCTTTGGATGGAAGGAGCAGAGACTTTGCACACTGGGATATAGGATTTCCTGAGGATTTCCTCATTACTTCCCTCTGTACAATTTGGGAAAGATCACAGTGAATCTCTCTTTGGCAGAGAGAATTAATCAGCTGGATTGGAGAGGGACTCTTTTTTTTCTGCTGTTCTCTTTAGCTGGTTCAAACTGCTCATGATGAGTATGATATTGGTGGTCAATGTGCACAGTCCTGAGATCTGGGACTTTGGGGTCAGGTTAATACAAAACCTGCACTTTCCATATTGCAAAGTCTGTGAGGTCTCAGAGTCAGAAGAACAACCTGAAAGTCACGTTGTCCTGCAAGATGTTTTTTCCAATTTTCATAATTTTTCTCTTTTAGACTAAACCAAAATATTTGCTCATTGTTTTCAGCAATCTGGTCTAGTGGAAGGTGTCCGTGCCCATGGCAGAGGGTTGGAACGAGATGGTCTTTAAGATCCCTTCCAGTCCAAACCATTCTATGATTCTGTGTTAGGTTTTTTTTTTTTTTCCTTGAATTTCTTACTAAAATCCTAAAGTTCACCCTGTATCTTTACTCCAAGATGAAGCTGCAGAAACAAATATCCATGAAAATTTACACTCTGCCTCCAATGCTTCTAATATTTTATTTTCTGTTCCTTTTTTTCTTTCCTGCAGGCATTGGAAGGTCTTTTTTAAACTTCACTCAATATTAATAGAGATATAAAAAAATTAAATGTGAGCAGCAGATATTCCTTTTCATACCAGAGATTCTAAGATGATTAAGAAGCCTCAGTTACAGACACTGCTCAATTAATTATTAAGTAAAATAAAAAAGAAATGTATGATGAAAACTCAGCAGCAGAACTGTAAATATCCTACCAAGCACTGAAGAGGTGGATCCAGGAATATCAACTCTTGATTCTTATTCAATCCCTTCTGTTCTTTTTATTGAAATCCTCTGGATTATAAAACCTAAACATTTCTTTCCTTTTTTTTTTTTTTTTTTTTTTTTTGGCAGTATGATTAGTGACATCTCAGGTGGGCTAAGCTGAGCTTCTGGAAATCTAAGAGATGCAACATCCTATTGGAAAATATGGAATTTTGAGCAGAAAATGTGCATTTAACACACACATGCACACAATATACATGAACAACAACAGAAAGAAAACAAACTCTTCCACAGATAGGCTCAATGGCCTGAAAAAACTCCAAAGCCCTTCTTGAACTACCCAGTAAAGTCCAATATTGTTCATTTTTTAAAATATTTTCCTATTGAAATTGCATTGTGTTCACCAGCATCTATCCCAGAGAGATCCCCAACATACAGAAGTCTGTCCCCATTAGTGGGTGCACACCAAATTCTTCCTTTGGCCATCAGAACAGGCATTCTTTATTTTGCCCCCTTTTAAAGTTGGTAATAATTTGAATAATAATAGAAGACGAAGGCTCCAGGAGACACTGAATGTTCAGCTGGGGTGTTTGTATTCCCTAGTCAACAGATCCCTATAAATTTTAATGAACTTGCTCCAGGAGTTGTGTTTAATCCTTATGCCTGTGAGGAATTGCCTTGGTGTGTGTTTTTGCTGGGGGATCTGGCTCTCATCTTGCCTGGGGTCAGTGGGAGATGTGCCTTGTGGTAAACTTACCCAAGGAAACGAGAAACCAACCCCACACATGGACAGGAATATGGCCTGGCCCTCTTCATTATTAGGGTTGACCTGTCACACTCAAAATAACTTCAAGGCCAGGTTGGGGTTTTTTTAACATTATAATGCCCCAGACCAAATAGAGGCAATAGGAGCAGAAGGATGTGAATGTGGTGATGCAGTTTCAAGCCCTAATGAAGTTGGCCTTCTGCCACCCAGAGGTTTTCCTGCATTGTCATTCCCAATAATTCAGGTTGGGCTGGCAGATGCAACTTTTTAGTTGGAGCAGAGGACTGAGCCTCTCTGCTGAACCTCAGCGTGGTGCACTGGGTTGGAATATTAATTTAACATACATGCCACACAAATCACTGTAGCTTAGGATGATTTAACATGACTTCGTGACACATGGACTTAAATTAACCTCATTTAGTTAAATAGACTCCAGTTACAGGCTGATTTTTATAGACAATGGCAGCAACAAAAGCCATCCTGACATACATGAGCAAATGTCAGCAAAAGGTTCACAAGAACTTGCTTTTATTAGAGTTAAAGGTGCAAATATCTTTATTGGGGTACAAGAACTCCTCCTCAGATCTTCTTGTGCTCCTGATGGCTTTCATCCCCAAGGGAAAGGCTCCCTGGGGTTGCACCAAGGCTGAGATCCATCGGTGTCAAAGGATGGGAGATGTTTCAGATGTCCAGAGCTCTTGTCTGAGGGTCAGTGAGGTGTTAATTTTAGGAACTGGGTGTCCTGCAAAGAGAATTAGGTGCTTAGCTCATCCACCAAACTAGTAAATTATACCTGAAGCGCTGGAGACATAAATTAACACACGGAGTTAAAGACAGCAGGGGATCCCTATGATCTGCTTTGCTGACCTGTGTTTCTGCCTATTAAAAACTACAGAGGATGTGGATGCCACCTCTCAGAACTCACCACAGCTCTTCAGCTGCAGCTGATGATGACCTAGACTACCTGCCTGGGTAGAATTTAAGAATAAAACTAGTTTAGGAATAAAAAGCTACACTTCAGAAAGTTGTCAATCCCCTTGTTCCCTCCATGCCTTTCATGCCCTTTATAGAATGATAGAGCGGCCTGGACTGAGACAGACCATAAACCTCATTTCATTCCAAACTCCAGCCATGGGCAGGGACACCTTCTACTATTCCAGGTTGCTCCAAGCCCCGTCCAATGTGGCCTTGAACACTTCCACGGATGGGGCAGCCACAGCTTCTCTGGGCCTCACTACCCTCACAGGAAAGAATTTTTTTCCTAATATCCAGTCTAAACCTACTCTCTTTGAGTTTGAAGCCACTCTCCCTTGTCCTGTCACTCTTGACAATATTTTTTTTTTCCCAGAGAGAGCAGCCTGGAATATTTTAACACCACAGGACTCCATTTCATTTTAACACCACAGGTAACCTTTTTGTTACCAGACACAAACTCCAGCAATAAGCAGTTATTTTTGGAAGGTGTAGGGGGTTGGAGAGGAGGCTTTGATGCCAAAAGGGGGAAAAGTTCAGTGAATCTATTTCCCCTCGGTCCAGTTTCTCGATGAGAAGCTCAGTGACATGGCCTAGATGGTGGGTGGCTTGGATGGATGGAGTGTGGTGCCCGTGGTTCCATGCTTGTGGGTCTGGGAGTTGGACTAGATGATCCTGTGGGTCCCTTCCAACTCAGAAAAACCCGTGAAACCTGTGAATTTCTCTTACCATTTGCAGCACTTCAGCTTCCCACCGCGGCAGGTCCCGATGTCAACCAGAGGAGCAGAGCATCCAACAAAGGAGCAGGAGCCCCGGCTTTGCCGGCACGCAAGGGTGTCGGCAACCTCCTGGCTGTAAGCTGCAAAAAAAGCCAAGGGAAAACTCACGTTCATTTGTCATGGCAGAGGATTGGAGACTCCAGGCATCGGATTTATCTGATGTTGTATGATTTCCTGTTATCGAATTGGACTTTATCCTCAGTTTGAAAGGCATGCCAGCTTTATTCTAAATTAGATCTACTACCTATTAGTAGATTCTATCTACTATCCATTTCAATCGTTTTGTTCTGGTGGTTCTCAAGTCCTTTCTCTTAATTATGTTCTATTCAAGGATTGCTGCTTTTAATGTCACTCAGGTGATTTCAAATCTTCATTAGATCTTGGTTTCCTTTATGTCTTAAGTGAAAAAGCTATGTAGTGTTATAGGTCTTTTCTATGTGTAAGTACTTATGAAGAGATATTAAATAACTTGTGGCCCTTTCTCAGACACTCTCCTGGAATTATACCAGCCTTCTGACACCTCAGGGGTCACAGGGTTTTTTTGACATAAAGAATACAGTCTGTGATATAGAAAATAGGAAAAGCCCAAGAAATAAATCCCAAATCATGTAGGAAATCATGTAGGAAACCATGTCCAAAACTCCTACATGTGCCTGGATTTGACCTAGGTAATTCCAGATTTCTTCTTTGAGTAGACAAACATTTCACTGTTTTGGGAAGTAGGTATAAATTTGAGACTACTGGAAACCAAACTCCTCCAAAGACACCCAAACAACCTGGAATATGCATGTGTTACAAACTCACTTAATGCACATGGACACTGAAGAGTTGAGGCAAAGACAGCCATGGCTACTTTTTTCCCAAAAATACTTGAGGTCTACTCGTCTAGTGCACAGTCAAGAGAAGTGGGTGTGAATGTGCGAAGAGAAAGATCTCACATTGCAGGGCCGCAGCTATTAATCCAAGTCTTTCCTCAATAAAATCATCGTAACATTGTTTAGGTTGGAAAATCCCTCCAAGATCACCGAGTCCAACTGTTCCCCCAGCACCGCCAAGGCCACCACAAAATTGCGTCCCAGGAGCCAAATCCACGCATCTTTTAAGTCACTCCAGGTATGGGGACTCCACCATTGCCCTGGGCAGGCTGTGCCAGGGCCTAACAATCCTTTCCACAAAGAAATTGTTCCTGATACTCAAACTAAACTTCTCTTGACACAACTCAAGATCATTTAGTCTTGTCTTTTTGTTGGCTACCTGGAAGCAGAGCCTGACCCCATCTTGGCTCCATCCTCCCGTCAGGGTGTTGAATAGAGTGAGAAGGTGCCCCCAGCTCCCTCAGCTCCTCATGTGCTCCAGCCCATTCCCCAGCTCCATTGCCCACCTGGTCACACCTGGCTCATGTTCAGCCACTGTCAACCAGTGCTCCCAGGCCCTTTTGCAGCTTTCCAGACACTCTGTCCCCTCCTGGAGTTGCAGAGGGTTGTTGTTACCAAAATGCAGGACCTGGCACTTGGCCTTGTGGAACCACGCAATTGTCCTTAGCCCATGGATCCAACCTGTCCAGATCCCTCTGCCAGAGCCTTCCTGCCCTCCAGCAGATCAGCACTCCCACCCAGTCTGGTGGCATTTGCAAACTGACTGAGGGAGAACTTGATCCCCTTGTCCAGATCTCTGATGAGGTTACTAAACAGAACTGGCTCCAACAGTGATCCCTGGTGCACACCACTAGTGACTGGACTCAGTTGGATGTAACTCCATTCCCCACCACTCTCTAGGCCTGGCCATCCAGCCGGCTCTTAGCCCAGCAACCAGCGCACTCATCCAAGCCATAAGCAGCCACTTTCTCCAGGACAATGCCATGGGAAACAGTGTTGAGGCTTTACTGAAGTCTAGGTGGACAACATCCACAGCCTTTCCCTCATCCATTAAATGGCTCACCTTGCCATAGAGGAGACCAGGTTGGTCAAGCAGGACCTACTTTCCTAAATCCGTGTTTACTGGGCCTGCTCCCCTGGTTGTTTTGTACACTCAAAATGAGCTGCTCAAAAATCAATATAGAGGAGCACCTGTTTTTTCCCCCATCATGTTGTAATACGGCTGGAATGCAAGATGCCAGAAAAAAAACTTGAGGAATATTATCCAGGACCTCGAACTCAGCATCTTGAAAATTATGAGTGTGGAAGGGGAATTCTAATATGAAAGTCATGGATTCCAAGAGCACAGGGATATCTGTGCTCAGCACTGGGATCTAATGAGCTTTGCTGCCCATGCACCCTTTCAGCCTCCATCTCATCTATTTTCAGCCTTACCTGGAGCAGCCTGGAAGAGGAAGAAGAGAACAGCAACGAGGAAGAAAAGGATTCTCATGACTGGCAGCTGGTAGTAAGATCGACTTTGCAGGAATGGAGACAACACCAGTGTGAACAGAGTCTGTCCGAGACCGAACACGGGTTATGTCTCTGCTTATAAAGGCTCTGTGAGAGAGCCAGGGGGGTGGAGGAAGAACAGCAAGTTCACTGCCCTGTTACTACAGAGACTGGTGATGTATGAAGGTGTTGCAACCTACCACATTTGGATGCTGACCTGAGCAATGGTCATGTCTTTCCAGCTGACCCGAGCAGCCAAACCACCTGTGCCAGCTGGTGGGCTGCGCCTGGGGAGCACACAGGATTGGAGGAGGAGGGAGGTGGGTTACTATGATCCCACAGTACTGTAAACCATGTGGAACTGATGGTGCCCCGTGGCTCTTGGCCATGGTCCTGTGACAGCCTGTCCTTCCCCCCAGCCACCAGGCACAGTGAGCAAAGGCAGGGCAGCATGAAGCAAGGGGAAAGCAGACTTACCTTCTTGGAGATAAGAGCACGGAGTGACATGACAAGTTGCGATGGCTTCAGACTGAGAGTAGGGTTAGATTAGATATTGGAGAAAAAATCGTCACTGTGAGGGCAGTGAGAAAATGGAACAGGTTACCCAGAAAAGCTCTGGCTGTCCCATCCCTGGAAGTGTTCAAGGCCAGTTTGGATGGGGCTTGGAGCAACCAGGGATAGTGGAAGGTGTCTCTGTCCATAGCAGGGGCTTGGAATAAGATGAGCCTGAAGATTCCTTCCAGCCAAAACCATTCTGTGATAACGATGATGAAGGCAGGAAAGGATCAGAACTTTAGTCATTGCTTGGATTGGAGTTGCTGGGCTGCTGCAGAAGAAGGCAGGGTAGGGTTGAAAAGATTGTCAATATTCCTCCTTCTGGCGATGAAATCATCAGAACATGAGGGTAACTCCAGTTTTCCAGGGTTTTTTCCAGCATTCAGAGCTCAGCTTCCTCTCATTTTATATTTATTACTTTAGTCAGGGATTTCGCCAAACCCTGAAGAAGAAGTCATTAGACAGAAAGGACTGGAAGGAACACCACTGTCACTGGAGATTGCATCCCAGTTCCTTTTCAGCAACCCCGAAGGTCAGTCCTGAAAACAGTTGTGTTGCTTGCTGCTGCTACAGGCACTGAATTCCCATACCTCGATGGTCTGAATCTTCTCTCAAAGTCTAGTCTGCGTGGAGAGTCTAAAACTATTCGTTCTTTGCCCACAATGACTTTGGTTTAATGATATTTTCCCTAAGTCTCTTTCCTGCTGTGGTTGTGAACAAACTCACATCTCTCTGATTTCATAGATTCAACCTACCAAGTCCACTTGTGTGTGATGTCTCCACAGCTCTTGTCTCGTTGTAACCTATTTCTGTATCTGAAAATAAAATCTTGTTTGCTTTTTTTTGTTTTTCATACATGTTAAGGACCAGCCATAGATAAGAAGGACAAGAGGAAGTGTCACACGAGCTTTGTACAAGTCTCTTACTACTTGTGCTTGTCTCCAAGAAATGCCACTCCTGAGACACAGGAGAACTTCGAGTGCACCTTTTTTTTCCCAAACAGTACAACTCAAGAATCATTAATGAAACCAAGTCATGAGGGTGCTTAATTATTTACTGCTTGAGAGAGGGCAGGAAACTGAAGTGATGGAGAGCAAGAGCAGGTGATGAGTTCTGTCAGCATACAGATGGCAGAGTGGTCTGTGTCTGGTGAACTGACTGCTACGAGTTGGGTGTAGGGCATAAAAGTGCTTCAGTTATTTATAAAAACACATTTGCTCAGTGTGTCAGGACTAGAATTTTATAAACAAGCAAAAATCTCCTTTACAGTTGTGGACAGATGAGGAGGTTGAGGAGGGGCAAGAGGATACAGGTGGCAAAGTAAACAAATTCCTGCCAATACTCCATGAAGGTTTGTCCCTGCTCAGCAGGCTGGGCAAATATGAAATACTGGCAGCAAGAAGTGATGTCGAGTTCCCCTGTCCCAGAGTTCAGTGTGTGGAAAAAATGATGGTGAGAGGCACAAGCATTTTTAGACACAGTGAAGGTGACAGTGGGTAGAGGGTACACAATGTTCCTTCCCTCTGACAGAGCACTCAATAGAGGTTGCTCATGCATGAAACAAGGTTTCAGTGGGAGACCCAATCTTAGTGACTGAAGTTCCTGTCCCAGACCAGTCATAGGATCATTTCCAGTCTGTGTCGTTGCCATAGAAGGGAGACATGCAGGCAAGAAGTCATTAATCAGCAAATTTTTGAAAAGCCCATATTCCAATCACCTTTTTGAAAATTGTTCTTCATGTCATCAATGATGAGGTTTTCTGAGGTCCTGCATTAGCTTTGGAAGGTGAACATCGACAGAGAGATCTCTTTTCTCCCACAGCTTGTACACTGTCAAGGAGTTTGGTTCCAGCTGCCATCACACCAATCATCAAAGGGAAAAAAGCAGTGGTGTCCTAGGAGGGAAGTTCTCAATAGACGTGGAATTAGGAACTTCTTAGGAAGAGCTCTCAGTGACCACTGCGGAAGAGAGACATGTCAGAAGACTTGTGTGAGAGAAGCAGGAGAAGGGAGAAGTAGGGCCATCAACAGAAGAGAGCAGTGTGAGCTGTCCTGCACAAAGCCAATCCCAGCATCCACTCATGGGTCGTGGGGAGTGCAGAGCTGAAATAAACACTCTATAGAAATTGGGTAAAAATGGAAGAACGGTCCTGAAGTGAGGGTAGCTGCTGGTGTCATCACATGCAGCATCTGGAGGTAGAAATGGAGACAACCCTGCTTGTAGTAACATCTCTGTGACTTACACACCAGAGGTGGGTTTCATTGGGACAGGAAGGAAATCTGAGGTTCAGCCTGTCCTGAATTTACCCAGATTTAATACCAGTGGGTTTTGTTCAGGATGTTGTGGTTGAACCCCAGCCGGAAGCTCAGCCTCACACTTGCTGACTTCTCCCCTGGAGCAATGACAGATAACCAGAAGGGTGAAAGTGAGAAGACCTGTGGGTTGAGATAAAGACAGTTTGACAAGTAAAACAAAAGCTGTTCAAGCAAAGCAGAACAAGGAATTCATTCTCCACTTCCCATGGGCGGGCAGGTGTTCAGCCACCCTCAGGAAAGCAGGAATTCATCACACGGTGATGGTGACTTGGAACGACAAACAGCATCACTTCCTTCTTCACCCAGGCTTTATTACTGAGCAAGATACCATGTGGTCTGGAATATCCTTGTGGTTAATTGGGGTCAGCTGTCCTCTCCAAATTCCTTCTGCACCCCAAGTCTACCTGCTGGCAGGGCAGTATGAGGAGCAGAAAAGGCCTTGCCTCTGTGTAAACACTGCTTGGCAATAGCTAAAGCATCCAACACTGTTTCCAATACAAATCCAAACCATAGCTCCATGCCAGCTAC
>WEKX01003742.1:136302-154179 GCA_013390025.1 Pitta sordida | reverse complement strand
TCAAGAATCATTAATGAAACCAAGTCATGAGGGTGCTTAATTATTTACTGCTTGAGAGAGGGCAGGAAACTGAAGTGATGGAGAGCAAGAGCAGGTGATGAGTTCTGTCAGCATACAGATGGCAGAGTGGTCTGTGTCTGGTGAACTGACTGCTACGAGTTGGGTGTAGGGCATAAAAGTGCTTCAGTTATTTATAAAAACACATTTGCTCAGTGTGTCAGGACTAGAATTTTATAAACAAGCAAAAATCTCCTTTACAGTTGTGGACAGATGAGGAGGTTGAGGAGGGGCAAGAGGATACAGGTGGCAAAGTAAACAAATTCCTGCCAATACTCCATGAAGGTTTGTCCCTGCTCAGCAGGCTGGGCAAATATGTAATACTGGCAGCAAGAAGTGATGTCGAGTTCCCCTGTCCCAGAGTTCAGTGTGTGGAAAAAACGATGGTGAGAGGCACAAGCATTTTCAGACACAGTGAAGGTGACAGTGGGTAGAGGGTACACAATGTTCCTTCCCTCTGACAGAGCACTCAATAGAGGTTGCTCATGCATGAAACGAGGTTTTAGTGGGAGACCCAATCTTAGTGACTGAGGTTCCTGTCCCAGACCAGTCATAGGATCATTTCCAGTCTGTGTCGTTGCCATAGAAGGGAGACATGCAGGCAAGAAGTCATTAATCAGCAAATTTTTGAAAAGCCCATATTCCAATCACCTTTTTGAAAATTGTTCTTCATGTCATCAATGATGAGGTTTTCTGAGGTCCTGCATTAGCTTTGGAAGGTGAACATCGACAGAGAGATCTCTTTACTCCCACAGCTTGTACACTGTCAAGGAGTTTGGTTCCAGCTGCCATCACACCAATCATCAAAGGGAAAAAAGCAGTGGTGTCCTAGGAGGGAAGTTCTCAATAGACGTGGAATTAGGAACTTCTTAGGAAGAGCTCTCAGTGACCACTGCGGAAGAGAGACATGTCAGAAGACTTGTGTGAGAGAAGCAGGAGAAGGGAGAAGTAGGGCCATCAACAGAAGAGAGCAGTGTGAGCTGTCCTGCACAAAGCCAATCCCAGCATCCACTCATGGGTCGTGGGGAGTGCAGAGCTGAAATAAACACTCTATAGAAATTGGGTAAAAATGGAAGAATGGTCCTGAAGTGAGGGTAGCTGCTGGTGTCATCACATGCAGCATCTGGAGGTAGAAATGGAGACAACCCTGCTTGTAGTAACATCTCTGTGACTTACACACCAGAGGTGGGTTTCATTGGGACAGGAAGGAAATCTGAGGTTCAGCCTGTCCTGAATTTACCCAGATTTAATACCAGTGGGTTTTGTTCAGGATGTTGTGGTTGAACCCCAGCCGGAAGCTCAGCCTCACACTTGCTGACTTCTCCCCTGGAGCAATGACAGATAACCAGAAGGGTGAAAGTGAGAAGACCTGTGGGTTGAGATAAAGACAGTTTGACAAGTAAAACAAAAGCTGTTCAAGCAAAGCAGAACAAGGAATTCATTCTCCACTTCCCATGGGCGGGCAGGTGTTCAGCCACCCTCAGGAAAGCAGGAATTCATCACACGGTGATGGTGACTTGGAACGACAAACAGCATCACTTCCTTCTTCACCCAGGCTTTATTACTGAGCAAGATACCATGTGGTCTGGAATATCCTTGTGGTTAATTGGGGTCAGCTGTCCTCTCCAAATTCCTTCTGCACCCCAAGTCTACCTGCTGGCAGGGCAGTATGAGGNATATATATATAAAATTTTTTTTCTTGATTGCCATATTGTCATCCAATCACTCTCTGTCAAGAATTGCCTGTACAGTTCTTCACACTCAACTTTCAGTCTTGTCATCTTGAATGTTTTACTGCTTGTTGTTTTAGCCATTCCCTTTTCCAAATCACTTGAGAGCATGTGAGACTGCACAGACTCATTTGGTTAAAAAGATTGCATCACCCTCTGAACCTCGGGTCAAAACCACAATGCAAATTATTTTTAGGAACAACAAAGATCACAGGTATCAGTTTAAGAAGACATTTATTTTTGTGTGCGAATANTTTGACAAGTAAAACAAAAGCTGTTCAAGCAAAGCAGAACAAGGAATTCATTCTCCACTTCCCATGGGCGGGCAGGTGTTCAGCCACCCTCAGGAAAGCAGGAATTCATCACACGGTGATGGTGACTTGGAACGACAAACAGCATCACTTCCTTCTTCACCCAGGCTTTATTACTGAGCAAGATACCATGTGGTCTGGAATATCCTTGTGGTTAATTGGGGTCAGCTGTCCTCTCCAAATTCCTTCTGCACCCCAAGTCTACCTGCTGGCAGGGCAGTATGAGGAGCAGAAAAGGCCTTGCCTCTGTGTAAACACTGCTTGGCAATAACTAAAGCATCTCTGTTTCCAACACTGTTTCCAACACAAATCCAAACCATAGCTCCATGCCAGCTACTGTGATGAAAATTGACTCTGTCCCAGCCAAAATCAGCAGATAGGAGAAATACGAGGGCTGTAGAACACATCATTTGTGTAAGTTGAACATGACCAGGCTGTGGACAGTGAATTTTATGTCTGCTATTGAAAACAGGTCTGATGTTTTAGAAATCAGTCTATATATCACCCCAAATCTTGCTTTGGGGATGAGATAGTTCAGACCTTATCATGATGTTTATGCAATCAGGGNATTTATTTTTGTGTGCAAATAAAATAATAATATATATATTGCTTCACATCCTCCAAGAGCTGCATGAGCCTGAAGTGATTGAACATCCAAACATCCCTGTGAGGTAGGCTGGAATAGATGGCCAAGATGCCAGCGTGGCTTGGTATTAAAAGCAAAGAAGGGAGTGACTTCAGCGAGGAAAAACCTGGATCTCCAGAAGCGGTGTGCTAACAGGACATGCCCTCTGAAAACTTCTTTTAATGCTCATTTGCAGGAGGGTTTAGACAGAGGAGGAATCCATCAAAATCACCTCCTCAAGGCAGTTGAAATGTTGCTGGTACAAGGGCACTGACCCAGGAAAGCATTTTCTTCTTATTTTGCCAAAACCCTGCAAGGATAAAAAGGGTCTTGTTATTTTGCTGAAGTGTAGCCTAAAATTGATCTCTAAAAGCATCAATATCTGCTAATTGCCTTTCAAAATAAACATACAGGGTGGATTCAACCTGAAGGCTTAAAAACATGCATTTAGATGCCTCCATGGAAGGGTCTCCATGTGTGCTGGGTATCCAGGCCTGTGGCCATCCAGTCCACAAGAACTATGATCACTGGTAAACTAGTTATACTGTTACTAGTAATAACATTTTTATTCAGCTCACTCAAAAATAAAAACTGGGGATTTGATGTAGCTATTGAGTCACACAAGTCTAGTGCCATTTGAGGAGCTCTCGGATATCTCCTCGGCTTCCAGTCATCTTTTCTCAAAGGCAATGTTTTCCCCTAGGTCATGAGAGAGTTATTTCAGCCAGACAGATGGATATGATTTAAATACTCCAAGGCACCTCAAATGCAAGTAAACATCCCAATTTTTCTTGCTGGCTCAGGCTCTTCATGTCTAAAATCAAAGATTTCAGTCAACTCAAAGTTGAATCCTAAGCTGGGGAAAATAAAAATATATATTGTACTTCAGAATATCCTCTTGGTTTTAACTTCCACTGCTGCATTGGTCAGCTCAGCTAAAAATCCAACAGCCCATATAAGAAGAGCTCTAATCCTGAACATTGACACCCATCAGTACCACGTAGGGATACATTCTTCCTAGAGTGTTTCTGTAGAAAAATTATGCCTGAAACCAAACTCAAGAAGTCTTGTTACTTATCTAGCCCAAATTTTCCTCTGAGTAGGTCTAACAGATATTCTTCTTACTTAATGTTGGACATCTGCCATCTGTTCCTATCGGCCTATTTGCTATCAGGAGAAATTTCTTCCTAAAGAGGATGAGCAGACTCGGATACTGAGGCATCACATCAATCCTTTGTAAAATCATCTTGGTTGGTTCTGTTCCATTTACTTTCCTGTGTTCCTAAGTGGATGCTTCCTTAGCACCTTGATCTCCTGGGAACAAACGTGTCCCGTTACTGGAATGACTTGGGCTTCCTGAAACAACTGCCTGCCTGAGGATCCCCATGTGCTGAATAAATACTATAAACCCTCTTTCCTACAGTGACCTCATCACACTTTCTTCATTTTCTGTGAATGTTTAAGTCCTGGTAATTTTGAAAAGAACTGAATAAAGAATTCTGTAAAATTCAGAAAATACAGATCTGAGCTCTCCCTTTATTTTGAACCAGGGACAGTCCAGTCACATCACTGGCTGAGGATCTGCTTGAACATCTCTTCCTGGGATGAATTATGTCATCATACCTCTCCTCTCCATCAAAAGATACAGAAATCACTCCTAATTTGGCACTAAATTGAATATATGTAATAATCACTATGTCTGGCAATGACCATTAATGGAAGAAAACTATTATAATAATTAAATGCCATGGGAATATACTTTAGTTTAAGCTAAGGAACATTCACCAAAAGCATGTTTAAAGCCTTAAGGAAAGAAAAAAAAAAAAGGAAACTCCAGACATCATCAGAAAGAGGTTTCCAGAGTCAAAAGTGAAGTGCACACTCAAGTCTCCACTCACTAACAAATTCTTTCTTCTTCACTTTTCTAAGAGCTGTGCAGTGAGAAAGGAGACATGGGAAAAGAATGAGAAACAGAGTTCTGTGAACGTATCTCCCCTATAAAATTTAAATTTTCTATATAATTTTTGAAATTAAAATAACAGACGGAATGTTTCCCCTTATGGATGAAAACACTGTGAAATATTTTATTAATAAAAAAATTTATTAATAAAAAAATCCTTCCCCCCCCCATCAAATATAAAATAAAGTGAAAAACAATGAATTATTGGAAATTTTAACCCTCCTGAACCCTTTCTCCTGTACCTAACATCCATCTAAATGAATTGTGTCCCTAAACACACATCAAGGGTGTGGAGTTACGCAGATTATTCCAAAAAATAGTGGATAAAACCAGGACAAAAAATTCCCTTTGGATTCCCTCCAGCCCCTGTGGCACTTACTTGGAGCAGCAGTTCATCGTCCCCCCTTGGCAGGTCCCAGAGGCAGCGAAGGTGGTTGGGCACGGCCCATTACGGCAGAATTTTCCCTGGCCCCTGCACTCAGCAGTGTCAGCAAAAAGAGGATCTGCAGAACCTGTGGGAAGTGGAAGGCATTAAAAATCTAAAATTATGAAGGGTAAATGTTCAGTAAATCAAATGTTGCTTTTTTAGGAAGATGCCACAGTGAGCACAGATGCTCCTGGGCCTGTTCATTGCACCATCCCAATGGCATCTGATCTTGCCCATCAGTTGATGGCTGCATTTTTCCTCCTGTGAACACACTTTTGGTTACCAACCCTTTCATTGTTTGTAGGATTTATTTTGCTTCTCACCTGAAGTAGCCTGGAAGATGAGGAGGAACACAGCGAAGAGCAGGTAGAGGATCTTCATGACTGCCAGCTGCTTGTGGACTGTGAGGTCCTGCGAGGTGCCAATGGTGGATGGAGTCGACTCGACAAAAGGCTGGGAAAGACACCTGATATTTATAGGGCCTGTGGGATTGTGCAACTGTGACAACTGAGTGCTTTGTCAATGAGTAACTGCAATGAACCTTCTGGAAGGGGGATGGTTATCCCCCCTTATCGCAGGTGGCAGTGGACGTGTTGCAATCCCCAAGGGTGAATTTCCACTTAACATGTCACTTATATAATGTGACCATCAGCCAAGCCCGACTGAGCTGCACAAATTTTCATGGCTTTTGCAGATCTCCTTCCAACACAGACACGGGGATGGGTCAGGGTGGCCTTGTAAGTCAGTCACCATTGGAGTGGGGACACAGCTGTGGCAATGGGTTCGTCACTTGCTGACAATTCACGTAACATTTTATCTCCGTCTCCCCATCCCTGTCATCAGATGGATGATGTCAAAGGCATTTGGAAAGCGTTGGGAAAGACTGGAGATGATGCAACTGTGTTTTGTCGCTTTTTAACCAGGTCTCAGGATAGTCTCACCCACTGCAGAGTGTTGACACAAAGTTCTCTCCCTCCTTCAAGCCTCACTTATAGAATCATGGAATAGCCTGGAATGGAAGGGGCCTTAAAGACCATCGAGTTCTGAACACCTGCCATGGGCAGGGACATCTTCCACTGGACCAGGTTGCTCCCAGTCCCATCCAGCCTGGCATTCCAACCCACATCCCCGCTACCCTACCTTCACAAATTTTCATCTCCTTGCACTCAGTTCGTGTTTGCCCATATTGAAAATCTCAGGAGTTAGAGTTCTGACACCATAACTAGCATATCTCCTTCCTTTTAAAGAAAATTAACTATTTCACATACAAGTTTGCGACGCAATGCCAAATGATTCCTCTCATATCATCCCCAAAGGTTGGGAGAATGGGCTGATTCCATAAGAATCTTGGCTGACATAATGTCCCCAAGTGCAACATCTTCTGGGGCTTCACTTCAGAGCATGAACCCCATGGCAATAAATTGTCTGAAAAAGGGTCAAAGGCAGTGAAGGTTCTTCTTCAAGAAATCCTGGGCTTTTGGATGTCAAATGACCACAACATCTTTGCATCCATGGAAGTCCTCCCTTTGCCCAAACTCCGTCACATCCAATAGGTTAAACTCTGTCACAGCCCAGGTGTCTGACATTCTGCTTCAGTGATTTGCTTCCCTCATTTTATTATGTCTAACTCAGAGTTAATGGTACTTTTGTTCTAAAATTATTCAAAGGATAAAATCATTACCCACGTTTATGTTTAATCTGTGTGCCCAGGGGCAGGCTAAAAGAGTAGCAACAAGGTGAGTTAAAGTATTTATGCCGTGAATAACAGTAAGAAAAACACTGATTTCCTTCTTTCACCCATAAAATCTAACTAACCAAGAAATGTCAAGTGTTCTTTCTTTTGTCCCTGGTTTTTTTGCACCCTTGCCTTGGAAATTTTTTTTCTTTGCCAGCAACTCTTCAGCTTTCCTCATTTCTAATGGATAGGAGAGTTGATTTGTCACTCCTCTCTTTACTCTTTCAGAGACATGTTGGTGGGACCCGCTGACAGAAAAACAGACCTGTTACACCAGTGTCAACAAAGCCTTCTGTTTTCAACAAGACCCACTCAAATGTGAATTTCCCCAACCTGTCTTCAACACAGACAGAAAGATGTTGTGATGTTTTGCAAGTGGAAATGTGTTTTTTGAGCACTCATNTTTCTAATGGATAGGAGAGTTGATTTGTTACTCCTCTCTTTACTCTTTCAGTGAGATGATGGTGGGACACTCTGACAGAAAAACAGACCTGCTACACCAACAGTTGTGAATTTCCCCAACCTGTCTTCAATACAGACAGAAAGATGTTGTGATGGTTTGCAAGTGGAACTCTGTTTTTTGAGCACTCACTGCTCCTTGAAGAAGTCCACATTAGGCTGAGGTCATGTTTTTCCCAAATAAAATCAGAATGTGCCACTGGGGAAGGTAGTGACTACTTCGCTATCACATGCAGTGATGCTTTCATGGCTGTACTATTTCCTACCTGTGGAACAGAGTCAATCTGTTATTAGAGTCAAATTCTTTTAATTTCACTGATGCAAACTGCCATAGCATTCAGATTTTGCTGAACAACCTCCTCCCTTGCAGAAGGAAAACTGCCCTCTAGGAAATAAGGAAGAAGTTTTTTACAGTGAGGGTGGGGAGGCCCTGGCACAGGTTGCCCAGAGAAGCTGTGACTGCCCCATCCTTGGAAGTGTCCAAGGCCAGACTGGACTGAGATTTGAGCAACTTGATCTAGTGGAAGGTGTCCCTGCCTGGGGCAGGGGGGTTGGAATGAAATGATCTTTAAGGTCCCTTCCAAACCAAAACATTCCATCATTCTATGATTCCCTGATCCTATGAAAACCGCTAACATTTTAAGCCCTCCGAGCACTGGCAAGCCGAAAATTGCATAAAGAGCAACAGGAAAATTCCAACTCTTTGACTTCTAACAAAAACAAAGACAGGTGCAAACTGGTTGCTTAAAAACCGGGCGAAACTTGTATAAACTCCCTGAGGAGCAGAGCAATTCACGGAGCACAGCAGTGACCTCGGGCTGGAACGTGGCAGGGCGTGCATGGCCCACACGAGTCAGGGCCAGGAAGGAGCCCTGGAGATCTCTGTTGATCATTAACTCTCAGACAGTTCCCTTGAGAACTCAAGGAGATGAAAATCAAAGCTCTCTAAGCAAAATGGAGTGGGGGGTGCCTATGCAATTCAGTTTTGTTGCATTTTGCCCCAGCAACAAAATATCCAAAGGTGATATTGCAAGGAAAATCCAAAATGCTGAGGGGGGCCAGCCACTGCAAGCAGCATTTCACCCTGATTTCTCAGTCTTGTGCAAGGCAGGTGTTTTTCTTCTTTTCTTGCCTTCTTGGCTGACAAATTACCTCCCATAATAGATCATAATGAGCATCATATATGTTGTTAAATATGAGGATTTTTGCCTCAATATTTTCTCAAAGACGTCTTCTTAAGTACAACAGAGCAGCTAACAACTAATAAAATATTTTTAAAGCCTAATAATTACTATACTGTTGAGAATTATTTATAAGGGGATACCTGTGCTTGGGCACTGGAAAGACTTGATTCTGCCATTTTAACTAACAGTATACACTTGAAGCTGCATAAGAACATGGTTATTTAGGAAAGCATTTACTTACATCCCATTAAAACCAAGTTCACATTAGCACATAATTCAGTATTCTCTTAGCTTTCCTAATTAAAACTTAAATTCCCAAAATACATGCAGTGAACTGCTTGCAGTGCTTCAGTTTCCATTAGTCAAAAATAAGTTAATTAAGGGGATGGCACTGGGTGGTCTTTTAGGTCACTTCCAACCCAAATCATTCTGTGATTCTATGATGGTGTTTAATCCATGAGGCTTTATTAATGGAAATGTCTCATAGGGATACTTTGCTCTTGTGCAAAACATTCCCACATGTGACTTGCCAATAAAGTGGTTTATGCCATTTCAAATGGGTTAAATGAGTGCACAAGGCGTGTTTGATCTCTGTTTTTCCATCAGTCCTAGCTGTGGTTGGTGACAGCTACATTGGTCCTCTGTTAAAAAATAGCTTAAAGATTTTAGAGGAAGTAAAGTACAGCAGAGCAGTTAATGAATCCTGATGTGTGAGACATTTCCCAGTGTCACTGGAGAGGCACAACAGGAGGCCCCTGTACACGTAAAGTTGAGGGATGCTGCAATGTTGAGGTCTGAGAACCTGGTCAATTATTGCCTACCCTTGGCTGCTTGGATCTCGATTGCATGGGCCCTCATGTTGCAATCCAGGCACCGAATCAACGTTAAACAGACATTTAAGTGACAGCACTGGAAATCAGCATGGAGAAGGTAGTGTCCTCTGCATGTCTAAGCTGAGGGAGAATTCCTCTTTGGAGGTGAGGGCAAGAAGGAAGAATCATCAGAGAGGAAAGGGAAAGGCACGACGTCCTCTATATGTTATGCAGAAAAGAGTAATAATTCTCTGGTCCTGCATGATGAGCTTCCTGACCTGTCACATAGCCCTAATCTTTTGGAGTAATGCTTTTCCTGGAAGGGGCTGAGGGTTCTGTTGTGGACAGAATCCTATGGAACAGCACAGTAGCTTCAATTTTTAAGAATTATTGTGCAGCTGATGACAAACTAAGTGCCTTCATTAGTCAGCAATGTCTAATGCTTCCCTCTATGAACCACCTAAATGTCTGCTCCTGGGGTGTATTGGGTATGTTCTGTTGACTTTGGCAACTTTTGGGTTGGAAGGGACCTTAAAGAACCAACCAGGGACACCTTTCACTAGACTAGGTTGCTCCAATCTCCATCTAACCTGGTTTTATAAACATCTAAAGAAGANTCTCAGTAGCTCCTCATAGGGCTTGTGTTCCAAGTCACTTGGAAGACTCACTTAAAATAATTAATTAGTTAACTCAATTTACTTAGTTACTTAATTTCTAGGCCCCTGGAAATCAGCTCTGAGGTCAATATCACAGTCAAAACCCAGTTATGCAAGCCATGACATCATCAAGCACGTCACCAATTTCCAGTGCATTGTGTAACACAGGACCTGGAGCCGTGGGGTGGAATTTGTTTTCTCCCACCCTGCAGGCTACGTGTGTTGAGGATGGGAAGGGAAGGGGCAGTGCCTGTCTGGGGGCTAAGAACTCCTCCCTTGTGTCTCCACCACCAGGAATTGCTTGCTTTCCAGGTTCTAGTTTAAGACAAGTTTCAGTTAATTTTTTGCCAGACCTGCACACTGTTTGTGTTGAAAATTCCTCTGTATGAGAAAATACCATTTCTTAGGGATTAAATACAGGACACTAAAGCTCTCCTTGATATCTGGCATCCCTGCCTCTTAAATGTCTCCTTGAGAGAAGCATAAGGGTGGTGAGGCCCTGTTGCCCAGAGAAGCTGTGGCTGCTCCATCCCTAGAAGTGTCCAAGGCCAGGTTGGATGGGGCTTGGAGCAACCTGGGTTAGTGGAAGGTGTCCCTGCTCGTGGAAGAAGGGCTGGAATGTGATGGTCTTTAAGGTCCCTTCCAACCCAAACCATTCTATGATATATCAGGTGAGCCCCTATAAATCTGTTCTCTGCTAATTTCATCTTTCCATCCCTGGATGTTGTTTTCTCACCATGTTTATCCCCAGGCTGGGAGATGAAGCTTCCTCCAACCTTTGTTGGGAGCAGGAATGACACTGCAGTACATGCAGGGTCCAGCATGGCAGAATCCCTCAAAAGGACAGGGAAGTAACTGAGTTGCTAATTTTTGATTTCCCTTCTTCACAGACACATCGATAGGGCACAAACCAACTTGACTTTCATCTGCTCAAGTTGACAAAATGGTCAAAAGGATTTTGTGACCCAATCCCACAAGTGTGTCACTTCCAGCACTCTGCATAAAGGTCTTCACAGAGCCACCCACGTCTAATAGTTCCTGCTCCCCTGTGCATGACTTTCCTGGGAAACCATGTCTTTAATGACAACAATCCCCCCTCCAAGGATGGGATTCCTCCTGGGTAATGAGCCAGACACTTCTAGGAAATCAACCTCTGGAAAGGCCAAGGCTTACAAGTAGCATTAAGGATTGTGTTTCTCAAGAGTCGTCTGTGTAGTTTTCATGCCCACATCTTTGCTGGGGGTGTAAAACACAATTTAACCCACCCTCTAACCCCATCTGGTCAGATGGTTTTTTGGGGGTTGCTGTAAAGAGTGTATGTAAAAGTCTGATCTTTGTAAGGAATTTCAATAATATAGCAAAAAGGTTCACTTCTTATCAATGCAAAAATGTCTCACCTCTTCACAGCAAAACCATTCTATTACTGCTCCTTAGAAACTTCAAGGTAGAATTCTCCTGGCTGGCCAGTCTACTCTGACTGAAAATAGATACGTAGATATCCTTAAAATCTGAGTTTTCTAACTCCTTCTGGATTGAGGCAGAAAGATAGATGATGAAGATGGAAATTTGTGGTATGTCAAAAATTGTTCTGGTGTATCTTCCTGTGTGCTGGTGTAGTCTGGTGATGGATGACAATGGAGCCAATCCAACAGGGGAATCCAGTTTGACAGTGGGTGGAGGAGTTTTCCAAAGGAAAGATGGGAAGGAGAGTTGTGTCAATCATGCAACTAAACATTCCTAAGGTTGCTGAAGGTGTTCACCTGGAGAAGAGATGGATTCAGAGAAGCCCCTTCCAGAGTCTAAAGGGTCTCCAGGAGAGCTGGAGAGGGACTTGGGACAAGGGATGGAGGAATAGGACAAGAAGGAATGGCTTCCCAGTGCCAGAGGGCAGAGAGAGATGGGAGATTGCAAAGGAATTCTTCCCTGTGAGGGTGGAGAGGCCCTGGTACAGGTTTCCCAGAGAAGCTGTGGCTGCCCCATCCCTGGAAGTGTCCAAGGCCAGGTTGGATGTGACTTGGAGCAATCTGGGATAGTGGAAGGTGTCCCTGCCCATGGCAGGGGGTTGGAACAAGATTGTGATTAAGATCCTTTCCAAACCAAACCATCCTGTGATTCTAAGGCAGCTGGTACGGCTGGGCACATCCATAGGGTAAAATTCTGTCACCCTCCAGAACAAGGTGGCTGGAGTAAAACTATCTGCAGGGAATCATCCCTAGCTCGTGCCAACCCCCAGCTGGTTTAGTTTGCTCAGGGATAGTTGGGTAAGGGACAGCTGGCCTGTGCCCAAACTGTGCCCAGGGCTGCTGATATGATAGAGTCATGCCCTTTACCTCTGCCCTCCACTGATTCACTTGCCAACATAGACATGATGCTGCCCAAGGACATTTTGCTACAGATGTTCTTGCAGGAGATGGTGAATAGTGTCCTTCTCTCCTTCCCCTCCACTCACTTCTCATGCCCCCAAACACTCAGCAGTTATGGTGGTACATTATTTGGACCTAAAGCTGTTGCATACACACCACAAGTAAATGAAGTCTCCGCAGTTTTCCCCTGCAAACTAATTGTTCCTTTACATGACAAAAGTTCTGTATTTGATCAGCGACTTCACCTCTGTAAAGGACACAGGTCTTGTGCAGTGATTCAGCTGGAAGAACAGTTTTAAGTGCAGGAATATGATTTAAAATCTCAGAAGCATAAAGGAAGGAAGCAGGCAAGCTGTGGAACTAAATCCCATTTGCAGACACCTCCTGTTCTTACATAAGGGAAAAATCCCAGCAAAACGTTCAGGCAAAGGAAAGAAAATCCAGTTCATTTTCCATGCTCAAAAGACTAAGAGTAGTATTACTCCTCTATCAACCCTGGGAGATGGGAAATGGTATCCTAAGCAGGGCCATATGCTCCAGCTACATCTTGCCATTTTCTTTCTCAGGAGAAACTCCAACCATGACTTTTTTGTAAGTCATAAGAAATGCCTGGAACACTTTTGAGGAAATAGTATTAGAAGGACAGATACCTACAAACTGATGAGCTCTGACTTGCATTCAAGAGAAGTAGCAGAGAGCGTTTACAAGAAAATTAATATGAATTAAGGCCTGGAACCTGGCAACACAAAGAGGTTTGAAGATTTTCAGGTTTGGGAATTGCAAGAGATTGAGATAAGAAAATGCTTTAAGCCCTTTTTATTGTTGTTTCGCCCTGAAATAAATCCGAAGAAATATTTCTCTCTTGATGATTCTTGGCTGATAATCCTTCTCATACTGGTTTATAGCCTGATTTTAGAGATAACAGCTGAAAACCCTTCTGCCTCCTGATTGCGGAGAAAGATAAACACCAGCCACATGCTGTCACCAAAATATACATTGGGAAAGAAATAACACCCGACTCTCTGCTGGGGCATTCCTGACCCCATGTTGTAACATAACAGAGCAATGTCCTCTTGGACCATCCCTGTCTTGGCCAAATTTGCTGTCTGCAGATGTCACACCTTTCCTGGGATATAACTGCGACTCCAGTGTCACAGTCTGGGTTACTCTTCTTTAGATTCATTATCTCAGTGTACTTCCATCATCTATTTGCTCAGTCACTCCATTTTAATAAATTTCCTGCAGTTATAAATACCTGAAATAAAATCACGAACCCGGAGATTTCACCCCTAGTTTTTTGGGTGTTTTTTTTCCCCCACAGCTGAAGGTATTTGCAAAAATTCATCCCCACATTGAATGCTGGAGCACCCCATGGATGACTGGCAGTCACAACCCATCCCACTCCGCATAAGGCAGGAGTGAGATACAGATGTAAATAGGGAAAGGAATGAGAGCACAAGGGACAGGCTTGACCAGAGAAAATGAGATACACAAAGTCTGTTATAATCCCAGAATAATTCACGTTGGAAAAGGCCTCGAAGATCAAGTCCAACCTTTGACCCATCCGCCCTTGTCACCCAGCCCAGAGCACTGAGATTCACGTCCAGTTGTTGCTTGAGCACCTGCAGGGATGGGGACTCCACCACCTCCCTGGGCAGTTTGTTCCAATGCTTGACAACCCTTCCAGGTTTCTGGAAAAGCCAAGGACATTTGGCTTAGTGAACTTGGAGGTCCTTTTCAACCTTAATGAGTCTGAGCGCCTCTGACACTGAAAACAGCGAGGCAGCGACATCTTGAGGTCAGCCACCGAGGAAATCTCTGCTCACTCAACCCATCAACAGTTTCAGGGTATGGGATAAGGCCTCTAGGTCGACATTCATCATATAAGTGGGAATGGGAGTCACGGAAGGACCTGCACTTCGGGGTTTTTGGCAGCAGAACTTTGGCCTCCTTGGTTCATCAGATTTCCTGCCTTCTCTGTTTGGCTGTGACACATCCACACATTTTTTAAACAATTCCAGAGATGGTGACTCCACCACTGCCCTGGGCAACAAGTTCCAATCCCTTGCCACTTAAAAAATTGTTCCTAATATCCAATCTAAAACTCCTGTGGTGCAAATTTAGGCTGTCTCCTCTCATCCTGTCCCTTGCTCCTTAGGAGAAGAGACCAAGCCCCATCTGTCAGGGAGTTTCAGGGAGTGAGGTCCCTGCTGAGCCTCCTTTTCTCCAGGATGAGGAACTCTGAGCTTCTGAAGATGTTCGTGCAGTGCTGTGTTCCAAAACATCAAGAATGCCTGATCTCATGGGACATGTGGCCTCAAGGCTGCCTTGTTCAGTGAGTCCCACACTCGTGCTTTCACAGACTTTTAGAGCAGTGCTCAAGATGCAGAACTGCAGGACTTTGCTAAATGCCTGATGCTGGCATGGAGTAGCAGCCTGGGCCTGCTGTGGCAGAATGAATCCCTGATGAGAGCATAGCTGGAGAAAAGACTATTTCTCCCACTTCCTCTTCTCTTGCCTTTCTCATTGCCACATTGTCTTCTTTTATTATGCCTCCTATTTATGTATTTTAAAATTCATCTTCAAAGAGCCCTTAAAAGAGTCCAACTACCTCTAGAGAACTGTAGCCCATAAAAGGGTCATTCCCATCGATTTGAGCCTCCTTTTTCTCCAGATCTCCATCCCCTCTGTTTGTCTCATCATGAGGAATCAGGAAGAGAGTAAATAGAGTTCAAGATCCTGTTGACTAGTTCTGATGGCTTTGTTTTGCTTCTCCATAGTCGGGTGTTTCACCAGAATCAAGAAAAAAACCCACTGACATAATGAAGCAAGTTCAGTGAGAGCCACAAAAGTGTGCCCTGCTATGGATCAGGAGACTGCAGGATGAGCTTTTAATAGAAGTCCTTGTCTGGAGTCGGATGCCCTTACAAAAGCGGATTAGAACCAGAAGAACTGATATGGAGTCACATCTGGGATGTCCACTAATCCTGTCTCCTTTGTAAACACAGAATTAGGGTAGTCTAAAGCTATCCAGACACTTTGAACACAGGTCCAGCAAGGAAAGACCCCTCTGCCATGGCTCACCTACTGTTCTTTCACAGGGTTGTAGGGTATAGAGTGGGAGAGCAAAAATGATGACTCCTGAGATGCCCATCTCACATCCCCACACATCATGACCCCGGTGTGATTTGAACACACAGCCTTCTGATCTGGAGTCAGACGCGCTGCCATTGCGCCACGAGGTCAGGGATGGGATGTGTTCTTCCCAAATGTCGTCCTGGACTTCAGGTTGTTCTTTGAGGGCAGGGAAATTTTGATACACCTGACATAGGAATGGGACCATCTTTGCCTATTGTCTTGCTGAATGAGACACGGGGTGGCACAGTCAGTCCAGGGGATTTCTGGAGTGAGTTAAAAGCAATTCCTCAATGAATGGTCATGGCAACAGGGAGAGGGTTTTGAAAACAACATGACACGTTTATTTCAAAAACAGTATGGAGGATATGGGGAGCCCCAGTCTGGTCAGTTTGGAGTCCACATGAACATTATGGAAGCAACACTCCTGAAACCCATTCCCAAATGAAAGAAGGATGTGAAAATGCCTGAAAACAGTGACCAGGGCTTTCCCAAGAGCAGACCACCCTAGGCCAACATAATAGATTTATTTGAAGAGGTTGTTTCCTTGGAAGGTCAAGAGGACACCAAGGAACATCATTTTTCTTGGCTTTGGTTTGACCTCTGACAGGGTCTCCCTGAGGTCTCACTGCAGCAGGATACAGAGACAGGGCACCTGAGCTGAACCCAAAGGCAGAGGGAAGGGACAGGACCAGATGGACAAGGGGGTTGGGGTCAGCACTTGGCAGCCCAGCTGATGTCTGTCACTGTCTGATGCCGCACTGGATGTTGTCAGGTGTCTGAGATGGGCACAGACAACGTTCTACAGAAGGAAGGACATGGGCAGCCTGACAGGGCCATGGGAATGCCAAGGGGACAGGGCCAGTGGCGCAATGGACAACGCGCCTGACTACGGATCAGGAGATTGCAGGTTCGACTCCTGCCTGGCTCGACACTTTTAGCCCAGGCACTTCCTCCTGCCCCCTCCATCAGGACCTTGCTTCTCCTGACCATCATCCATCCTTCCAAGCCTTCTACAGGGCAAAGTGCCTGCCTTCTTGCCCTGCAGGCAAGAAAAGAGCTCCTCCAGACTTCCAAAATGGGCAGAACTGGATCCCACAGCACAGCCAGGGGCACCACAGCTAATCCTACAGCAGGATGCCAGTGCTTCCTGAACTGCTTCCCTGCAGCCTGGACAGAGCCAGCCCTCCAGGACTGTCCTGGCACCTCATGTGCTCTGGGCTTGCTGCTGTTTGTCAGTGCTTTGAGAAGTCCTGCTTGTGACACTGATGTGCCCCATGGTCACAGTTTAAAACATTGGCTAACAAAGTAACCTCACATCAAAGACACTTGTGCCCTCAGCAGGGATACGATCACCTGCTTCCAAGAGATCTCTTAAAATGTATTTTTTTATGTGCTTAACTAAATTCTCTTGCACTGTCCCCTGCTCCCCCTTCAAAGCCCATCCAGTGATGGGGAACATCTGGAGGCCCATGAGAGCTGGGGCCTGTGGCACAATGGACACCACACCCAATTATGGGTCAGGAGGAAAGTCATTTTCCCATCATTTTCACATCATTCCTTCATTTGGGAATGGCTTTCTGGAGTGTCGTTTCCACAGTGTCCATGTGGACTCCGAACTGAGGTTGCCCAGACTAGACATATCCAGATGGTCTTAAGCTTCTTATAAAAAAAAAAATCTCATTTTTCATCAGAAACTTGTCCCTTTTTCCATAGTCCTACACTGATTAATTGCCCCAGATCCTGCAGCAGAAATCCCCTGGACTGACTGTACCATCCCATGTTACCCTCCCAGGGAAGTACTGCCTGAGGGTATGTTCAGATTTCCTAGGAGTGACTGAGCCTGCAGTTAAAAAGCAGTTAAAAATCTCCTGCACGAGCAGAGACCCACAACAACACCCCTCTTCTTTGGCCTCTACTTTGAACACGACCCATAACTTCCATCCAGCACGGGGTCTGGCTCATGGGAGAGCTCTTGGCATCATATTCCCCACACGTCCCATTCCCGAGGTGTTCCCCTATAGCTGCCCGGTGCCCCCTCCCACAGAGAAACCTCCCCGAAAAATAGAAGGTGCCCCAGGTCTGACCCCGGTGTGATTCGAACACACAACCTTCTGATCTGGAGTCAGACGCGCTACCCTTGCGCCACGAGGTCAGGATGGAGGGACTCAGGCACCTTGGGCTTGGTGGTGGGAATGTCCTTTCCATGGGGACCATCCCAGGGGACCGGACACCCCCAAGGGGAGGACAGAGCCATGGAGGGGAACCTGAAGGGGGCAACCTGAGGGGAGGGTGGCCAAGGCCTGGCTGCAGAATGAGCACTCAGGGTGGGATGAGGAGATCTACAGGGTCAGTGTGGGCAGGAACCAGGTTCAGGAATGCTACAGAGGAGGAGGATGGCCTGGAGGGAACACAGGACAGCC
>WEKX01003742.1:73924-135723 GCA_013390025.1 Pitta sordida | reverse complement strand
GGACAGGGCCAGTGGCGCAATGGACAACGCGCCTGACTACGGATCAGGAGATTGCAGGTTCGACTCCTGCCTGGCTCGACACTTTTAGCCCAGGCACTTCCTCCTGCCCCCTCCATCAGGACCTTGCTTCTCCTGACCATCATCCATCCTTCCAAGCCTTCTACAGGGCAAAGTGCCTGTCTTCTTGCCCTGCAGGCAAGAAAAGAGTTCCTCCAGACTTCCAAAATGGGCAGAACTGGATCCCACAGCACAGCCAGGGGCACCACAGCTAATCCTACAGCAGGATGCCAGTGCTTCCTGAACTGCTTCCCTGCAGCCTGGACAGAGCCAGCCCTCCCAGACTGTCCTGGCACCTCCTGTGCTCTGGGCTTGCTGCTGTTTGTCAGTGCTTTGAGAAGTCCTGCTTGTGACACTGATGCGCCCCATGGTCACAGTTTAAAACATGGGACCAGAGGAGTTTTGGAATTTCCATCTCTGGAATAATTTAAAGCTTGGCTAACAAAGTAACCTCACATCAAAGACATTTGTGCCCTCAGCAGGGATAAGATCACCTGCCTCCTAGAGATCTCTTAAAATCTATTTTTTTTATGTGCTTAACTAAATCCTCTTGCACTGTCCCTTGCTCCCCCTACAAAGCCCATCCAGTGACGGGGAACCTCTGGAGGCCCAGGAGAGCTGGGGCCTGTGGCACAATGGACACCACACCCAATTATGGGTCAGGAGGAAAGTCATTTTCCCGTCATTTTCACATCATTCCTNATCCTACAGCAGGATGCCAGTGCTTCCTGAACTGCTTCCCTGCAGCCTGGACAGAGCCAGCCCTCCAGGACTGTCCTGGCACCTCATGTGCTCTGGGCTTGCTGCTGTTTGTCAGTGCTTTGAGAAGTCCTGCTTGTGACACTGATGTGCCCCATGGTCACAGTTTAAAACATTGGCTAACAAAGTAACCTCACATCAAAGACACTTGTGCCCTCAGCAGGGATACGATCACCTGCTTCCAAGAGATCTCTTAAAATGTATTTTTTTATGTGCTTAACTAAATTCTCTTGCACTGTCCCCTGCTCCCCCTTCAAAGCCCATCCAGTGATGGGGAACATCTGGAGGCCCATNTTGAGAAGTCCTGCTTGTGACACTGATGCGCCCCATGGTCACAGTTTAAAACATGGGACCAGAGGAGTTTTGGAATTTCCATCTCTGGAATAATTTAAAGCTTGGCTAACAAAGTAACCTCACATCAAAGACATTTGTGCCCTCAGCAGGGATAAGATCACCTGCCTCCTAGAGATCTCTTAAAATCTATTTTTTTTATGTGCTTAACTAAATCCTCTTGCACTGTCCCTTGCTCCCCCTACAAAGCCCATCCAGTGACGGGGAACCTCTGGAGGCCCAGGAGAGCTGGGGCCTGTGGCACAATGGACACCACACCCAATTATGGGTCAGGAGGAAAGTCATTTTCCCGTCATTTTCACATCATTCCTTCATTTGGGAATGGCTTTCTGGAGTGTCGTTTCCACAGTGTCCATGTGGACTCCGAACTGAGGTTGCCCAGACTAGACATATCCAGATGGTCTTAAGCTTCTTATAAAAAAAAAAATCTCATTTTTCATCAGAAACTTGTCCCTTTTTCCATAGTCCTACACTGATTAATTGCCCCAGATCCTGCAGCAGAAATCCCCTGGACTGACTGTACCATCCCATGTTACCCTCCCAGGGAAGTACTGCCTGAGGGTATGTTCAGATTTCCTAGGAGTGACTGAGCCTGCAGTTAAAAAGCAGTTAAAAATCTCCTGCACGAGCAGAGACCCACAACAACACCCCTCTTCTTTGGCCTCTACTTTGAACACGACCCATAACTTCCATCCAGCACGGGGTCTGGCTCATGGGAGAGCTCTTGGCATCATATTCCCCACACGTCCCATACCCGAGGCGTCCCCCTATAGCCGTCCAGTGCCCCCTCCCACAGAGAAACCTCCCCGAAAAATAGAAGGTGCCCCAGGTCTGACCCCGGTGTGATTCGAACACACAACCTTCTGATCTGGAGTCAGACGCGCTACCCTTGCGCCACGAGGTCAGGGTGGAGGGACCCAGGCGCCTTGGGCTTGGTGGTGGGAATGTCCTTTCCATGGGGACCATCCCAGGGGACCGGACACCCCCAAGGGGAGGACAGAGCCATGGAGGGGAACCTGAAGGGGGCAACCTGAGGGGAGGGTGGCCAAGGCCTGGCTGCAGAATGAGCACTCAGGGTGGGATGAGGAGATCTACAGGGTCAGTGTGGGCAGGAACCAGGTTCAGGAATGCTACAGAGGAGGAGGATGGCCTGGAGGGAACACAGGACAGCCTGAGGGGGGCTTTGGGTGCGTACCCAGAAGCGGTGACAGATATTTAGAGCAGACAGCCCATGAGCTCATTCCAGTCACAGCTGGACACTACAGATCCTGATGTCCTGTTCCAGCCACAACCCTTGTCTTGGCTGGGAATGGCACCTGGACCTCCTACAAGAAGGACAGGATGTCCCACCAGTGCAGGCAAGGTCCCTCATCAGCTCTGGCTGCCCCATCCTTTCCTGATGGGTCCTTAGTTCCAGGTTATTGTGGATAAGTGTCAGAGAGGAGAAACCTTCCTTCCTCCTCTCCAATTTCATTCCTATCATACCATGCTGGAGACAAGCTGCTGGGTATCGCAGTGGATGGGGAGGGACATGGGGGTGGATCAGGGCACAATACAGGCAGGGGCTGGGAAAAGCAATGCAATGGAGAAAGCATCAGGAAACTCCTGCCCGCCTCAATCTAACCCTGCCCACAGCCTGGCCAAAGAAGAGCTCTCAGTATTACTACACTTAGAGGTTTTTCGAGTTATAAAAATGTTATTAAATTATATGTAGTGATGAAAAAGTTAACTTTATAGTTATACACTCACTCTGAACATGACTCCCTCCAGCTCCTTAAAATTCGGTATCTGAAACCCAAACCCATCCCTGAGCTCCAAACATATTAACAATGGCCATGCACTTGCCCTGTGGATTATCAGTGCTGACCCTGGGCCCCTTCCGGCTCGGAGCGGCCTGCCAGACTGTGAGGCATCTAGGTTGGTATTACGCTCTTGGTCACTGTACGGGTATTAGATGGTGAGTTGGACTAGATGATCCTTGTGGGTCCCTTCCAGCTCATAATTTTCTGTGATTCTGTGAATATGGAGTAAAAAAGAATTTCCTCTTGCTTTTACCACCAAATTCTGCCCCAAAAGGTCCATTCCTCCTCCATAGCTTTTCCCACAAGAGGGAGCCAGGAACCAGCTCATGGGCTTCAGAAACCAGGCTGGAGCTGCATTTTCCTCAGTGAAAGATACTCCATTCATGGCCACACTGGGAGTTCAGCTTGTTTACTTCCTGGAAATACAGGGGGTTTTACACACATAATTTGAAGGGGACTGTGATTGTATAAATCACATTAGAGCCTGGTAATGGGGATATTCACATGCAATGGCTGGAAATCAGAGGGAAGGATTTTGAATGTGAGATTGCTGGGCAATCACTCCTCTTCCACCAGATTGTTAACACACCTGAGGTCTTGACTTTGTCCTTTAACTCCTGTAAGAAAAAAACAATGAACCAACCAACCAAACCAAACCAAAAGCAAACATTTTCAGTCCGTCATTTAACAGAACAGGACCATTCTGGTTGCACTTTTAACATTAACTTTGCAGAATGGGGAAGCTGGGCTGCTGCTCCAGTCTGACAAAGCACAGTGCTCCATCCTGTCTCAGAGCTGAGGTGAATCCCTCAGTTAGGATCCCCTGGGCTCCAGTGGGAACTTGAGCCAAACGAAGGTTTCCTGGCAAGATCTTGGTTCCATCCCTTTTTCTGGAGTGCCTGAAAACGGACATAAACATGTCTCCTGCCACACTGGTTCTCAGGAGACTCGGTGGCGCCTGCAAAGTTGAAATGGAAAGCTGACAAAGAAACCAGGGAGGCAGAGAACAATGCAGCTGATGGGGGTGGTTATATTGTTGATATCAAGTTTGCTGGGTCAGAACAACATCAATAAATATAATATACAGAAAAAGGCTCAGGTAAGTGAGATGAAGGAATATCTGTGCATTCAGCTGCCACTTTCACGTGACTCTGAGTAACACCATTCAAACACTGTATGGACAGATCCTTCAGAAAACTGCAAATTTATAATCTGTAGCTCATGTATCATAGAGTCATAGAATGACAGAATGGTTTGGGTTGGAAGGGACCTTAAAAATACTCTAGTTCCAACCCCCCTGCCACAAGCAGGGACACCTTCCACTAGACCAGGCTGCTTGAAGTTTTGAGCTCAAAGCTCAAATTTGTAATGTGGGAGAGCAGTTGGACATACTCAGCCTTGGGGAGCCTTTCTGGCAATTTCCATGTGCTTTTATTTAAGTGCATTATGATACAAAGTGAGCTCTTTGCAGAGGTGCAGACTGGTGCATTCTGACACAGATGTTTTCCAAAAGATAACGACTCACTCAAACTGAAACCACATGAGCTCTGGGCTTGGCCAGTTAAGTACAAGTACCCACAGTGCAGGTTTCTACTTGTGTGTCGGGTCCTATGGTCCCACTAGAACTAAAGAGGTCATTTGAGTCCTAGAACTACTTATTAAACATCTAACTCAAATGCAGCCACATCACTGTAGGTGCCTACATGTCTCTGGGTGTAGCACTGACTACTGCCATTGTGCCACCTTCCAGTACCTAAAGGAGCCTATAAAAAGCTGCAGAGGGACTTTCTACAATGGTATGGAATGAGGAGAGACTGGAGCCCCTCTTGCACTGGAGCCAGGCTGGGAGAACTGGGGGTGTTCACCTGGAGAAGGGAAGGCTCTGGGGAGACCTTGGAGCTCTTTCCAGTGTTTAAAGGGGCTCCAAGAGGCCATGAGTGGGACTTGGACAAGGGACGGAGGGACAGGACAAGGGGGAATGGCATCATGCTGTGAAAGAGCAGGGTTGGATGGGATATTAGAGAGAAATTCCTCCTTGTGAGGGTGGTAAGGTCGTGGCACGGGTTGTCCAGAGAAGCTGTGGCTGCCCCATCCCTGGAAGCCTTCAAGGCAAAATTGGATGGGACTTGGAGCAACATGGGATAGTGGAAGGTGTCCCTGCCCATGGCAGGGGGCATGGAATGAAATGATCTTTAAGATACTTTTCAATTCTATGATTATATGATGGTCTCAAGACATTTCATTTGCCTACTACCCCACGAAATCAACACTCGGTTTCCTCCAGGTTGCCCATTAGGAGCCACCTGGATCTTCGAAGTCAACAAGTCAGGATGCTTTTGGGTGGGTCAGGATGGAGAACCAGCCCTCCCAGTGGTCAGGCAGGGAGGTACGGTTATTCCTCACTCACTTCCATGACCCCCTGGCATTGTTCAGGCTTAGCCGTGTGCAGCGGTCAGACTGTACTCGCTGCCTTCCACACTCACCCCTGCCAAGGTCCCCCGGACAGCCAGCTCTGCTCCCACAGCCCTATAAATGCCAGAGTGCTCCCTTCTCCCCCTGCTCAAAACTTCTGCCACCCTGCAGCTGAGACCTTCCACCATGAAGCTCTTCTCCTGCCTCATGACTCTTCTCCTTTTCCTCCTCCAGGCTGTTCCAGGTAAGGGGCAGCACCCCTGGGTACCTGGGGTCTGCCTGTGTAGGAGGTACAACTTCCTTGTGTGCTGGTGCAGAACATGCTCTTCTGCTCCTCTCATTAGAGCAGTTCCCTATTTCTGTCTAGAAGCAGAAGTGAAAAATTCACCTACAGTGACCAGGTGTGAAACCAGAACCTCCTCACAGGAGCCTCTACGAGGTGTTGGCTCCTTGTGACTCTTTGTGGCAGTCTCTTTGTGGCAATACTGGAATGTCATACCAAGGAAATCATCTGCCTCTTCTAACTAAAAATTGTCTCCTTTGGGTACAGTAGAAGAGACCAGAGGTGGTACCTTGTATTACTCAGTTGAACTATATCAGTGAAGCTGAGTTCAGCTCTCTGAATATTCTGGTTCCACTTCCTCAGCCCTGCTGCTGCACTGAGTAATTTTCTGATTGTGCTTTTAGCCTCCCTATTCTTCATGCTTAAAAAACTTCCTCATTTTGGAATAAGGCTTTCAGGGAAGGAAGGAACTAGGCAAGGTGCTTCTCCCTGTTAATTCAGCCATATCCTTCTTTTTGAGGCTTTTTAAAGTCAAAGCTACATCTCCAGGCATGTGACCGTGCTGTCCCTCGCATGACCAACCTGCAACATTGCAATCCCAGAATTTAGAAGCATTCAAAGGTTGGACTTCCCCTCCCCACTACAGCATGAATGTCCAGGAGATATTCAGAAACTTGCCAGCGGCATCCAAGTTTCACTCTTGTTGTACAAAAGCTTTCCTTGGAGTCCTGTGAGGTCCCACGAATTTCTCAAAACTGTTGGCAAAGCTGCCTTGGGTTTTGGGGGTATTTATAACATCAGACCCCTAATTAGGGTCTGTGGTGTCTCAGCAGCAGGAAGATCATGAGAATAGATCTTCAGCAAAACTGGGAATCCCATTCTTCCTTCAGATCTCGGCTTGCCCAAGGACACCTTACGTTGTTTAGAGTACCATGGCTACTGCTTCCACCTCAAATCCTGCCCAGAGCCATTTGCTGCATTTGGAACTTGCTATCGGCGTCGGAAAACCTGCTGCATAGGTGAGTGTGGGAACCCTGCCCAGGCAAGCAGAGCAGGGGAGGGCGTGACTGAAGCCAGCAAAACACACTTATTCTCTTTGTCCTCAGATCACAGAATCACAGGATGGTTTGGGTTGGAAGGGACCTTACAGAGCATCTCATTCCAACCCCCGGCCTTGGACAGGGACACCTTCCACTAGAGCCCCATCCAACCTGGCATTGCACACTTCCAAGCCACTTCCTGCCCTGTACAAAGAGGGACTTGTCTGTTCATTCACTAACATCAGCTTGGAGCATTTTGGGCTTGCCAATGCCCTGTAGCCCAAACCCCTATCTCCAACAGACGCCTGGGGAAATAAAATTTAAAAAAATTGACCCACACAGAGTCCACGTTCCTTGATAAACCTTCCTATAAATCATCTGGTGGGGGTCTGCTGGCTGGACCCACCCTGCTGTGTTTAATAGGTGCCTGTTGACCTCTTCGCTCTAAATTTATCTAATCCTTCTCAGACTCGCTTCCATTTTTGGTGCTCCTCAATAGTAGACGTATATCATTAATGAATATATATTTTAGAACAACTGTGCTAATCCTAGAGTTCCTCTGACCCAGCATTCTGGATCTTTCCACAACCAGAGGTGGTTTATTTCCACACAGTTACTCTCTCTGTGTAAAGTCACCACTACCATATGATTACACTTCCCTCTATATTCTCCTTGCTTTCATGAATTTGCAGCTCAGGAGTTCTAGATTCAGGCACCTTTGTGTTTAAAAGCCCTTACTAGTTGTTGGGTTTTTTCCCTCCTTAGGGTAGGAATTCCTTGTGTTTATTTTAAAACCTCGTCCCTCACAATTTTACTCAGTGCCGCCTACTTGAAACGCAATTATTCTGCATTCATCTTCTTCACACCTTTACCACATCCCTTCTTCAGTTAAAGCTGGTGGGTTACAAATTTCTTCTTTTATGGAAGTGCCCTGAGAAACCCCAAAGTCCAGCCTTGGGTCTTTGCTTTTGGAGACACGGTAACCACAACTCCCCAACAATTTTTATGTGTGAGATAGTTCAGGTGTCGGTGTCATGTTTGCTGGTTTGACTTAAATCCTCTAAATTGCAGACACAACATCAGACTACCACATTTGTCAAGAGGATGGGGGTCATTGTGTACCCCCCGAAATCTCATGTGTGCAAGAACAAGTGGGACTCTGCCCTCGCAGAGGATGGAAGTGCTGCACAGAAGTGTGACAAAGACCTCGGGGAGTTAAGGAAAACCACGGAAATGCACGGCCAAGAAAACAAACAAACCTCTTACTCAGTGTTTTAGAAATACCTGGTGTTCTCATCATGCGAAGTGTGTAATTAACTAGAGGTGACATGTTTCTTTATATAACAAAGGCAAGAAATAATAAATAAACACGTATAACAGTTGTGTATGTATTGAAAGAGGCAGAATCCCTCTCCAGGACACCCGCACACAGAAATCCACACAGCTTTGCTGTTGCATCCTTGGAAACCACATCCTCTAATCCTATTTACCAGCCTAATCTTATTTACCTTGTTGATGTTATGTTTGGACATTTAATCACAGAATCACAGAACCATTTAGGTGGGAAAAGACCTCCAAGATCATCGAGTCCAACCCCTGACCCATCCCCACCTTGTCCCCCAGCCCAGGGCACTGAGTGCCAAGTCCAGTCGCTCCTTGAACACTTCCAGAGAGCGGCTGAAGGAGCTGGGAGAGCTCAGCCCAGAGAAAAGGAGGCTCAGGAAGGACTTTATTGCCCTCACACCTCCCTGACAGGAGCTTGGAGTCGGAGGGGGGGGTAGGGCTGTTCTTCCAGACAACCAGGAGCAGAACCAGAGGACACAGCTTGGAGCTGTACCAGGGAAGGTTCAGGCTGGACATCAGGTGGAATTTCTTCATGGAAAGGGTGGTTAAGCATTGGAAGAGGCTGCCCAGAGCAGAGTTCCCATTCCTGGAGGGATTTCAAAGATACGTGGATACGGCAATCAGGGACACAGGTTCGTGGTGGGATTAGCAGTGCTGAGGAATGATTAATGATCTCAGAGGTCCAACCTAAATGGTTTTATGACTCCAGCTATGTAGTTTCGTTTGGGTTTTGTTGTTTGGGGTTTTTTTTCCTAGGGAGAAGAGAATTTTTAACCTTGCTCTTTCAGCTTTGCAGTTTAGGGCGTGTTCACACAGCATTTACATTGTCACAGCCGAAGGGACAGCAAACAGCAGGGCCAGGCAGGGCAGCAGCTGGCACAGGGCAGCTGGAATATCACATTTCCCAGCAAACGCTGCACATCTATCACAGATTTACCACCACAGGGTGCATTGCTGAGCTAACAATCACCTCCTCCACCAGCGCTGTGTGCTCTTCACGCTCAGGAATGAAGCCTCCCAAATTCCTCGGAAGCCAAAGCTGGGGAAAAAAAATAACACCCAAGTTTCAGATGGAGAAAATATTCACAGCAGCTCAGATTAAAAATGAATCACTCCTAGCCTGCACCATTTATTCTTTCAGCTCCTGCTACCCATCACTTCCCCGGACTTTGCTGGCTGCAGGTGAAGGGCAGAGGATCCCTCTGAGCCTCTTTTTCCAGCTGGCAATCTACCAGTCCAAAATGCCACCTGCCAGGGAGAGAAACCAGGGAATAACCAGTGAATAACCAGTGAATGTGGAGCAAGTCAACATTGTTCAGAGCCACAGCACGGGGTCGGAACGACACGGAGGGTTTCTCACAGCAAATGTTACTCCAGAGACTGGAATATAATTAACTCCTGCCTACTCCTCCCCTCTTCCTGGGTGCCATCCAGCACACCAGCAGCACCCAGAGGCTTCTGCAAAATATCGCTTTCAGCCCTGTGGTTTTCCAGCAGAGCTAAAGCAATGGGGATCCTTGTTCTCGTTCTCATCTTCATCTCCCTCACCCAGCACGGTAAGACCTGAGGGTGGCAAACAGGAAATCTGGGAACAGGGATAATCGTTTTTCACTGTGTAATATTGTAAGTACCGAGGGAAGGTGTCCTCATGTTTCTGGGTGAGGTACTTTGGCAAAATGCACGATGTATCTCTTGGGATAACACCAAAAATGAGCAGGGATTCATAGAATTATGGAATGGTTAGTGTTGGAAGAGACCCTAAAGGTCATGTCGTTCCAACCGCTAGAAGAAGCAGCTGTGAAAATGGGGCAGTTCACTACTTTTGTAGGAGAAGCCACAGAGGAGGTGCCCTGTGCTCTGGGAAAATATTCCTGACTTTTCTCAGGCTGCAGTTTTCTCCTTGGCAGGGCAGGCACAAGCACCTGGACTTCCCAAGCACATCCTGAAAAAACAACTTCATGACAAAATGCTCCTTGAGGGAGGTTGGCTCTGCAACTTGGGATTTTTAACACGGGTGTTTGAAGCTGTCCTGTGGGATGGGGATCCCGGGTGTGCTGGGGCAGCCCTTCCTGCCCAGGCTCCATGTCTTCTCCCACTGCTGGCTTGGCTGTCCAGGCACATGGAGACAGAGAAAGCCCCATGAATTTTACCCACTAGAACTTGCTGCTTCTTCATACAGGAGCTGCTCATGGGCCAGATGTCTGCAAACACAATGGGGGCTTGTGCAGGGTTGGAAACTGCATTTCTGGTGAATACCTGGCTCAGTTCTGCTTCAAACCCGTCATTCTCTGCTGCAAAAATTTGTCACTCGCCACCACGAAGAGCTGAAGGTTTCCAAAGGAGCCAGCACATGGAGAGCTGCAGGCTTCACTGGCAAAGCAGGAGCAGCTGTAGGGAAGGAAATTTTGCAGTTTCTTTGACTATGGCTCCCCTGGCAGGACGTGGCTGTGGATTTACTGGTGAACCCCTGAACACTGATTCTGCTGTGATTTTCAAAGAAACACTGTGACAAGAAGAAATTGGGGCCTCCCAAACTGTTTGTCACCCTTTGGGGACTCTAATTGTTACCTGTCACACACAGGTGAGAGATTACCTTTCTCCTTACTTGAAAGCAATAAATGTGAAGTTTAAGAGAGCAGCACATGCCCATCTGTGACTCAGGAAAGCTGCCGGGGGTGGGACCCACTCTCTCCCACTTACGAGGAGTGAACACAGCAGCCTTCACCTTCCCAGCAGATCAGAGTGACTCTGCCTCTGTATTCCACTTCCTAGAGAAAACAGCTGCAATGGAAGCAGCCTTTTTGGCATTGCTTTTGTTGCAAAAGTCTCCTGGTTTGCAATAAAGTCAGCTATGGTCTGTGTTCCTTATGCAAGACACCCCATATCCTCTCCCTTTCCAGGCTGCGTCAGGTCCTTAAGGCAATCACAGACTTACAGAATGGTTTGGGTTGGGAGGGACTTTATTTCATTCCACCCCATTGCCATGGGCAGGGACACTTTCCACCATCTAAGGTTGCTCCAAGCCCCATCCAACCTGGCCTTGGACACTCCCAGGGATGGGGAAGCCACAGCTTCTCTGGGAAACCTGTTCCAGGGCCTCACCACCCTCACAGGGAAGAAGTTTTTCCTAAGAGCCCAGGTTTACTTGTTTTAAACATGGTGGGGAGGTGATCTGAGAGTTATGTCCCACTGCCCCTCACAGGCTGCCTTCTCCATCCATGGACTGCATTTCTGGGGCTCCTCTTTTCCACTGTGGCAATAGTCCCAAAGAAACCTCTCTTTTTGCCCCTAACAGCTTTCTGCATATGAACTCCATCAGCCTAAATCCATTAGCTGTCCAGATCCATCCTCAGCCTTTCTGTGTCATTTCAGCAGGATATTATGACACTCCCCTTCCTTTGTCAGCTCCTGGTTTCCCTTTCCAGGTAAAATACTCCTCTGTGGGTCAACCATTTCTGTGAAAGCACGAAAACAATGATGTAATAAGAGAGCTATGCCAATTTGCTGAGGCACTGTTGAGAGCCAGGGAAAAGTCGTCCCTGGGAAATTAAATTCTTGCTCTGATGAATCAAACAGGAAAATTCCCATTGACCTCACCAGGGTCAGGACCTACTGCCAGAGATCCAACAATTCATTCATCCAAGCGTCTCCATTAACACACAAGCAGCCCAGCCATTGTCCTTGGGTCATCACTGGGACTCCAACACACACAGGCAGATGCAAGCGCTCCCCTGGAGATCCCCTGCAGTTGGATGATCCACTGGGACAGCCAGATTATGCAGACCTGGCTGTTGGCTTGGGAACTGATGCTGAAAACAGTGTTGGGCTGAGCCCAGAGCCAAATTCCTCCCCAGATCCAGCCCGTGTGTCTCTGACGCAAACTGGTGTACAAGGACAGCATGGAGAGGGTTTTAAATCAAGGCATTTTTCCAAATCAAACAGTTTATTTCTCACATTCATCCACGGAGCTCATGATTCATGCCTTTTATCTGGGAATGCTCAGCCACCATGTTTACAGCTTGGTTTCCCAAGGAAGTGAAATGTGGGCTCACACAACTCACCTTGCACGTCTCCCTCATAGTCACTGTTCTGCTCCTGACACGTCTTGGACCTGCTGGCCAGTCAGATTTCAATCAGGAAAGGTGGAAATGCTCAATTTACAGGCAACGTTGTCCCTCTGGCAGTAATATAAATGCAGGCTGCTGCTAAAAGTAAAAAAACCCCACCAAAACACAACAACAAAATAACAAAAACCCACAAAAATCCATCATCATTTCTGCCTAATGAATAAGATGACTTGTGTGTCAGCTACTTGGTCTCACACAAAATGAGGAGAGGGAAAACTCTAAGGATCTTAACTCAGCTAGGGCAGAGCACCCAGCCAGCAGTTCAGCTCATGAGGAGCTGCTTGAACAGCAGAATGAGGTGCTCTGGTGTAAGTGTATGGTAACGAATGCTACTTAAATTAATTAATCCCTAGTTGGTGTGTCCTTTAACCCCAGGGAGAAAGAATCATAGAATCACCATAGAATCATAGAATGGTTTGGCTTGGAGGAGACCTTAAAATTCATTGAATTCCAAGTCCCCTGCCAAGGACAGTGAAGTACTAAACTCCTCTGAGTGACCATGTTGACCCACTCAGCACAGAACTCACTCCTACTCAAACACCGTTTTCCAGCTCTTTAAACCTGTCATGGGGAGAGCCTTTTTGTTCTATTGCAAAATTTTTCTCCTTTTTACTGGAACAGACAGTAGGTTTCTCTTCTTATCTGCCCTTCCCTCCCCTGAAAGGAATGTGGCCAGGGGAGGGGCTTTCTTTTTTTCACCTGACAAACAATGAAGAATCCTGTATCTTATCTTCCCTCCCTGGCAAGGCATGTGGCCAGGGGAGGAGTTTTTCTCTTTTCTACTGGACAAACAATGCTCGATTCTTTCTCTTATCTTCCCTTCCCAGCAAGGCATGTGACTGGGGGAGGGGCCTGAGGGCCAGGGCGGGCTGAGTGACAGCCAATGGCATGTGAAGACACGCCCACAAGGCATGTGACATGGGAGGGGCCCAAGGCCATATAACTACAGCTGCTGGGCCCACAGGAGGGGGTTTGTGGACCTTCTGGATTGAGGACATCTTGTTTTCACCTCTGATCTCTAGTGCTGCCATTTCACCCAGGACAACGTGGACCTTTGACTCCTCATCTCAGCACAGCTTTTCCCCTGCCGACTGCTGGATCTCCCTGCAGCCCCTTGGACATTTCAGGAAAGGATCACTGGCTGTTACTCCACTGGTTTGCCTACCCTGAACCCTATTCCCCTGCCCCTGGAATCCTGGAGGTGCCCTGGTTTTTTCCCTTGAACTAGGCACCCCCCTCATGCTTGTTCAGCTGAATCCAACCCTTTAACTCAGGATTACATATAGGAGTAGAAGACACAGCCAGACAAGCCAAAGGGGAAGACAGGGTGGCAGAAGTGATGAGAAGGTGAAGACTATCATCCCCTGAGAGATGCAGGCTGGTGAGAATTTAAACCAGGCTAGAGGTCCTCTCTGAAAAGACTTTATGGACTTGTCCTCATGGGTAAAAGCCAAACATGGACGAGGACTTTTGTGGGAAAGNTGTGTCCTTTAACCCCAGGGAGAAAGAATCATAGAATCACCATAGAATCATAGAATGGTTTGGCTTGGAGGAGACCTTAAAATTCATTGAATTCCAAGTCCCCTGCCAAGGACAGTGAAGTACTAAACTCCTCTGAGTGACCATGTTGACCCACTCAGCACAGAACTCACTCCTACTCAAACACCGTTTTCCAACTCTTTAAATCAGTCATGGGGAGAGCCTTTTTGTTCTATTGTAAAACTTTTCTCCTTTTTACTGGAACAGACAATAGGTTTCTCTTCTTATCTGCCCTTCCCTCCCCTGAAAGGAATGTGGCCAGGGGAGGGGCTTTCTCTTTTTCACCTGACAAACAATGAAGAATCCTGTATCTTATCTTCCCTCCCTGGCAAGGCATGTGGCCAGGGGAGGAGTTTTTCTCTTTTCTACTGGACAAACAATGCTCGATTCTTTCTCTTATCTTCCCTTCCCAGCAAGGCATGTGACTGGGGGAGGGGCCTGAGGGCCAGGGCGGGCTGAGTGACAGCCAATGGCATGTGAAGACACGCCCACAAGGCATGTGACATGGGAGGGGCCCAAGGCCATATAACTACAGCTGCTGGGCCCACAGGAGGGGGTTTGTGGACCTTCTGGATTGAGGACATCTTGTTTTCACCTCTGATCTCTAGTGCTGCCATTTCACCCAGGACAACGTGGACCTTTGACTCCTCATCTCAGCACAGCTTTTCCCCTGCCGACTGCTGGATCTCCCTGCAGCCCCTTGGACATTTCAGGAAAGGATCACTGGCTGTTACTCCACTGGTTTGCCTACCCTGAACCCTATTCCCCTGCCCCTGGAATCCTGGAGGTGCCCTGGTTTTTTCCCTTGAACTAGGCACCCCCCTCATGCTTGTTCAGCTGAATCCAACCCTTTAACTCAGGATTACATATAGGAGTAGAAGACACAGCCAGACAAGCCAAAGGGGAAGACAGGGTGGCAGAAGTGATGAGAAGGTGAAGACTATCATCCCCTGAGAGATGCAGGCTGGTGAGAATTTAAACCAGGCTAGAGGTCCTCTCTGAAAAGACTTTATGGACTTGTCCTCATGGGTAAAAGCCAAACATGGACGAGGACTTTTGTGGGAAAGGTTTGGTTGAGCTTTGAACTCCAAGCTGTCTGTACCTGACATAGCTCAGAAGGCTACAAATTAAGAGTTCTTCTACCCTATCAGACCTATTCTCTTCAGGGAGATGCAAAATCATCCAGACATCTTGAGAGGTATATTTGGGATCTTGGCAGCCATAGGGAGAGCCAAGATAGAGCCTTACCCTCATGCCTGGTCTTTCGACCAGCACAAGCCTCATGGATAACTGGGAATGTTAGTTCATCAAAGCATGGCATGACTTCCCTTGTTGGAATTTGTTTGCAGTTCCCAGGCAACAGGCCAGTGGTTTTTTGGCAGAGAGAGCCAGATGGGGGTGAAATTCCCCACTTCTGCCCTAAGAGTGTCATTGTGAATGGAACTGTGTGATCAGGGGCAGGACGGTGGATGGATGGGCTCCTGCTTGGACAAGCAGAGGTCTCACAGCCCTTAGAACCATGTTGTCCCTTACATCCCTGGCAATCCCACACAAACCACTGTATCCACCTACATGACCCCCTCCCAAGAGGAAGGGGGGACACATTCCAGCTGCTCACGTGGCTGCTCCTCCATGTCCTGCGAAGAGAAAGATCTTATCCTCCCACAGCCCAGCTCCAGGGCCATGCTAGGGCCATAAAATAGGTGGGGATTCAGTGGCTGTATCTACATGAGTAAATCGTATCACGAGGCTCAGGCTCAGACATTAGCAGATACTCGCACGTGCTGTCAGCAAAGGAGCCCTTTGCCAAGATGTTCTTTGGCACATTTTGGAGGTGGGCACATGCCAGGAATGATCTGTAATAGACATTTGCAGCTGGTGGGAAGAACTTAGCTGTGGGAACACAAAGTGTGCTCTGTCCATTTGCTGTGGGGCAAAGAACAGGATTTTCTGCTGTGTCCAGTTCTGGGCTCCTCAACAGAAGATCAAGTCCTGAGGAGGCCATGAAGAGTGGCCTCCCCAAGGCCATGGGGGGTTTCTGGGCCAGGGCTGAGCTCAGAGCTGAGCCCATGATCATTTTTTCACAGGCTGATAAAGCTGGGCTGAATCAGTGCCTGCTTGGCTCAGGGTTTAGGAAAGAGCCACTGGTGGGATGGAGAGGTGGAGGTGGCATGGCAAGCTGACAAAGGTTCATTCACAGAAGGATTTGCTCCTGCTGACATAAATTTGTGCTAGGATTCATTTAAAAATCATCCTGCTGATCTCCTGGCCTGTGGGTATATGAAGTCAGTGGAGATATCCCTCCTCTTTGGGGCTGTAGGACAGACAGAGGCAGATTGATTTGACTCCTCCCAGCCCCAAAACCTCTCAAGCACCCAAGAGCAGTGTCTATGCCGTATGTTTCTGAGCACAGATCAGTCCCTGTGAATGGTGGGCCCTGAAAAAAGACATCTGGTAGCAGGTTGGGAATCAGGGAAGGGTGGAGGCTGCTAGGCTAGCCCCAGTAGGCTCACCAGAGGCTAAGGCCAACACAGCATCAGGACCATGCTGGAAGGAACAAGCCCAGCTGTTGTTCAAGCAGTTGCCCAGGGGACAGAGATTTCCTGCCTCTGAATTCTGGGGGAAATCTGTTTTTTGTTGGTACTGTCTAGTTCTGGCTTTCTTTCCCAAGGCGCATTCTGCACCTCAACCCATGCACCACAGCTGCAGAGAAGGGGCTTGTGGTGACGTGGACACACCCTGTTCCCTATGGAGCCTGAAGTGTCCAAACAGCTCCAGGCACAGCTCACCCTCTTCCATAGTGCTGTTCCCACCACAGGAGAGCAGCTGAGCTAGAGGTAAAACATGGCATTTTGCCATCCATCATTGGCAACACCATCATCATGTGGTCCTCTAGCTTTGTGCTAAGCATTCTCTCTAAAGCACATCAAGCTGCCTGCACACACAGGTTCAGGTCACACGTTCAGAGCAGGACACTCAGATGACCATCCACATACTCCTCTCTGCTTGGGCTGTAGCTCAAGAGCTGCAACCTCCCTTCTCCTAGACAAACTCTGGCCAACATCTTTGCTTTGGAAGTTCTTTGCTGTGTGGGTGGGGAGGTCCTGGCAGAGGTTCCTCAGAGAAGCTGTGAATGCCCCATTCATGGAGGTGTTCAGGACTGAGCTGGACGGAGCTCTGAGCAACCTGGTCTAGTGGAACCTGTCCCATGGCAGGGGGCTGAAACGAGAGGATCTTTAAGGTCCCTTCCACTCCAAACCATTCTATGATTCCATGATTTTATGAAATCCCACTGCAGCATCTCTTACGTTGGAGATGCTGCCTCTCAGAGGTGGGTTATGGTCTTCCACCCACTGCATCAAGATGTGCCACTGCACAGGCAAAGCACTCACACTTGTAGAGAGGCTTTTCACTCATCCTTGCAGCCAACCCTCCCACAGATGCATCTCCAGACTCATTTTCTTTCCCCAGGTTTAGCGTGGTCAGTTTGCACGACACCCTGTTAAGTGCTCAGTGTCCCGTGATCCAAAGTCCAGCTGGTGAAGGCCCCTTATCTGCACTGTTTGATGAAGGTGATCCTTGTTCTGTTCAAGCAGCCTGAAGGACATGGGATTTACATTTTCCACTACCATCTGGCATCCAGCCTGCAAATAAAAAGCCATCACGGTGACTTATTGAGGGAAAAGGGAAAACTTGGTGATGGCCTCGGCTGCTTCGTTGCTGTAAAAAGAAAAACCTTTATGAACTTCGTATTTCCTCTTCCTCCATTTGTTGTTGGTTGGGAGAAATTTCTGCTTGTTATTTGCTTTGTGCTGTTTTCCAAGGTTGAAACACAGGTCCCACCTCTACTGATTTCCTGGAACTGACCTGGAGAACTGGTACAAACCTGAGAGCCTGCCAGTTTTCTTGGGAGAGCTGTAGTACACGAGCTTTCCTAGTGCTCCTGAATCCTGCAGGGAGGTATCTCAGTTTTCCCACTGAATACATGCATAAATTAATAAAATACTAAATTGCCATTTTTCTTGACAGTTGTAAACAAAACCTTGGCAAACAGCCTCTTTGCAGCCTAGAAGTTGGGAAATTGAAGCAGAGCTTTGGGTTTTTTTAAGGATCCCATTATTTTCAAGCCAACTTTGTGTGTTGGGGAGTGCTAAGGGGGAGACTCTGGACTTTTTCACGCTTGACTTGTGTCAGTGCTAAGCAGAAATTGGGAGCTGGAAATCAAAAATATCCAACACTTTGATACTGCAAACACTTGGATTGGATTTTGCCACCACATGCTTGAGCCTGAAACACAAAGCCAGACTGGGTCAGCCCCAACATCCTGTCTCCAGCAGCAAGCAGTAGCAGACTCCCCAGTGCTCATTGCTATTTGTTGACAAAACCCTGCTGGTTTTTTTTTTCCTTTTTGTTTTGCTTTTCTTTGGTTTTGTTTTTTTTCCCTTTATTTTTCCTTTATTTTTCAGTCTGTAACACGGTGTAACTGAGAGCACGCACACCCTGTGCAACTGTTTGCTGTCGTGTTGAAATGCACCTGGGATTGACAAAGTTCCCTCCACTCCTGGGGCGTTACACAACCCCTCAGGCATTATAAATCCAGGATTTCCCTCTTCTTCATCTCCTTGCAGCCCTTCCCTCCTCCTCGTTGTGGGACCTCCACCCACATCGAGCCATGCGGATCCTCCAGCTGCTCTTTGCAGTCCTTGTCATTCTCCTCCTCCAGGACATTCCGGGTAAGGATAAAATCCTCACAGGGGGTTCTGCAGAACTGTGGGGAGAGAAAAAACAGGCTCCTGCCCTGAGGTAGAACAGGACAAGACAGGGCCCTCAAGTCAAGGCTGACCTATCTCTTGCTTCCAAGGAACAAACTGCTCCTGAGATGGTCTCCATGAAGTTCCTGGATGCAGCTGTCTCAGGTTCATAGGCTCTACATCCTCCCCTGCTCCATCCCCTCAGAACTCATCCAGAAATGCTGAAGCTAAGCCAGGAGCATGAGCTCTGCTCCTGACCAGGATACAAGCTTCATCCTTCACTAAACAAGGAGAATCCCATTAAATTTCCCATGCGTAGAATACAAATGTGGCAAATGCATAAAGGTGAAAGCATGACCAGCAGGTCAAGGGAGGTGATTTCCCCCCTCTGCTCTGCTCAGGGAGAGCTGAGCACCTGCAGAGCTTCCTCCAGCTCTTTTCTGACTTTTCTGTCTTTTGATGCTGCCCAAGGGATGCACCTCACCTAACTCATCTAACCTAACTTAGCCAACTCAAACCTGTCTGTCTCACTTAGCCTAGCTGCTAAGAGACTCCCAGTGCTTTCTGGGATGTGCTCCTCCCAAGCACATTTGACCTTCACCACGGACCCAGCTGAACTTCCCCGCTTCCAACTGAAAGCGTCTCATTGCTCAGCCGCCAGCACCAGTGGGGCTCTGAGTGGGTTTCAGGTCCCATAATCAGGTCTCCTGTCCTTTTTTTCTCCAGCAGCCAGAGGCCTTTCAGACAGCCAACAGTGCAGAAGCAACCATGGCCACTGCCGGAGGCTTTGCTTCCACATGGAGCGCTGGGAAGGGACCTGCAGCACCGGCCGCCTGCGCTGCTGCAGGTGAGAGCGGTCACTCCTGGACAGGCCCCAGCCCCCCAGGAGAACCAGCCTTCTGTCCCTGCAACCACATCTGTATGTGGGATCTGCTCTTGGAGACCTCCACTCCTACACCCATAGCTTGGTTTGTCCATCGCCAATAAATCTGTTGGTTTTGTATTTCCCGCTGTGTCCAGAGTGCAGCCGTGTTTCCCTCTGAGATGGACAACTCTGCCTTACACATGGGGTTTGGTGCTGCTTGAGGGGCACTGGGGTATCTGAAACATCTAAACAAGGGTGGCAGCTGTGGTATAGGGCCAAGGGGTGGCCTTCCAGAGTGGCAGCAAGAGAGGGATCTGCTGGGCTTGTCCAAGCAGTTAATGGAGCCTTTCTTCCAGCCCCTACCTCTGCCTCCATCCCAGACTTTATCAAACTCAATTTCCTGCTCTCTTCAGGAAAGGCCAAAGCAGGATCCATCCTCTTCAAGGAGATGGATACAAGAACGAGGTGATTTGCCCTCTAGAAGTGCCTCTTCCTCTCCCATAGCAACAACAAGGGACAGTTTGGGTATAGGACTCATGTTATCCAACCTGGTCTAGTGGAAGGTGTCCCTGCTCATTGCAGGGAGGTCGCACGAGATGACCTTTAAAGGTCAATCCCAACCCAAACTGTTCTATGATTCACATAGAATTGATGCCACTCATATTGTATGAAGGGCATCTCTGGCTCTTTTCCTGCATATATTGATCTACTGAGTGAAATTATGAGTGCTCTGGAGTAAGTCTGCACCTTGGAGGTGGTGAGGTGGAAAGGAAGGTGAGGAGAGGAGTCTTGGATGTGTGAGGAGAGAGATGGTTTGAGAGGATATGAAAGTCTCCTCAGGAGACTTGAGTTAGAATATTCACCTCTGGAAAGGTTAGAATATTCACCTCTGGGAAACACCCAGTGTGGATTTGAGGACATGCAAGCAATGAGGTGGACAAAATTCTCACCCTAAACCCTTCAGTTACACAGCTGACTTTAACCTAAACCCACTCTGCTCTCTACCCCGAAGGGACCAGTCTTGTCCTGGAGGAAACACAGTACAACCAGTGACTCAACCATGCCAACTGCCAGCCAGTGGGGATCTGTCCCATCTCTGTGTGGACTGTGAGCCAGGAAAGATTCCCTCACTCCTCCTACCGCCATGAACTGAAGCAGTGAGGGACTGGGCTCCTGTGAGCTCCATGCTGGAATACCCCATCCTTGCTCCCAGCTCTACAGGCTGCAAACGCAATGGCAATGCCTTCACGCAGTCCCCTCTCCTGGATGCTTCTCCTCCCCTTTGACAGTCCAGCTCCACAGGGGCCCTGGAAAGCTCAGCCAGGGGTTCGCAGCCACTTGGCTCACATGAGCCATCAGTCCCATCGAGAGATAAGGCTCCCCTCGATAACAAAACCTGCCAGAAATGAGCCTCCAGTTTTTTTTCCACCTTTTTGAAGTCCAGCCGGTGAAGTTTTGCAGAACTTTGTCATTTTGCCAAAGTAACCAACTTCCATCCCCAGCCTTTGCCTTCCCTCCTTTTCCCCGACCTCCTCCCCCCTGCCTTCCTTATTCCTCCTCGCTCCCCGTGCACACGCCTCTCCATGGGGCTGATAGAGATGCTGGAGGAGGAGACACGACGAGGGGGTGAAGTCATCTGTTTTTGGCCCTTCAGAGGAGCAGGAGCTGCCGGAGGAGGCAAGGGTTAGACACGTCTTCCTCTACCCAGCCTGGCGCCGGGAGCAACTGGGAACCTTCCTTTGGCAGCCGCCGCTGCTCCTTATCAGGGGCAGGATGAGAACTCGGGGACGGGATGCCGGGGCTGCGAGGGAAAGGAGGTGGAGAGCCCCTGAATGTGAGCCCTGTGAGAGGCGTGCACGGCTGGCTGTGCACATGGATGTGTGTGTGTGTGTGTGAGCTCAGTGGCAGGAGGGAAATCGCTCCCAGCAGGATGGAGCCGGCTATCAGACACCGGAGAAGTCAAAGTGCCAAAGCCCAGCCAAGTCAAGGGCAGTGTTGTCACCCAGCTCCGCTCCTGCTAAGGCCTGGGAAAGTTTAACCTCTCACATCCCAGGCAGGCAACCTGGAAAATCTTCTGTGAGCATCTAAAAAGGGTTAGAAGATTCTCCCTTGCCATCCAAGGGGAAAGTCAGGGCAGAGGAAGGGAGGTGAATCCATCTGTCCCACACCCAAAGCTTGGGGTCAGGAGTGACCTCAAGCACGGCTAGGTACATATTTACCATGGAAACAGTTTTGAGATGGAGCATTGTGTCTCTCTCTAGAAGTTTTTGGCAATTTTTTCCAGACTTGAAATGGAAAACCTTCAACCCCCATAAAATAGCAGTGACCCTAACACCGCCCCTTCTTTTCTGGTCTCCTCCAGAAACTTGGTTTGATCAGGAAAATATGGAATATCTTTGGCTAAATCCAGGACAAACTGTGCTTTCCATGTCCTGCAACACAGCCCTCAGGAGGGAAAAGCCCTGTGGGACACAGGAGCTTCAGCCCAAGGAGAGAGATCCCTACATCAATGATGTCTTATTATATTTAATTTTGTATTATTTATTAATGTTAGAAAGAATATTTCCCCCCACCATTCTGATGGATCATCTTGCTCCAGAGGAAAATGGAGAATTTGAGGAAAGTATCTACAGCCCCTGAAGCATGAGACAGAAATCTAAACAATTAGCGGTTCTCTTTCCAGCTGAAAAATTTATAAAATCGATTTTCTTCTCCTTGGAATAAATCAGATTTTCTGCAAAAGTCATTCTCAGCTGTTGTAATTACAGCGAGAAAACAGATACTGAAAAACTTGGAGTGCTATAAAAACAGGGTCACCCTAAGCGACCCTAATCCTTGTTTCAGAAGAGTCCCCTCATCTCAGGCAGAGACAAATCCTTGTGTCAAGTCAGTGATTTGAACATCTACAGAGTAAAGGTCTCCATCTCCAGGATCTCCACAGCTCCCTTGGAGCCAGAGGAACAGGCTCTGTGAAGGAACAAATTGTGTCTTTAAAAGGTTTTCTTTTCTCTGTGGATGGCAAAGGGAGCCCACCACCACAGAGAGGTTCAGGTGGGACATGAGGAAGAATTGCTTCATGGAAAGAGTTGTCAGGCACTGGAAGGGGCTGCCCAGGGAGGTTTGGAGTCCCCATCCCTGGAGGTGTTCAAGGAATGACTGGACGTGGCACTCGGTGCTCTGGTCTAGTGGACAAGGTGGGGATTGGTCACAGGTTGGACTTGATGGTCTTGGAGGTCTTTTCCAACCTGAATAATTCTGTGGTTCTGTGTGATCCTGTGATTCTGCTGGTCCAATGAACCTATGCCAGCAAAACCTTGGCTTTTTTTTTTTTTTTTCATGAATAAATTGATGTTCTGTTTGTACACCCTAAGTGGACTAAGAAGAAATGCAGCCTCTGGCACTGCCCCATGTTGACCTTGGCTGTCCACATCCCAGCTAAAGCCTGGCAGTGGGTCAGCCGTAACGGATCGGAGGCTGCGTAATAAAGTACATTTCTTTTCTAGGCATAAATAAATTACTTCACCCTCCTGGCGAGCTGCTCTGGGCTCTTTTGGCAGCCCCACGTGGAAGGACAGCAGTGCTGGAGCAGCACAGCCCCCTCTCCCCAGGGAGGGAGCACTGGATGCTCCAAAACAAACACCATAGTGAGCAGCTGCCAGGCTGCTCCCCAGCATGAGAGAAAAGCCACCTGAAGCCAAAATCTCATGGCTCTCAGTCTGGAGATGTCCCAGGACAGTGGAGAATTTGGGGAAAGTGCAGGGGAATGGCTTTGCACCCCAGATGAGGGAGGGTGAATGAGCCCTTTCCCCCTCTCCATCCTCCTCCCCAGTCCCATCTCTTGCAGGACTCTTCCCCAAACCCCACTCGGTCCTTCCTCCAGGACCATCTCCCTGTGCCTGGGATGGACACAAAAGCTGTCAGGAGGCTTTATTGTCCAGATCTTTGTGCCATTATCAGTGACTCCCACACACTGGAAATGAGATATGTGTGACAACATTTTTTTCCATCAGCAACCTTATCGTTGTTGAGAAGAGGGGAAGAGGCTGGGGAGGGTGCTGGGGAGGATGAGGGAAGGAGGGGAGGAATGGAACACCCACCCACCCCATCCTCCACCCACCCCATGATCCCCAAACCTATGGAAGAAGGAGAGGAAAAATGGGTTTGGGGAGGAATATGTTGTCAAAGCAGCTGTGTCAGACCTAAACCCAGAGAGCCAGTCTTAAATTCCTTGGGCAGGATCCGAAAATGATCTTCCATCTCTTAATTCATATGGGTGTGCGTACAAATACAGAGACCTTCTGTAAGCATGTTGGCTGTGCCAGCAATACCTCAAGGGGTATGACCCCTCCTTGGTGTCAAACAGGGCCTTCCCAGGGTTGGGGGAAGCTCCAGCCAGCAGGAAAGATGTTAATGCAGAAGAAATCTCAGCTGTATCAGACCAGGACAGAGCAACTGGAGCCCCATCACAACTGCAGTTGTGACCTGTGTGCTGCGTCTCGAGGGGGTTTAGCAGTGGTCACTCCAGAAACCCCAAAAGGTCTGGGAAGGAGGAGTCCTGGGCCACAGCCCTGTTTTGTAGAGCAGAACCTGTAACCTGGCTTTCTCTGTCTTCATCTGGAGAAGACAGAGGGAGAAGAGGTCAAGCATGGCTTGTCAAGACTGGAATTCCATCTGCAGGCTGGAGGACGCGATGCCACGGCCCTGAAACACCACGAAACAGCCAAGTTTGTGCTACAGCAGCTGTGGGGACAGAAATAAACCTTTAGCTGGATGATGGGAAGGCTTTAGGGAATTATAAGACTTGTTGAGTCTTCAGACAGAGGTCTAGGGCTGGCAGCACTTGAGAAGGCAACACATCTCAGTGAGGACTGCAGGACAATGAGCTGAGGATACAGGTGGGATTTCACAGAATCATAGAATGGTTGGGGCTGGAAGGGACATTGAACACTATCTCCTTACAACCCCACTGCCACGGGTAGGGAACCTGCCACTAGATCAAGTTGCTCAAATCCCAGTCCAGTCTGGGCTTGAACATTTCCAGGGATGGGGGACCCACAGCCTCTCTGGGCAACTTCTTCCAGTGCATCATCACCCTTATAGTAAAGAATTTCTTCCTAATTTCAATGAGCCTGTACATTTGCTATGTTTATTCCAAACTCATGCATATCCCAAGCTTGCCATTAGCCCCTTTTCTCCCAAGCTCTGGGTTTCTGCTTGGCCCACAGCAGCCCTTGGAAATGGCCACTTCAAATAAAAAATAGTTTCTGGGAGGAAAAACATGGAGACTAATTAACCTCTCCTTCCAAGCTGCTGCTTGCAAGGAAAGTCCGGGAAAAACGCTGCCCTGGTTTTCCTTCAAGGTGAGAAGTTTGGCAATGCTGTCTTGGGACCATGGGGAGGGGATTGCCCAGACAAGAAACCTCCAAAAGCAAAAGTGAAGCAGAGGTGCCCTTGCTGGCATGGGAACAGGTTTATCTCCCCCAGGAGGACAGTTATGGATTTGCCTGCTGGACTCTTTGCATCATGGACAGTTAAGGATTTGCATTTCAGACTCTCCAAGCTGATGTTTCCAAGGATGGGGCCAGATGACAACACAATCCCTCAATGTGTGATCCACAGACCAGGGGCAGCCCTATCTGAGCACCAGACATCTCCTGACACGGAGCACATGGACAGAAAACACATGGGAGCACAAGGCAGGGGGAAAAAATGTGGATGTTTTGTCTGCTCCGTGATGTGATTAGTTCTGGTAGCTGGGGTGGGGAAGTGGTGGCTGTGCTCGTGTGATTAATGGGAGGTTTCACGGTCAGAATCGTCCCTTCCAGGCTGCCTGTTTCCCTGGGAGCTGCTATCTGCTGGGAGATGATGGCCTTCAAGCACAGTTCGTTAGCAGAGTCCCCTGGGGGGTGACAGACTGTGGTGGGTTAAGTACAGCCTGGAAAAGGGTGTCTTGGATTTTGTGAGCTGACACAGTGGGGGATAAACCAAGGTCCTGCTGAGTGTAGGCAGAAGCAGTTCTGGCTCAAGATAATGCAGTTATCAGCCCCCACAACATCTCTGTCATTCACCAGAGTCACGTGGTGAAAGACATCAAAAATGCCTTCCGAGATGGGCAGGATCATCCCACCAGTCACTGCCAGCCCCAAACCCACCAGCTGGATCATCCTGAGATAAAAGTGGGTCTTGAAATATATGTGGAGACCTTCTATGACTTGGGCATGGGAGGGATGAGTGGGTTTCTCACGGATAAGTCTGCAACAGCAACTCTTTCATGGGGGCACTGGTCAGCCTTAGACCAAGAAATGAGGTTTGTGGAGGAAGGTGGTGCTACGAGGCCAAGAAATATGGGGACAAACCTTATAGCAGAGCCTGTTTTGATAGGACAAGGGGTGAGAGTTTTAAACTAAAGTCAATTTAGATCAGGTATGAGAAGAAGCTTTTGCAATGAGGGTGGTGAGACCCTGGCACAGGTTGCCCAGAGAAGCTGTGGCTGCCCCATCCCTGGAAGTGTCCAAGGCCAGGTTGGATGGGGCTCGGAGCAACCTGGGATAGTGGGAAGTGGTGGTGTCTGCAGAAATCAGCAAGCAAACAACGTTGTTATGTTCTGCCACATTACAGTTAAACACCAGGACATCTGCACAGGGAAGCTGGGGCACAACAGACACGAGGCATGGACACAAGCCCCTCTCTCTGATAGGTTTCACCTCAGCAGGATGGAAGGGGCTGGTTCACAGCAAGTTACAGAAACACAGAATCACAGAATGGTTTGGGTTGGGAGGGGCATTAAAGACCATCTACCTCCAAATCTCCTGCCATGGGCAGGGACACCTTCCACTAGACCAGGCTGCTCAGAGCCCATCCAGCCTGGCCTTCAACACCTCCAGGACTGTCCCTGTCCCCAGGATTATCCCTCTTTAGCGACAGCTTGCACAAGGCAGTGACTTGGTCTCACCACACTAACTGGCCACTAACAGATTAATTAGCAGGCTTCACAACAGGCTGATTAACATCTTCCCACAGGGCTGTGCTTGGAGTTTCCCAGCCAGGTATGACTCCATAGGTGTGTGATAACTCCCTGCACACAGACTTGCTGGAGCATCCCCAGCATCCACCCTGCTGTGTAGCTGAGACCTGTTTCCTAATACGATGAGAAAGACATTTCTAGGCTGCTTTTGTTTCAGCAGCTTCCTCTCGCGGCACGCCGTCTCCTGTGGGAGAAGCCATGATCTCCATTTCCCTCCTACCATCTATAATTCCTCAATATTCCTCTTCCAGGTTCTTTTCCTTATCTGCCACCACCTTCCTGTTTTTCTTGATCACCCAGCACTCTCCAGCCTCCCTGGCTCCCGGACCATCAGCTCCTGTCGAAGTGCTTCCTCCTCCTCTGGCCAACGTCCTCCCAGTGATAGCCCCAAGCATCCTGGGGGACCACGGGCAACCCGTGGAGTCCCGTTGGGAGAGGGTGACAGTGCTGACCCCCCGCTGAAGGAAATGGTGCTGGGAGGAAACGACAGCACTGGGCTCCCAGAACATCTCCGGTAGGGGTTACCCCAGGGATGCAGAGATAAGCAGAAAAAGCCTCTTTGTGGGGGAAGGAGGAGGAGGTCAGGGCTGCTTGACTGAGATGTTTGTGTGTCTTCTGGCATAAACACCAGTCTAGGCTTTCCCAACAGGCGCCAGTGTCCTTTTTAGGGGCAATTGTTTATTCAGCCTCTGCTCACCTTGGAACGTGCAGCTCAGCACTGCAGTGAGGGAGATGCTCAAGGCCATGGGGAGACAGTGTCAGGAGAGTCAAGCCCTGACAGAGAACTTCCCAGGAGAGGGTCCCCTCTCTTTTTGCTGTTTGTTGCCTCAGGTGAGTAACAATTCAGGCTGAGGACCTTGCTGTGCCTGGCGCTGGAAAGACTCAGGGCTGTCCCTTGGCTCTCAGGCACTTGGTGCACACACAGGTGCACACAGGGTGACACAGCCCACCCCGTGGGACAGCTGCCTGCCATCTGAGGACCACCACAGGGGGTGTCCACCACACACCTCAGTGGGCCAGTCTCAGGAGCCTGTGGCTCTTGCAAACACCAGCACATAGTGTTTGTCAGCCACAAGTCCTTGGAGAGGCTGCAGATGCTTGGATAATGCAGTGAGGCCCCATGGTGTTCTGTCATTCCTTAAAACATGAGTCCTTCCCACAGTGGGTGACCAAGTGCCTCAGGACAGTGGAGGCTGCATCTGGAAGTCATCATCAAGCCCCCATCCCAGAACCTGTCCATCCCACAAACCTCCTGCAGCCAAGTGATGCCTTGGGATGGGGGCAGATGCCTTGACAGACAAGGGAAAGAACCGGGAAGAAGAATATTGAGGAATAATAGGGGGTAGGAGAGAAATTAATATCACAACTTCTACAACACAAGAATAGCTGGAGATAGCAACATTCTGTTCTATTCTATTCTATTCTATTCTATTCTATTCTATTCTATTCTATTCTATTCTATTCTATTCCATCCCAGTCATATGATCCATGATTCTATGACTGTGCACAAGGGCTGTGTGTTGGGACACCCGACTCCCTTTCCCCCAGTGAAAAAGACCAGCTCATAACTAAAGATGACCCATTTCAATCTCGCTGAGCTGAAACCTCATCAGCTGGAAGGGGAGAAAAAAACCCAAACCAGCTGCCAACTTCCCCTCCAAAACTCAAGACTTCTCCAAAGTCACAGAGCAGCATAACTTCACACTTAGGTCTCAGTTTAAACACACGCACGTGACTCTGTCGCAATGAGCATGAAGTACTGTCCCAGAGCCAGCTCCAGCCACTCTTCCCAAGCCAGTCCCGCTGCCTTCCTTCTGCTATATTTATCAGAGTGATTTAGCTGCTTGGAAAGTGCTTGGGGAGGCGGTGGGGGTGGAGTGACCTTGGAAATCAGCCATGGGAGAAAATGTCCAGCAGCCTCCAGCCTGATGTGGCTGTTGAGAGATGGTCTCACATCCCCCTCAGGGTAATTCCAGTGTAAAGCTGGGAGGTTGCTCATCATTTGTTGAATTCCTCATGCTCTACAGATAATTTGTAAGTCTTTAGCACTCTTGTGCATGGCCAGTTGGGCTCCTCCTTGTGCTGGACACCTGCCTGCCTCCTTCACAGTCCTCATCTCTAACTGGACATTTCCAGGATAAGCTGGTGACACTTTTCTTCTGCCCAGGTAATGGTCCAAAGCAATTTGTCCTCATCCTGTCTTTGAACCCACAGTGACAGCCTAAAATGGCAATTTGTACTGATACAAGTGAGATCAGTGCCTTTAAGTGCCTAAAATAGTTTTGACACCTCCACAGTCTCCCTCAGCAGTGAGACCAAAGGAGAATAACACAGGAAACATCTCCCAACCCCTCGCAGGGTGTGAGACAGGACAGTGTGCAGCTGCCTTTTTCTCCTCACTTTTTTTGCATCCCTTGGGAAGATCTGTTTGCAGCTGGAAGCCTTTCCCATGCCAGCCAAGAGGCCCTCACTCAAATCCCTGCAGCTGCACGGGTTGAGCAAGCTGTGCAAGGAAGGGATTCCTGCTGTACATCGCAGCACATGGACTGCTGTTGGACAACCAGGCTGGCAGCAACAGAGGATCAAACGTCTTGCACATGAAGGTTTTGTGGTGCTCAGCTTTCTGATCCTTCCTGGAGGACATAGCTCGTGCATTTTGGGCTCTGGTGCAGCGTTTTCTCTCTGTGCTGGGATGCAGCAGGACTTTGCAGTTGCTTTAGGAAGCTGCCAGCAGGCTCTTGAAATGCTCCCACCATTTTTTTTGAGAGCCAGTACTTGCTAAATCATAGAATCATTGAATGATTTGGGTTGGAAGGGATCTTAAAGATCATCCCACTCCAACTCCCTGCCATGGGCAAGGACACCTTCCACTATCCCAGGTTGCTCCAAGCCACATCCAACCTCGTCTTGGACACTTCCAGGGATGGAGCAGCCACAGCTTCTCTGAGCAACCTGTGCCAGGGCCTCACCACCCTCATAGAGAAGTATTTCTTCCCAAACTTCCATCTCTCCCTGCCCTCTGGCAGTGGGAAGCCATTCCCTTGACCTATGCCTCCAGGCTCTTGTCCCAAGTCCTCTCCAGCTCTCCTGGAGCCCCTTTAGGTTTTGGAAGTGGATCCTTCTCCAGGTGAACATCCCCAGCTCTCCCAGTCTGGCTCCAGTGCAGAGGGGCTCCAGCATGTGGAGCATCTCCATGGCCTCCTCTGAATTTGCTCCAGCATCTCCATGTCCTTCTGATGTTGGGGGTTCCAGAGCTGGAGGCAACTCTGCAGGTGTGGCCTCACTCAATGCTGTTCCCAGCCTGGGCATCTGAAAGAGGTGTCATTGGGCTGGGCCATGATTCAATCCCTGGGGACACAGATAAGGATGCTGCAGCTCCAGTATCTCATCACCTCCTGATTTTCCTCACCTCTCATGTGGATCTGCTTTTGTTTCATTTAGGGAGGGGCAGAAAGAGGAGGGGACCACCCAAGATATTCTGTGGGGACAGAGGACAATGACCACATCTGGTGAACCCTCCCTGCCCACCTCTCCCTTGCAGGGGATGATGCGGTGAGACTTTCCCCCCCGCCCTATAAGAGCTTAAAATGAGAGGGGATGAAACAGCCCAGCTTCCTTGAGGGATTCAGGGTGGCAATCCCCAAAGGGACATGGGATGAGGCGATGGTAATCATCCTCTGGGAATGAGACCCGCTAAAAGGGATTGCGCCAGGGTCAGATCTAACGATTTCCCGGGAAGCCACCGCAGGAGCTGCTCCACTCTGCAGTTTTCTGCCTGGCCGAGGAAATAAACTCAACATATCCCTTTGTAAAGCCTTCCTGGACCACGAGATGGCATCAAAAACCAGTGCAGCCTGAACCAGACAGGTTTTTCCCTCTGGTCTGGCCTCATCCCAGCAGACTCAGCGTTTCTGAGGTTCATCCTGCTGGGATGGACAGCCCTGTGTCCCTCCTCGCAGGGTTGTCCCTTCTTCCCCTGGGAAGGAAACCTGCATTGGCTTCCTCATCCTGCACGTCTTGTATAAATAAATTAAAATTAAGTTGAGTATGTTTTCAGTTTCCCCATATCCAAAACAAGTCCAGGTACTCGTCTCACCCACCCCTTGCTGCTGACCCTCAGAAAACCCTCCCAGCACGTTGCCCTTCCTGCCCCAGCTCCTTATGAATGACCCCGATTTCCAGTCCTACCAGTTCTCCTCTTATTTCCATTTCCCCCCTGAGGCTCATGTATAAACAAAGCAAAGAACAGGGAAAACCAGGGTTACCAAGAGAAAATGGGTCCCGAGTGGCATGTGATGGGCCCTCACGCGTCACAGAGCTCCTGGCACGGTGCCTGAAGAGATAACCTTTCACTGGAGCACCAAAAACACCCTTTTCCAAAGAATCCTGGGAGGTTTCCCTTCCTTCCCTTCCAGCTTTGCAGGCAGGCAAAGGGTGCCAGCAGCACGACACAGCCATTGCAGCAGGACTCTCCATGGGCCAAGGCTGTAGGTTTCTCCATCTGGACTCACCATGGGATGGAGCCTTCATGCCTCAGTTTCTCTTCTGCCCAAGCAGACACTGAAAATGGCTCTGCACAGAAACTGGTCTCTCCCTGTACCCGAATTGTACACGTACAAGACACAGTCTCCATCCCTGTATCACCTTTCAAAGCCAAACATAACAAAGAACGAATATTTAGGCCTAAGGAACCCCCTCCAATGTGTCCATGCTGTGAGCAGGAGAGAGCAAGAGGAGGAGATAAAGACAGTGACACAAATATGAGTCTGAGGATCTCTTTGAATACACAAGGGCAATCACAGCCCCATTCCTTGGCCAGATGCTTTGGGAAAGCATCTTCCCAACCCTGTATCATGAGGGAAGACTCAGGTGAGTGTAGGACACAGAATGGGGAGGGTTTGATTTCCCTTTGTACAGAATACACAGAAAAATGCTCTGGGTGCAAATTTGCATGTGTCAATGTCCCCACTTCTCTCTCACCACTTCTTCTTTTCAGTGCATTTCCTCCTCCAAGGTCAGCTGAAGGTTTCTTTTTGAAGCAAAAGAGCTGTCCTCATTCTTAGATGTCCTCATCTGTCATCTGACCACAGAGGGGCACAGAGGGGAAATCAGCCCCCACTGTCTGTCACAGGATGGATGGACACAGAATGGAGATGAGCGGCTTAAAAGCACAAGCTCAGCAAGTGATCAGGTGCCTGGGGAGAACAGCTGAGTTCTGAGAACTTCCCACCACTCTGGAATTGCCTGGAGGTTGGGGCATGGTAGGAGCACATCCAGAAAGGAAAATGAAACCGCAGCATCTGCCCCAAGGTGTCTGAACCCGCCTGACCCAGCTGAACATGAGCCAGATACGTGCCCAGCTGGGCAACAAGACCAATGGCATCCTGGATTTTACTGGAAATATTGGGGCCACCAGGACTAGGGAAGTGATTGTCCCCCTGTACTGGGCACTACTAAGGCACCTCCAATTTGGGCCCCTGACAACAAGAAGAACACTGAGGGATTGGAGCATGTTCAGGGATGGGAACAGAGCTGAGGAATTGTCTGGAGCACCAGGATCAGCTGAGCGGGCTCAGCCTGGAGAAAAGGAGACTCGGAGGGGACCTTCTCAATCCCTACAACTCCCTGACTGGAGAGTGAAGCCAGGTGGGGGTCAGACTCTACTCCCAGGAAACAAAGGCCAGGACAAAGGGAAATGACCTCAGGTTGTACCAGGGGAGGTTTAGGTCGGATATTGGAAACACTTTCTTAATGGAAAGTTGTCAAGCACTGGCACAGCTGCCCAGGTTGGTGGTGGAGTCCCCATCCCTGGCAGGATTTAAAAGCCGTGTGGATGTGATACTTGGGAACATGGTTCAGTGGTGGCAGTGCTGGGGTCAATGATGTGAGAGGGCTTTTCCAACTTAAATGATTGTATGACACCTTGTATGGAAAGCACATGGGAAAACTGCCCTGGAGTTAAGGAGTTTCCCAAGAGGAATATCTTGGACTACACGGGTCCAGACCAGCTGCCCCAACCAGCCCCATGTTGGTGAGGAGNTTCCCAAGAGGAATATCTTGGACTACACCAACCAGCTCCACGTTGGTGGGGAAACAGCACTGAAGAGCTGAGAAAGGCAACCCCTTGCCAAGGCAGAGTAGATGGAACAAGTTCCCATGGACTCAAAAATCTATCAGGCATCATGGAGGAAAAAAATCAGCTTTGGGCCGATAAACACAAAATTCCACCACAGCCAAAACTTGCTGGCAGAGCTGAGGAGAGAGGTCTGGCCACACTGAAGAGCGACGTTCACACTGTGATACTGCAAAGGTCAGTCTCAAGTCAGATGTGGGATAACTTAAACTTTTGCTCTCAGCTTCCCTGACCCGCCAGACACGCATAAAGACATTTCTACCTTTGGGTGAGAGGGCACCACCTTGGGCACAGCTGGTTGTGTTTGCTTAAACAATAAAGTGGTGAGACAGCCCAGGAAGACGATGGATGGAGCAAGGGAATCAAGGAGGGCTTTTCAACAGAAAATAGGGAAAACACTATTAATGCTTAATTTAGACAAGGATTTTGCCTTATGTTGGTGCAAAGGATTAATTCAGTCACTGTGCAAAGGGACACAATCATTGCAGGAACAAATGATAACCCTGCCACTGCCTCCTCTCACCCAAGCCAGCAGGTTCTGCCCTCGCTGTCTCGCTGCTCCTGGGTTCAATTCGTCCCAGCAAGGGTGGGAAGAAGATTTTTGCCTATGTCATCTATTCCTGAGTCACCTCCCGGGGAAGTCACACGGGTTCCTCGTGAGCCAGCTGGGCTGAGTTACGGGCGCCGAGGGCTTGCACAACCGGAGTTCCCAGGCTGCAGGGATTTGCAGGGAACCAGAGTTCCCTGTTTACACAGATTTGCCCGGAGCAAAGGGGTCGATATTGCAGGATCCTCCAGATCTAGAAGGGGCTTTCAGCTTCATAAGGAGAATCAGCAGCATAAGGATAAAGGGCTGTAGGACACCAAGGCTCCCCAGTTTCCACTGTGCTGCTGCATGGATGGAAACCCAGGCTGGGTGTTGGATTTAGATCCGATGAGGCTTTTATTTATCTCCCATCCACACCAGGAGCGTGCAGCCCCCACCAGCCAGGGCAGCCTGGCCACCCTCTTGCTCAGGGCAAGGCAGAGGAGCTCATTTTCTGTCTGCACAGAAAAATCTCCTCAGTAAACCCCCAGCTTCCACCAGGCAAGCCTAAATCCAGCAGAATTAGCCAACAGCAGGTCCCAGGTATGTTTTGGTGTACTTTTTAAAGCCATGTGCTCCAGCAACGGCTCTGGCAGACATTGAATAATTGGAGAATGAGGATTTGAACTCAGGATGTTCCAGCTCCCATGGAGAGGTGAGGATTACACCAGTGTCCAACCCTTCCAGGGAGGATTTCTCAGGCTTTATAAAATCCTGTTTTCCAGTTGCCCTGGGCGAGTATTTTACTTTGGCAGCTGATGCAGCTCTATAATAACCATTATTAGCCCCACCGAGATATCACAGGTGTTCTGCCACTGCCAGGGTGTCCAAGTCAGCTGCAAAATCATGTCAGAGAAATCTTAGAATCATAGGAAGACTTGAGTTGGAAGGGATGTTAAAGTTCATCTCATTCCAACCACCACAGGCAGGGACACCTTCCGCTATCCCAGGTTGCTGCAAGCCCCATCCAACCTGGCCTTGGACACTTCCAGGGATGATGCTCAAAAAGGGACACAAAGCCAAGAACAAAGGAACCTCATGAGCAAATATTGTAAAGCTGCTTCAATAGGAAAATTGTGGTGTTTAAAGGCAGCTGAAAATAGTGAATTGGGAAAAATCTGTGTGGATTCTCCCTCAGGGAGGTCTGCCAGCCCAGCCGGACAGGCTTTGGGGTCAGGGAGGAGGATGCTGCTCTCCTACCCTAAACCAAGCCAAGCTATTTGGTTATTAAATAAAACTGAATTTCATATCCTTGTTGTAAGCAATGATGATTTTAAACTTTGAAGACGGGAAAAGACATACCTCCATTAGTTAGGGCTTTGGGTTTTTTATGGTGGGAGATGCATATATCGAGAATATTTTCCTAAAACTTAGATGTGTTGGCTCTGCAGCAGCTTGATTGAGAGATATTTGCTGCTTCATACTGAGGCAGGGACACAGTGATTCAATCAGCAGCAACTGAACAAAGATAAGAGAAGTTTGCCCAAGGCCTCCTGACCCATTTCCTTCCTTATCTCATTCCTGTAGTGGTGGATTTTGCTCAAAGGATGACGCTTGCCAAAGCCTCAGCAAACAGCGTTCACTTTGCTGATACACTAAAAAACTGCCACAGAAAGAAAAAAAAAGGGGGAGGGATGAGAGGAATTTACAGTCTCCTTGGGGAGTTTCTAATGGGGAATATTTCCTGGCTGCATTCAGCGTCGTCTATAAAACCAACATATCACGGAATCAAAGAATGGTTTGGGTTTGAGGTACTGGGAATAAAGAGGGAGCAACAGCAAGTTACTGGAAGAAGTAAGGGTTAGTTATGTCCTGCCATGCTCACATGACTGTACAAAGGGCAGGTCAAAAAAAAATGGTTATTTTTCCTGTGTTTTATGTCAACAAAACCTCACGGACAACACGGAAAATTGGAAAGAACCCTTGCAAGGAAAGCAAAGAAATCCTGTGGAGTGATAAGGATGTTAGGCAGGTTATAAGTGATTTATTTAATTTTAAAAATTATTTTAAGGCTGAAGTATTAATGAAAACACAGTTAAAAATTTTTCGTGGTTAAAAATTACATGGAAATGCATGCAATGGTCCAAGGGCATTTGCACACACAGTATCAAAGAATAAAAGCACTTTAACACAGCAAAAACCTTTCAAAGTTTACTGCATAAATACTAGGTTGCACAGCCAAGTGCTTTAAATGTGCTTTTTCTTTATTTTTTTTTTCATCTCTTCACTGGAAAACCTTCTAAACCAAAATTAATCTTTAACTATTCCAGTGTCTGCAATAAATCCCTTGGCCAAGTGCTGATTTTCCACACTGGCTGCTGGGTGTCAGTAGACTTTTTATCTCTGATTAATTATTTTACATTCCAGAACAAATAGTCTTTGCGTTTCTGAGGAGGGGGGAATACATATATACGTATGTATATTTTATTCCCACCTCCTGGCAGAGAGGGGTGAGCAAGGGATAAAGTAAGGATGATTTTTCTCATTAAAGAGAAGCTGGAGCATCGTTGCTGTTTGAAACTGGGCTTGAAACTTGACTTTTCTGTTGTTCTTCTGGAAATCGGCAAAAAATGAGGGGGAAAGTCAGTTAACACAGTAAAATATTGCTGCATTTCCAGGTGCAAACTTCCATGGATGCTGGCAGGATGGAGGCGGGACAGGCAGGACATGGACATAAGTGGGATAGAGACAGGACAGTGGTGGGATTTGAGGAGGGTGGAGGAGGAAGTTAAAGGTGGCGGAGGCAGGCTGCAAGCAACCTGGAGGAGGGAAGCAGGAGGAATGGAGAAAAGGTGGAGGAGGGAAGCAGGCAGGATCACAGAATGGTTTGGGTTGGAAGAGAATTTAAGGATCATCTTGTTCCAATCCACTGCCATGGGCAGGGACACTTTCCACTATCCTGGGCTGCTCCAAGCCCGGTCCAACGTGGCCTTGAACAATCCCAGGGATGGGGCAGCCACAGCTTCTCTGGGCAACCTGTGTGATACAGGAGGTGTTCAGGAGCAATGGGACTGGAATGCTGATGGGATGGCAGAGAGAAGCAGGTGAGATGCAGGTGGGATTTAGGAAGGACGCAGGGAGGTTGGAGGGGGAAAACTAAATGGGATGGAGGCTGGCTGGAGGAGGGAAACAGCCAGGATGGAGACAGGATTCAGGTAGGATGGAGATGGAAAAGCAGAGGGTGGGATGCAGGCAGGATTGAGGAAATACAGACAAGTTGGTGGAGAAAAACTAGATGGGATGGAGATAGGATGGAGCAGGGAAGCAGGAAGGATGTGGATGGGGTTGAGGAGGGTTGCAGACAGGTTGGCTCGAAGAGGAAAACTAGTTGGGATGAAGGGCAGGAGGAGGACAGAAACAGGTAGGAGGAGAAATGGAGGCAGGATGCAGATGGCATGTTCAGCCCAGAGGAGACGGGAGGAAGACCTCGTTGCTTCCTCGGGAGGGGAACAAAAGGGGCAGGCCCTGATCTCTGCTCTGTAGGGACAAGACACAGAACCCCAGGGAATGCCCTTAAGTTGTGTCAGGAGGGGTTTAGGTTGGGTATCAGGAAAATATTTTTCCCCCAGAGGGTGGCTGGGTACTGAAGAGGTTCCCCAGGGCAGTGGGCACAGCCCCAAGACTTCCATGGGGTCACTCTTGGGGACTGTCCTGTGCAGGGTTGGCCTCGATGACCCTTGCGGGTCCCTTCCAACCCGTACTCTGTAATTCTGCGCTGCGGGCAGGACGAAGGAAGGATGAAGGCATTTGGGAGACAGGAACGCTACAGGTGGCATGGAAGCAGAGAAGAGGGGAGGCACGGAATCAAGGAGGCAGGGAATCGAGANGATGGGGCACCCATCAACAACAACAACAGCAGCAGCAGTAGCAGCGTCTCTCGGTTTTTCCAGCGGCGTTTTTTTGGGGGGAATTTTTGTCCGTGGCTGGTGCGGGATGGGGGAGAAGGAGGGAGCTGCGCCGCGGCTCAAGGGCGCGGATTGTTGTCGGGGAAAACGGCACAGACCGTCAAAAAGCGGCAAACCTTCGGTGGGGGTCGCGGGAAGAGAGAGGAGACGTTGTTTTTTATTTATGCCAAAGGCAGGGAAAACACCCCAGCCCTGCCCGTCAGCTGGCGCCCTGCGAACATCCCGTGATTCCAGCCCAGCCTGGGGCTGGACCACGACCAGGACCGTGGCTTGGGAATGGCGCTGGAGGAGCTTCCGTGCGTGTCTCTGGCCTGGAATAAATCCCTCATCCTGGTATCCCGTGCTCAGGGATGCACTGCGGGCGTGATGCGGCAAAGGTCGCTTCCTTCGGGCATTTCCCTGCGGGTTGCGGGCGAAGGGAAGGGATTTCCACAGCGCAGGGTGCCAGGGGTCTTGTGCAAGACTCTGCTTTAGGGATTGGTCTGTGAGAAGAGGGAAAAAAATAAAAAAATCAGTGCAGCTGAGTTTAGGAGGAATCGTGTGCTTTCTGTGGGTGGAAGCTGTTGAGGTGAGCAGTGCAGCTTGTCTTGGGATGGATTTATTTTGCAAGACACTGAACAACCTGGTTTAGTAGGGTTGGAATGACGTGATCTTTAGGGTCCCTTCCAACCCGAACCTTTCTAGGATTCTGGTATCTAACCTGTGCAAGTGGTCTGGCTTGGCTGGAAGGGAGCAGCTGTGGAGAAGNTCCCCAGGGCAGTGGGCACAGCCCCAAGACTTCCATGGGGTCACTCTTGGGGACTGTCCTGTGCAGGGTTGGCCTCGATGACCCTTGCGGGTCCCTTCCAACCCGTACTCTGTAATTCTGCGCTGCGGGCAGGACGAAGGAAGGATGAAGGCATTTGGGAGACAGGAACGCTACAGGTGGCATGGAAGCAGAGAAGAGGGGAGGCACGGAATCAAGGAGGCAGGGAATCGAGAAGGCAGGGAATAGAGGAGGCAGGGAATAGAGGAGGCAGGGAATAGAGCAGGCAGGGAATGAGAGGCAGGGAATGGAGGAAGCCGGCGGCAGGAGGAGGCGGGCACCCCGCAGGATGCTGTCACGGCGGGGGCGGGCCGGGCCGGGCTGATTGAGCCTCCAGGATCCGCCCCGTCCGCGGCTGCCGAGGGTCGGGGCCGNATCCCGTGCTCAGGGATGCACTGCGGGCGTGATGCGGCAAAGGTCGCTTCCTTCGGGCATTTCCCTGCGGGTTGCGGGCGAAGGGAAGGGATTTCCACAGCGCAGGGTGCCAGGGGTCTTGTGCAAGACTCTGCTTTAGGGATTGGTCTGTGAGAAGAGGGAAAAAAATAAAAAAATCAGTGCAGCTGAGTTTAGGAGGAATCGTGTGCTTTCTGTGGGTGGAAGCTGTTGAGGTGAGCAGTGCAGCTTGTCTTGGGATGGATTTATTTTGCAAGACACTGAACAACCTGGTTTAGTAGGGTTGGAATGACGTGATCTTTAGGGTCCCTTCCAACCCGAACCTTTCTAGGATTCTGGTATCTAACCTGTGCAAGTGGTCTGGCTTGGCTGGAAGGGAGCAGCTGTGGAGAAGAGTGCCTCATGCTGTGTTTTCTCAAAGAAAAACATGATTCAAGCTCTGATAATGCAGTGAGAGCTGTAATGAAGTCACCAGGCCACGGGTTTGGTGCTGCCAAGCTCACCTGGCAGTGCAGCAAGCTGAGCTGGATCCTGTCCTTTGTGAGTTTGCTTTGTTGTGGCTTGGAGTCATGGACAAACCCTGGCAAACAGAACAAAGGACAAAGCCCAGCCTGGGCAAAGGGCTGGTGCTGAGGAGAACACATGACTTGGGCTTTGCTGAGCATCCCCAGCCCTGGAGGGGTGGGGGGTTGTTGTAGGATGGAGGGTGGGACGGGTTTTATCTTCCTCTGACCCTTGGAGAAGGGTGTGTGAATGCCTCTGTCTGTGCCTGGAGGGGTTTGGCCCAGACAGTGAAGGAGCTGAGATGCTTCAGGGTTGTGACTTATCTCCTGGTCTGACCTGCCTCAGCTGAGTCATGTGAGCTGGGCTTGACACAGCTGGTTTGGGGGTTGGGTTGTTGTTTTCTTAGTGAAAGTTAAATGGGACTTGTGAGCTTTGATTTTTGGGGTGATTGGGGCTTTGATCTTGGTGAAGACCTTCGTGGTAGGAATCTGCAGCAGTGAAGGGATTTGCTTTGAGGGCATCTCCCTTGGCTGCTGCGAGGGAGCTCTGCGGTCCTGCTGATGTCTGGAACGACATGGTTTAAATAGCTGGTGCTCTGTCCCTGAGAAAGCAGGCAGGGAACTATTGCTGCTGACTCACAGATTTCCTGGTCAGGAGAGATGTTGAAGGCACCCGGGTGGTGTCTTCTCCTCCCCTCCTCCTCTGCGACAGCGCAGAGGGATGTGGGTGGATGCTGCAGCACCAGCACAGCCATCTCTCTTTAGATCCTCTCCTCCCTCACACACTGCAGCTGCTCTGAGCAGCTCATGTCGGAGAGCCTTCAGCCTCACTGCTTCCTCCTCGCTGTTGGGGGCTGGGCCACTCGAGGGATGTACTTGAGTGGCCCAAATTTTCTAAGCAACCAGGTGACTGAATTGTGAGCGTCCTGCCCAGGGTCAGGTGTGTTTGTTGGAGGTTAATTTTTTGGTCCTCCTTGCAGAAGTGGCATTAGCAGATACTTTGGATCCTAAAACAGGGAGCTTGCTCTCTGCTCCCAGGGCTGCAGCCCAGGAGGAGATGGAGCAACCTGGAGAGCTCTTTGCAATGCCCAAACATCCTCCTGCCACCTGGAGAGTTTTCCAGGGTGAAGCCACCGTGTCTTAAGAAGCCCAACAGCCTTGTTTTTGTTTACAAGCTAATGGGCTGAGGTGGGATGTGACAGGTGAAAACTGCCTTAGCCAGGGTTATCCTGGCAAGGCACCTCTGGAATTGCGAAGGGAAGGGATCTCCTGGGTTTGCTGGAGCAACTCCTCTGGCCTGTTCACTGTGCAAGAAGAGCAGTGGGTATCTGTGGGGTGCAGCAGCTGTTTTGCAATTTTGGGTTGGGTGCTCCTCCTCTGGTGGTGCATTTGAAACAGCTGCGGAGTTTTGGTGGGAGGAGGCTTGTGTGGAGGAGATAAGAGGTGGGGGGGAAACACGTGTGCCGGATAAAGCTGCCGGGGGAATGTCTTGGTGCTTGAGTCAGCTGGGAAAGGGTGGTGATGGTGGAAACCAGCAGCTTTTTTTGGTTTTGGTGCACTGTCTCTGGGTTTGTTGTGCATCTGTCCGCTCGTGACGTTGCTGTTGGTTGGAATCCATCCTGCCAGTCCCGTGCCCCTGTGCCCTATTTATGGATTTGCTGTGCACAGGGTACAGCTGAAGCCAGGGAGGAGGAGGGGCTGGGGGAGGAACGAATTCCACCAGGCTGAGGATTTCCTCTTCCTTTTCCAGCCAGATCTTGGGCTACTCTGTGACAGCCAGCTGAGAGAATCAGCTCCCCTCCAAAACTTCATGGCCGTAGGAGACTTCCTAAGATAATGTGGAATGGTTTGGGACATTTAAAGGTCATCTCGTCCAGCTCCTCTGCAATGAGCAGGGACATCTTTAACTATACGTATGTCAGGCTGCTCAGAGGCCTGTCTAACCTGATGGTGATTTTTTCCAGGGATGGGGCAGCCACCACCTCTCAGGCCAACCTGTGCCAGGGCCTCCCCACCCTTCCAGGGAAGAATTTCTCCCTGATATCCCATCTAACCCTGCCCTCTGTCAGTTGGAAGCCGTACCCCACCTTGTGCTATCCCTCCATGCCTTTGTCCAAAATCCCTCTGCAGCCTTCTTGGGAGCCCCTCTAGAGCTCCTCAGAGCGTTCTCTTCTCCAAGTTGAACAACCCTCGGCTCTCTCATGGCCCATAGGGAGGCTCCATGCCCATAGGAGGCTTGGCCAGAGGTTTGTTTGCCAAAACCAGGGACTGGCTCTCAACTCTCTGTTTTGCTGGGTTTGCTGGCCCTGGGCCATGTCATGGGGCAGATGCAAAGCAGCAGCAGAGCTGAACCAGCGAGCGCCTGTCAGAGGGGAAACTGCAGGATCTATTTTCAGTTTGGTTTCATGTTGCCTAGAGAGTGTGTTCTGGTAAGTTGAGCCTGTGAGATCTCCTTTGTCAGTCCCTCAAAAGCTGGGTTTGAGCAGCCCTTGCAGGATGGGTTTCAGCCTGTCAGCAAATTTACAGCCATCCTGCTGAAAAGTGTCTCGTGTGGCTTCTGGCCTCAAAAATGCCTCCTTCCTGTGCTATGGGAAAAACAAAGCTGACTGCAGGAAGTACGGAGGGTTTTTTGAGGTTTGATATTTGTGTGTAGGTGTATTTTTTTTTAAGATCTTTCATTAAAAAGGTGCTTCAGTTCAGGTCGGTCACCTGCATTCTTCCTGTGGCCATGTTTAAGGAGCACAAGGCAAAAACCATGTTGATAATAGAAATGTGTGTTTATTTCTCTGGGTGTGACCTCCTTCGTGCTGCATAAGCAGGAGGCCATGGCAGGGACACTGGGGATGTCAGCGAGTCCCTTGGCTGCAGAAACTTCTTAAGCTAGCAAAGATTCGTGAAACCCCTTCAAAGAGGTGAGGTTTAGGGCTAGGAGAATCCATGTGCTGCTGAAACTCAACTGTTCTTTGAGTTAAGCATCCTCCTGAAAGAGGAGGGGGTTGGGTTGGGCGGGAAATAAATAAATGGTGGAAGGAGGAGGGGGAAAGGGGAAAAAAAGCCCCTTTATACAGTGAGCTGCAGCCGATTTGGCTTGTTGCTGGCAGAAAGTAGGACACTCCTGCTGGGTTTTCTGCTCTGTAAAGGCTAAACTTGGCTGTGAGTGGGTGGCAGCAGCCGGCATGGAGATGAGTCTCCCATCCCCTGCTCATCCAGCTCTGCCACCGTGGGGCTGGAGAGCTGCTGGCAGGAGCTGTGTGTCCGGTTTAAGCCCAGGCTTGCAGAGGTGATTACACGTTCAGCTCTCTGAGGTGAGCAGGAATTAAAGCCTGTGGAGTATCCAAGGGCTTGGGTTGCTCAGCGGGCTTGGAGCTCATCAGGATGGATGTGGGGTTGGTGGAAGGGGAGGCGAGAGGGGTTGGAGGAGGAGGAGGGTGCCCTTGTGAGTTTGCAGAGACAGAAGATCTTGTGGTGTGCTGATGTGTCTGAGTCAGGCGTGGGGGCGTGGAACAAGCCGTGGCTGCTGCCATTGGGGGTTAAATTGGAGTTGGGCAATTGGATGTGAATGAGGTTAAAGGAGGCAGGAGAGCAGAGAAACCACGGAGCCCTGGAATGTATCTGGACTGGGTGATGCTTGTGCTCCTGCATGGGAGCTTGTGGGCCATTCTTTCATGCTCTTGGATTTTCCCTGCGTCTCTGTTTCCCAAATTGGGACTTTCCTGGTGCCCTGCACCTCCCTGGTGAAAACCCTCGGTGGGTGGGGAGCAGGAGGGCAGAAACCACAGGCAGCTGCTGTGGATGTGGACACCCCTCTGCATGGACAGGGGGGTCACACCTGGGGCTGTGACCCTGATCAGGGTCCCCAGGTGCAATGAGCTGGCCAATATGGGGCCATAAAATCCAAACATGTGATTTGGAGTGGTATCTTGGAAAGGAAGAGCACTGCAGTAGAGAGCCATGGTTAGCAAGGTCCCAGGGTTGCCACCCTGCCTGGGATTTGCCCTGGAAGTGGGATGTCACTCCCTCCTTTCCCTTGCCCTTGTTCTCCATTTTTGTGGAAGCAAACACAGGTTTTAATACCCTCCAAATCCCTTGGACCTGCATCAAAAGGTATTTTCCTGCTGATGCTAATCCTGTAGTGGCCAACAAACAGGGTTGCTTTGTCTGATTTCTCCTGAGCTGCAGGACCCAAGCTTGTTACTCTGCTCCTGTGTCTTCACCGACCTTTGGGATAATTTGGGATCCAGAAGGACCTGGTGCAGCCACACATTTTATCCCCCCACGTGTTGCTGTGACAGGCCTTCGGCCTTGCTCATGGTCTGAGCCCCCTTGGCAAGTTTCTGATGATGTTCCAATGTGGCTGCAGGTGGAGTGTCCCGTTCTGTAGCCAAGATGTGGCCGTCCGTGTCCCTCCTGTGTGTCCTGGTGGCCTTCGCCAATGCCCGCAGCGTTCCTTACTACCCTCCTCTCTCCAGTGACCTGGTCAACCACATAAACAAGCTCAACACCACCTGGAAGGTGAGTACTACCAGGTTGATTTGGGGGAGGGATTTTTTGGATGTATTGCTAATTGTCTCCTTATGGGATTCAGCATGTGAGCTTTGGGAGTCTCGCCGTGTGGTGACATCAAACCAGCCTTGGTACCAGTTGACTTTTCTGGTGAGGGGATGCTGTCAGGGATTACTGGAGTGGTAATCACTGGAGCTTCTCCTCTTTGGAGCAGAGCTCTGAATTTATGCAATTATTAATTGCATAAATTATTAATGCAAGAGGAAGACACTCTGTAGGAGGCTGGAAACAAGCAGCAAGTGTCCAGCTAAACTGAGGATCTGTCCAAACCCTCCTCAGCCCATTTGCTGTGGCCAAAGCCTCGAGCTGGACCTTACTGGTCACGATGGGCTGATCCTGGAAGGGTTCTGTGTTCTGTGTAGGTAGTTGGCTCTGGATCCCAGGGTTTTACAGCAAGTGTCAGAATCTGGTTGGGACTAAGGGAGGTCAGGAGCACCAGGCTGGTCCAGGAGAGTGTGTCCCATTTTTTTGTGTCTCTTCCCAGGCAGGGCACAACTTCCCCAATGCTGACATGAGCTACATAAAGAAACTCTGTGGCACCTTCGTGGGTGGGCCCAAGCTCCCTGAGAGGTGAGTGCTGGGAGAAGGTGGTGGAGCTCCTGTAAAAGTTTGTGTGGATGCTCCAGGTGTGTCTGGATTTGGGTGGGGGATTCTCCTGGCAGACTGGGGGCAGGGTTCCCATGGGTGCATGGAATTGAGCATGGATTGTGTGTGACGGGAGCATCCACCCTGTGTCCTGCCAGGTACACGGCCAGTTGAGTAATTTGTAATCCTTGAAAATCAACACGCTAGAGGAGCTGCTGACCTGCTGTGTGGATGTCAGAAGTATTTATGCTCCTTCAGTAAGCAAAAAATTAAGAGCCCTCATGTTCCAGGTCACCTTCGGAGGAGGTTGGAGAGTCCAGTGCACTCAGTCCTGTTACACTGTGACTGGAATTCCCTCTTCTCGCTTGCAGGGTAGACTTTGCTGCAGACATGGAGCTGCCTGATAACTTCGACTCACGGACACAGTGGCCCAACTGTCCCACCATCAGCGAGATAAGAGACCAGGGCTCCTGTGGCTCCTGCTGGGTAAGAGCAGGGGTGCTTTAAGGCTGTGTTGATACAAAGGTTGCTGGAAAAAAGCATGCTGTTAGGTTTGCTATTGAACTGCATAAATCATAGAATTGTTTGGCTGGAAAGTGGCCATAAACCTCATTCCAAGCCCCTGCCATGGGCAGGGTCATCTACTATCCCAGGTTGCTCCAAGCCCTGTTCAGCCTGGCCTTGAACACTTCCAGGAGTCGTGCAGCCACAGCTTCTCTAGGCAACCTGTGCCAGGGCCTCACCACCCTCACAGCCATGAATTTCTTCCCAATCTTCCATCTCTTCCTACCCTCTGTCAATGTAAGGCCATTCCCCCTTGTCCTGTCCCTCCAGACCCTTGTCCAAAGTCCCTTCCCAGCTCTCTTGGAGACACCATGGAGTCTTTTTGAGCCTCTTCCCTTCTTGAGGCTGAACACCCCTGGCTCTCCCAGCCTGTCTCCAGAGCAGAGGGGCTCCAGCCACCAGAGCATCTTTGCTGCTCTTTGTCGGAGGACAGAGGAGGATCTTTCAGTGTCAGAGCTCCTTGGTGACTTCTCCCAGTCAGGCCTATGCCTGCTGCAGTCATTGCAGGGAGATTTCCTGATTTCTCTCCCATGAGCAGCTCTAATGGTGTTTTGGGACTGCCCACAGGCTTTTGGCGCCGTAGAAGCCATTTCAGACCGAATCTGTGTTCACACAAACGCCAAGGTCAGCGTGGAGGTCTCAGCTGAGGACTTGCTGTCGTGCTGTGGCTTCGAGTGTGGCATGGGGTGAGCTGCTCCTGGTCCTTGTGCACGTGGAAGGGGAGTGGCAGGCGCTGGGACACAACCTGGCAATGCTGATTGCTTCACCTCTCTCTTCCTGGTCCCCCTGATGAGCAGGAAACTCCACCAGAGGTTTGTGCTCTGGATGGTGGAGCTAGATAGGAACTTAAAGGGGATTTCATGGACTGAAAGTCCCTCTGGGATGCATCCTGCCCCCGGCATAGTAGGTGATGATGGCTGGTGGAGTGTGGGCAGTGCTCTCCCATACAGAGCTGGCAGCTGTTGAAGCCCAGGGAAGGATCCTTTCATAATCCCAGGTCCTTGGTTTTCAGGCACAAGCCTTTTGCCTGTGGCTTTTCCAGCTGTTGAGTGCAGGGTAGGGAGTTGAGTCTGCAAGTCCTGTTGCTCTTGGCAGCAGAAGCTGATCAGGGACGTGCTAAGGAGGCACTTTGGGATTTGGAGGTGTGGATGCACTTTTTCCTTGCCTGAGGCTTTGGTGTCTCAAGGCAGATCCTGAGGAAGGCAGAAATAGACTAATAAAAGCTTCAAGGGGCCTAAAGCTTCCCTTCAGCCATCCAAGCTGGCTCCATTCCCCTGCCTCCCTCAGAATGTGATGGCTCTGAGCAGGCTGGGGCTGGAACTGCTGCTTCCTCCTCCAGGTGCAATGGTGGTTACCCCTCGGGCGCGTGGCGGTACTGGACAGAGAGGGGCCTCGTGTCCGGGGGTCTCTACGATTCCCACGTGGGTAAGTCCTGGCAGATACCTTTGGGAAGGCAAAGAGGAGCATCCCTGCTTGGTTAAGGTTCATGTCCTTCAGGATACTTCTCCCCTGGTCTACATCCTTTTGGCTGCTCCCTCTTTCAGTTCTGGGCTCAAACACCTCTGCTGTCCCATCTCCTGTCCCTGTGGCTCCTTCGTGGCACTCCTTTGGCACAAGGGTCCTTGAGCAGCACCTAGAGGCAGGAAACCCATCTGGGAAGGGAGCCAGTAGTCCTTAATCCCACAAGGCTCCTCCTTCTATAGCAGGAGAGAACTGGGCTGTGAATTTTTTGTTGTTGCTGCATTTGAACCAGTTTGATACACTTTGGATGAGGTCAGGAGTCATCCCAATATGTTTGATCTTCAAAGTAACTTCCAGAGTGGAAACCTCTGCCTCCTCCTAGCACTGCCATATTCCTGTCTTGTTTCCGTTGTTCCCATCATCTTATCAAGAGGCAGGGGGTGGCAAGCAGGTCTAGAGGGAAACCCATTTCTGATGGAGGGATTGCCCGTCCGGTAAAGGGGAGACTTATACTCTTGCACTCCACTGATTTGTGGGGTTTCTGGGCCAGGAAGGGCCTTTCTCAGGGCATCTGGTGCCTTCTCCACCAGTTCATGTCACCTCTGTCCTCGACAGGCTGCCGTCCCTACTCCATCCCTCCCTGCGAGCACCACGTCAATGGCTCCCGGCCCCCCTGCACTGGGGAAGGAGGGGGAACCCCCCGGTGCAGCCGCCACTGCGAACCCGGGTACTCACCCTCGTACAAGGAGGACAAGCACTATGGTAAGGGGAGGTGACCTCCAGCACAGCTGCTCCTCGTGGGGTTGGCAGGGTTGGACTTGTTCCTAAGCTGGCTTATTTTTTCTGTGCCTTGTCCCTGGAGACTCCAGGCTGGTGGTTCTGGAGGAGACATCAGCCTGGCAGGTGCACAGTTTGTATTTGCTGAGGCTCAACTGAGATGGGGGGGAAATTATGTATTTGAATCCTCGTGGCTGGGGTGGAAAGTGTGGTGCTGAGCCCTGTCTGCTGTCAAAGCCACCTCCTAAATCCTTGGCAGTAGGCTGTACATTTAGGATATTCCAGCTGTTTCTTGGAGGTTTGTCTTAGCCCCAAGTAATTTACGTTGGGGGGGTTTTGAGGATGTGCAAGGGAGAAATTTCCCTTCCCTCTGAGGCTGTCTGGAATAGGCCTTTAGGTACCAACTAGGGTTCAGATTAAATAATTCCCTCTGGAAAGGGGATGGGTGGAGCCCACACAGCCCTGGCTGTGTCAGTGTCTCTGGAGTAGCTGGGTTTGAATTTAATCTGAATTTAAGTGGAAGAGGCTTTTTTTTTTTTTTTTTTTCCTGGGTCACACTGGGCAGTCTCAGTCAAGCCATCCCAAGACCTGTGTGCCCTTACAATGCTGTCCTAATAATGGAAATTTTTTCCTGTCTAGGCATCACATCCTACGGTGTCCCTCGCAGTGAGAAGGAAATCATGGCTGAGATCTACAAGAACGGCCCAGTGGAAGGAGCCTTTATTGTCTATGAGGATTTCCTGATGTACAAGTCTGGTGAGCATCAGCACTGAGGCTGTGGGGAGCCCTGTTCCCTGCTTCATCCATGGGGTCCCTCCTTTGTGGCCCTTGTCCCTCTGCTCAAATCTGAAAGGAGATGTCAGGCTCACACTTGAATATCTGGTGTGGCAGGACAGGGAGTAGATGCCATCTCCTCCTGTAGCCCTTGGTTCATAGCAAGGGGAATCAGTGCTTTGGAGGACTTTTCAGGGAGGGAGAAGCAACTGAGAACACTCAAGAATTGCAGTTGAGAACAGCTCGGATTTTAGACAAAATCCTGGCAGATGAACCTCAAATTCCTGAGCTGCCTTTGGGGCCCCTTGGTGAGTGTCTGTGGGTGTCCTGCGTGCTGAGCATCAGTCAGAGAACCATGGAATGCTTTGGATGGGAAGGGACATTAAAGCTCATCTCATTCCCTGACTTGCCATGGGTAGAGACACCTTCAGTATCCCTGGTTGCTCCAAGCGCTGTCCAACCTGGCCTTGGACACTTCCAGGGATGGGGCAGCCACAGCTTCTCTGGGCAACCTGTGCCATGGCTTTCCCACCCTCCCAGCCAAGGATTTCCTGCTAATACCCAATCTAAATCCCTTCTCCTTTAGTTTAAACCCATTCCCTCTTGTCTTGCCACTTTCTCTACGTGCACAATTCCTTCCTCCAGACTAAGATTCAGGTCCACATTTCACCAAACCCCGTTCTCAGCTGGTCCCTTGGGTTGTGATATCGGCCATCTCTCAAGCTGTGATGTGTTGCCTTGCAGGGGTTTACCAGCACGTGTCTGGAGAGCAGGTGGGAGGCCACGCCATCCGGATCCTGGGCTGGGGGGTGGAGAACGACACTCCGTACTGGCTGGTCGCCAACTCCTGGAACACTGACTGGGGGGAGAACGGTGAGGCACCGTGGGGAACCCCTTCCCTCTTCTCCTTGGTGTGATGGGGAGGTTGAGTTTTGCTCTTGCTGTGCTTCCAGGCTTCTTCAAGATCCTCCGAGGAGAGGACCACTGTGGCATCGAGTCCGAGGTCGTGGCCGGCATCCCCAGGACGGAGCAGTACTGGAAGAGGATGTAACCTTGGTCAAGCCACAAATAATCCTGAGTCCCTCATGCTTTTAACTGATAGTGGGTTGGGTGCAGAGACCCCCCCCCTTCTAAGAGACTATAGTTGAGGTTACTTTATTAAAGCCTTTTATCTTTTTTTTCTTTTTTTTTTCTTTTTTTGTTGGTTTTCAATTTAAGTTTTTTTTTAATGGCTGGTGGAACTGGAGGTGGAACTGCTCTCTGCCAACCTTCTGCTCTGGTGGGTCACAGCCATGGGGCATTCCCTGCTCGAAGGACTGCTGGAGGGCTTGCTGGCCTCTTGGTGTTTGGTTAGCCTGGATCCAGTGCAGCCCAGTTTGTTACTGGGAGAGCAGGAAGCAGTAGCTTTGTGCTGGGATGAGGGACTTGGTGGGGTAGAGATGAACCCTGCTGCTAAGCCATGGCTGGGGTGGGGAATTTTTGCATCCCTGTCTGGGTTGATCTGACTGTTAACGCCCCAAACAAGCAGGGAATGTTAGTGTGTGCCTTGAATTGGCTAAATTTAGACCTATTAGTGACAAAATACTGATGAACTTGATGTGGGGCTGGCTCTGACTGGAGCTGCCTGCACCAAGTCCTTTGCGCATCACTTGCTCTGCTCCATCCATTTGGCTTTTTAAACCACTTCTTCCTCAACTGTTCACTTGCTTTTTTTTTATCTGCTGTAGTCCAGGGTTATTGGTCCTGGGGAAGGGCCTGGTCAGAGCCCCATGAGCCTTTGATGAAGTACCCTGCCAGCATCTAGGAGGACGCTGGAAAGAGCAAACCGCTTCCCAAATGTGGCTGGGCAGCTTGGTGTGTGCAGCAGGTCATGTCTGGGCAAGGGCGCAGCATCCAAAATCGGGGTGGGTTGGGACTGCAGGTGCTGAATGCTGAGCTGAGGGATGGTTCCCAAGTCTGCTACAGGGAGCTCGTGCAGGTACTTGGAGGTATCTCACTGTCTTGCACACAATTGAAGCTTTTTTTCCTTGAGTCACAGGTTTTAAGGAAGTAAAAGAAACCCCTTATTTTTGTTACTGGGGGGAGTTGTAATAGTTGTAATAGGAGGAATCATGATTTGCCAACACTAATATAGCAAAAGAGCTTTTGTTTCCCTCTAATTTTAAGCACAAAGTATATTAGTGAGCTGAGGCTGCAGGCTCTCCCATGCACTGTAAAATAGCCCCTTACCTCTGCTTACTCAGACACCAGTGAGACAGAGCTGTGCTGTATGTGGTTGGAACAAACGTGCCAATAAATGATTTCTCCAGTGTTTTGTCTACTGGCCTTTGGTTGCTTCTGCTTGACTGCCACCCACCTCAAATGAGTGGTGTGGAAGCAGGTGAGACCTTTGTATCCTCATAGAATTGTTCGGGTTGGAAGGCACCTTAAATACCTTGTTCCAACCTCCTGCCGTGGGCAAGGACACCTTCCACTAAGTTGCTCCAACCTTGTCTTGGTCACTTCCAGGGATGGGGCAGCCACAGCTTCTCTGGGCAACCTGTGCCAGGGGCTCACCACCCTCACAGGAAATTTTTTCCCACTATCCCATCTAACCCTGCCCTCTGGCTGTGTAGCCATTCTTCCTCGTCCTGTCCCTCCAGGCTCTCATCCCAAGTCCCTCTCCAGCTCTCCTGGAGCCCCTTCAGGCTTTGGAAGTGGATCCTTCTCCAGGTGAACACCCCCAGCTCTCCCCGTCTCTCTCCAGAGCAGAGGGGGCTCCAACCCTTGGAGCATCTTCATGTCCTGCCCTGGATTCACTCCAGCAGCTCCATGTCCTGATGCTGAGAACCAGAGCTGGAGGCAGCTCTGCAGGTGGGGTCTCACCTGAGTGGGGCAGCATCAAGTGTGGTCAGTCCCACCCCTGTCCTCTGGCCCTACTGGTGACAGCCACTGCCTGGGGTTGGGAAGGTGCTACAACCAGCTCAGTGTAGCCAGGACTCTCCCCGAAGTCCCTTGAGGAAGAGGATGCACCGAGGGCTGGAGCATGTGCCTGCAGCCAGGGTTGTGCGACCACTCCTGCTGCCTGCAAGGCAAGATCCTTCCAAAGTTAATTTATGAGCCCTCAGCTGTCACCCTGGTTAAAATTGTTCCTTCATGCCTGGCACACAGGGCTGTACTGTGATACCCGAAGCTGGCACCAAGGAAGCATCAAATTGAGCTGAGGGCTCGTAACTTGAGTAGAGTGTAGAAGAAATGACAGGTAAAACCAAACACCACATACCAAGATTTATTTTTATTTTTTTCCCGAAGAAAACTTTAATTTCAACAAGACAGGAAGCTGCACAAGAGAGCTACCACAAGGTTCTTTAAAACAGCTTAAAATTATCTACATCAGTACTTGTGGAGTAGGGGTTCTCCTTTTGAGTAACAGCCTGGCCACAGGGGCTGGGCCTTGTGAAGGCCACCAAAACTGCCCCTGGGAGCTCTGTCCTGAACCAGGACCTGGGTTCTCCTTCCCTTCACACCAGCAAAGCAGCATTGGAGGGGGATGGGTAAGGACACTGAAAATGACAATTACCCCCCCTCAAGGAAATCAGGACTTGCCTTTCAAGTGTTGTTTCTTCTTGTAAGTCCAGCCTGATGTGTTTCAAATCAGCAGTGGAAGCCTCTTCCAGCTCACACACCAGTGTAACCCAAAACACCATCACAAATCCAGAGCCAAGTGGGCCAGGGAAACCTGCCCTGGTCACCCCTTTGGTGGCTCTAGCCTTGCCAGCCCTGTGGCAGGGATCGCTGCTGCCTTTCAGGGTGGCCAAATGCTCCCCTCAAAAAGCTTTCCATGGGGGACAGCAGGGTGCAAACCCTCCCTCCGCCCCCCCTTCCCCTCGGGGTGAGCAAGTGCAGAGCCCAGACCCTGCAGCGGAGCTGGGCCTGGGTTATGAGCTGAGGGGCCTTGCTGGCAGCTCCCTCCTCGTTTAAACCACCTCCCCACTGCTAAAACACAAAGCTTTACCACCAGTGCAGGAGTCGTGTCACAGGGCAGGGGGCTGCACAGCTGCCTTTCAGCTGGGGGCAGCACATTGAAGTGGGCAGAGCAACCCACCTCCTCTTTATTATTCCATTTAACATGGAAAGGGCTCCTCTCAGCATCCTTTAGCGCAACAGAAATGTGACCACTGCCTCTGCCTGGTTCCAGGCTGCAGGATGTCAACCAGCCAGGGCAGAGGGCCAGAAGGTGGCCAGAACTTTTTCCTTGGATAAGGAAGCACATTCCTCTCTCAGCTGAAACAGCATCATTCCAGCATGGAGCAGGCACCAGAGATGATGGGGAAGAGGCTGCCTAAGAAAGGGGGGCAAAACCCTCAGGGTTTTGCTCAGCTCTGAGCTGGAAAGATGCCTCGAATCTCAGGGAAGAAAAGAGGCAACTGGAGTTTCTATTTTAAACCATCCCAACCAAAACAAAAACAAAAAAAAAAAAAAAAAAAAAAAAAAAAAAAAAAAAAACCCTCTCAGGTAAACCATCCAACAGGAAAGGAGAGGGGGGGGGAATACTCAACCCCAAACAATAAGACTCCAATTAGCATCTGTAACCATCCAAGCAGGTGGCAAGGGCAGTGAGGACGGAGTCCAGCAATGCCACACTGTCACCCTGGGACTGCAGCTCACCGGGGTCCCATCCTTGTCACATTCCCAGTGCCCGGTGCCTGGCCATCCCCACAGCAGGGGACGAGGAGAGGAGCCTCCTGCCTCTGCTTCCCACCTGCCAACCATCTCTCCCCCCGCCTGCCCGCTGCCCGTCAGTTCTCTCCGGCCTGGACATACTCCTCGGTGGCCTTGGAGAGGGTGCTCAGGTACTGCCAGCTCAGGGCTGCCAGGAGCATGGCACAGGACAGGTAGATGGGGGAGTAGTGGTGCCGGGATGCCACGGAGCTGCCGGGCAAGCTCATGGCTCGGATGGTGGCGATGACCTGCTGCGTCTTGTTGGACGATGGGTCCGTGCTTGGGATCTTCTGGTAGATCTAGGGAAGGAGGGCAGGAGGAGTTACGGTTTCCACGCAAAGTCGAGGAGAAAGATGGGAACACGGGGTGGAAGGGGAAACTTTAAGTGCCACTCTGTCCTCAAGAGCAACCTGGGTGGTGGACATGCCCGGATGGGGCCAGGGCACATCTCCCCTGGGACATGCACTAAGCCAAGCTACCTCTTGAGGGCCCCCCATGACGTGGATCTCACAGGATCTGATCCCTCAGCCACCAGTGGTGTTACTGGGACCAGCAATCCTCACTGCCAGCGTGCTGCAGCCCTCCTCAAACCAGTGGGGACATCCCCCAGTGTGTAACTGCCTGGGAACAGCCCCAGCTAATTCCACGGCCTTTGGGGTTTTCTCTTCAAATTCCGTGGCATTTGGGATACTTGTCTGCAGGAGTCTCAGCAAGGTGAGCACCAGGCAGAGCCCCTCCTCTGGGCTAAGGTGCTGCAGTGTCACTGTCCCTTGTCACAGGACTGGGCAGATCACAAAGAGAACACTGATAAACCCATGTTTTGGGGTCTCCCAGGTGCAGAAGTTTTATCTTCTTATCTAACAGCCCTCAGTGGATTTAGTTTTGGGGGAAGTTTTTTTCCAATTAAACCACTCACGAGTTGATCCTCCACATGAACTTTTAACCTCCACATGACCCTGAAATTGGGAGTGTGGTCTCCNGGTCTCCCAGGTGCAGAAGTTTTATCTTTTTATCTAACGGCCCTCAGTGGATTTAGTTTTGGGGAAGTTTTTTTCCAATGAAACCGAGCCTCTTTTAATCCAGGTTGAGCAACCCCCCCAGCTGCCTGAGCTGCTCCTGGTGCTCCAGACCCTTCCCCAGCTCCGTTCCCTTCTCTGAATTCGCTTCAATCCCTCAGTATCTTCCTCATTGTGAGGGGCCCAGAAGTGACCCCGGAACTGGAGGTGCCTCAGCAGTGCCAGCTCAGGGGACAGTCACTGCCCTGGTCCTGCTGGTCACACTGCAGCTGGTACAGGCCAGGATGCCACTGGCCTCAGTCTCTACTTCTCAGCACAGGCCCAGACTCAAGGGTCTGTTCAAGGGAACACATTAAACACCCAGTTTGGTCCAGGCCAAAACAACATCAGTGTCACCACTCCCTGACACCGCTCAACTAACACGTGTTAGGAAAGGTTTATCAGACTCACATGTATTCCCACCAATTCCACACCAAAAACACGGACAGGGACAGACAAAAATTACTCAAAGTCAACTGCTGAACTTACCTCTTCCACATACTGGTACATGATGGCCTTGACAGCCTGGATGTTTGTGGCATCCATCATGAGAGTGACAGCTTGTCCCTTCCGGATCTTCACCACCCCCTTGAACACCTGCTTGTTGTTGTAGCAGGCAGCCAGCGTGGCAATAGCCATAACCTAAGGAGAGACACAAAGAGCCTTTATTGCCCTGCCAGGGACTTGCCAAGGGGTCACCTCAGCCCTAGTGACATCGATGGTGGCACACTGGAGTGCAGCCACAGTCTCACCAACGGCAGAAATGGCAGGTGCCAGGAAGGAAGGAGGAGATGGGAGAATAAAACATGCCAAAACCAACATAACACACAACCTCCTTCACCTCCAGCTTCTCACCAGCTGGGCTGCAGATGAGGGAGAACCACCTGAACGCAAAACTCACCTGGGGGATGGCGCAGAAGTTGAAGACACTTTGGTTTTTGAGGCGGGATAAGTACGTGAGGACATCGGGGACGTGGTGGAGAGCGTTGGTGATGAGCTCGTTCAGACACTGCACAGCCACCTCGATGTTCTCTGGCTTGGCAAAGTCTGAGAGCTTCTTTGCGTATCTGCTCCAAACCTAAACACAGAGACAAGGACTCGCAGACTGGAGAGGACAATCGTGATGTAAGAGAGACATCAGCTACAGGCTGAGGGTCTGGGAGAGCACCAGGAACCACCAGAGACCCCCAAGAGCCTTGAAAGGATAAAGGAAAGCAGGAAGAGCAGGCTGTGGAGATGGGACAGTGACCTTTGTGGATACAAAGGGATTGTAAAAAAGGATGACCTCATCCCCAACTTCTCTAGGTGGGGCAAGGAAAAGATGAGCCACACAATCAGAATGGTTTGGGTTGGAAGGGACCTTAAAGCCCATCTCATTCTACCCCCTGCCATGGGCAGTGACACCTTCCACTATCCCAAGTTGCTCCAAGCCCCATCCAAGGTTCCCTTGAACACTTAAAGATCAAGAAAGGCTCTATAAAACAAGTGAACCACATAGAAAAGGGAGGAAGAAATCCTCGGAGGGCCTCAAGATGAGCAGACAAGCATCTGTCAGGCATAGGCAGAGCTAATTCTGCCTTTGGGAATGAACCAGGTCTCACCCAACCTTATCCCACCTCATTCATAGGGCCAACATAACAGAGGGGGGAAAAAGCTGCCCAACAAGTTCTTGGCAGCATGGGGAGACATCTCCTCGTCCCCTCATGTGCTCCCAGAGAGCTGCAGACAGATGTGGAACTTGCCAGCCAGCTGCATAAGAACAGCTGTTATTATGAGATGTACAGCCGAGGGTAGTGATTTTATGAGGTCTCTGCTCACCTCTCTGGGCCAGAACTCCCTTCCCTCCCTCTGGTCCTCCAGATAGTCACGGATGATGTTGGTTTTCTGTAGGAAGAGGCCCATGGAGTTTGCCAGCTCTGTGTCCTGCCCCACAATAGAATCTTCCAACTCTGATGCAGAGAAGAGACGGGAAAGGCCGATCCCCACCAGCCCAGCCACGTAGTGACAATACTGCGAGGTGCCACGTTGGGAAAGGGTGGAAAAAACCAAGATAAAAAAAGCAGTTACAAAGAGCTGCCTGTTTGCCACAGTGAGCTTTACAAGAAATTATGCTCAGAAGGAACTGACAGTTCATTTTATGCAAGTTCTCCCTGCGATGTCTCAGCTTTCCCACAAAAACAAACACCTCTTCCCAAACACCTCACCAGGGATGTGCCACCAAGGTGTCACTCTGCCTCCAGCAGCCAAATAAACCGCCCACAGGGGAACAGGTGATGTGATGGGTCACCCAAAACATGTGCTGGTGGGCAACACCAACAATCCACACTGTCCTCCTGTCACCACAAGACCAGCAGGCTCCCAAAGTCTTTCCCAGCCCACACAGCCTCCCTCATCCAGTTGAGCCCTGTTCCCACAGGGACGCTGTGCCTCCTCTTTCCATGGTGGATCTTAGCTGCAAGTGTTCAAAATATGTGTAGATGTGGCACTTGGGGACACGGTTTAGTGGTGGCCTTGGCTGTGCTGGGTTAATGGTTGAACTTGTTGATCTCAGAGGGCTTTCCAAACTTAAGGATTCCATAATTCTGCTTATGTTCAGTTCACTCCTCGGGGCTGACTTACCTTATCCCACTCATGCTGAGAGTCCACCTTTTTCTCCAAGAACTCTGCCATTCCAAAACCCATCTTCTGGCAAATATCTGAAATCACATCCTGGTAGACCTTTGACAGTTTCCTGAATTCCATGGAGATCTGTAGCAAGGGTGAAAAATAAAAGACGGTGTCAGGAAAAAGCAGCAGAGGTCAACATTTATGAAGAAATCGGAAAAATACTGTTTATCAGGCTCTAATCCCACCCTGGCTGGAGATGTGGGACAACTCCCCCAGTCAGAATTGTTTCAAGGTCCTTGGAGCACAGGCTCAGTCTGTTCTCAGTCTAAAGGGGACAGTCTGGCAGGAGATCACACACAGCAATATCTTTAGGAAGGTTCTGTGGCCTTGGACTGGTGTCATCTGGGAGCTGCAGGACAAAACTAACCACACTTGGTACAGAATCGTTTGCTTTTGTAATTTGAGAGCACTCCATCACACCAGCCATGGGGAAAAAAAATGGGGAGGTGCTCTGTTCTCCTGAGCTCTTCTCCAGCTCTGGCTTCATTTTCCACAAAAAAAAAAAAGGCATCAAGCAGTGGAGGAAGTGAGAAATCCTTCCTCAGTGTGTCCAGTAACATGATCATGAAATTACAGAATGGTTTTGGCTGGAAGGGACCCAAAGATCCTCTAGTTCCAAACCCCTGCCACAGACAGGGACACCTGCAATGTCTCAAATGCTCTCATACTGAAAATAAAAAATTAAGAGGTGCATCCACCCCTTCCCCAAACAGTGGAGCACCACATTTTATTGTGGTGAGCTTTATTCTCTATCTGTGGGTAACTGCAGCCCGCCCAGCATGTGTGTGCAATAAGGACAGAATAATAATTATAATGGTCTGAATAATTATAGCCCTGACACCAGCACAGGTCCATTTTTTCTCTTGGCTCTACCCATGGCTGCTGGCACATCCCTGCCCTGTGTCTCAGTCTGTCTGTAAAACAAATATTTGAACTCGGCTTCTGCCTCAGTGGCTTCAGTCCACAACCTGTGAATGCACCTCTGCCAAATATTGTTGGAAGGTGGTTTTGTGCTAAGGCTGGTAAAACACTGGCACAGGTTGCCCAGAGAAGCTGTGGCTGCCCCATCCCTGGAAGGGTCCAAAGCCAGGTTGGAAGGGGGTTGGAGCAGCCTGGGATAGTGGGAGGTGTCCCTGCCCATGGCAGGGGGTTGGAACTGGATGATCTTTAAGGTCCTTTCCAACCCAAATCATTCTATACTTCCATGATATAACACAAAAAGCACTCGCACTGCTGTTAGTAACAACAATAATTCCCCAAAGTCTTACTGCTCTAAGCATCCTTCCAGAAGGAAGGCAGAGAGATCCTGGATCTCCATAGCCAACCACAGCACCCTGGGGCCTGTTCTCTGGTCTGGGGGCTGGTTGAGAAGGTCTGGCCATATCAAACCCATTAAACTCTCAGAGTGCTTGCCACAGAAACATGGAATAGTTTGGGTTGGAAAGGATCTTAAAGATCACCTTGTTCCAACCCTCTGCCATGGGCAGGGACACCTCCCACTAGACCAGGATGCTCCAAGTCCCATCCAACTTGGTCTTATATGCACACCAAAGATCTGCAGAAAAGACCCTCAGAGCTCTAGAGCAGATCCTGCAGGATCACTGTAAACACTGGCCCATGTGTAAATCAGATGCCAAACAAGCCCTCCTCCTCTCCCTCTCTTCCCTCCTCACCCAGCCCAGTCAATGCACAGTGTTGGGTAACAAACCCAAAACCCTCTCCACAAGACAAATGGTCATTTACTCTTCCAACACAAGGGGCAAAAAAGCCACTTTTAAGAGCTGACACTTTTCCACGGTCAGATCACCTCAGGCTCCTAGAGCTGCACAATGTTTGGGTTTCTCAGGGTGATGGAGCTCTTGGGAAGAACGATGGGACCGTGCAAGCTCTGCAGGCACATTGTGGAGGCAACCAGGCACCCAAAGGTGACACAAGGCAGCTGAAGCCAGGCAGAGGACTCCTTACCGTTGGGAAGTCTTCCAGCACCTGCCGGTCCTTCTCCTTGCTCTCCATGTACTTCCACTCTGGTTGGTAGAGATAAGAGTGGAACTCGTGCAGCATCGGCACCTTGACATCCACAGGGATGGTCATGTCATCCTCTACAGTGTCCAGGGCACGGAGAACCAGGTAGAATATACAAACAGCATGTCTGGGAGGGGAGAAAAAGCAAGAATCCCTGACTTGGGATTGTCTATTGGGCAGGAAAATCAGCTGAGATTAACGACAGAGCCTTCAGCTTGAGGCATTTCGGGTTCAAGCGGTCACACACTGGCACTGCCAGGTTGTTGATCCAGGTTTTTCCTCCATGAGGAAAACTATGACCTTGTTTTTGGCTTTCTCAGATGTGTATCATGGAAGGGTCAGGCCTGAAATCTCCCTGAGCAGGGAATACCCAACCCTGCAGGGCCAGGGCTCACTAGGACCCAGGGGACAGAGCCAGAGGTCCCCTTACTGGAAAAAACAAATGTAAAATAGGGAAGAGGGAAAAAATGAGCTGTACTTTCCTCATCACTTCCCCTTCTCTGCACACAGCAGCCTTTTATCCTGGTTAGGAGGGAGTTAAGGGGTGCCTTACTGTGCAACAGGAACATCAGGACTGGCAGATATTTTATCTCCATGCACAAGACACTGGACACAGCTCATGTGTCCCAGAATTCCAGATGCTGGAGAGTGGCTTCCTTTCCAAGTCCCACTGCCCCTGCCTTCCCTATCCCTGCATCCCTCCCTATTCCCTGCTCTTCCCATCCCTGCCTCCGCATTTCCGCAGCTGAAGACAAAAAACCCAAAAGTCCTGATGGCAGGAAATACTGTTTCCAGCTCCAGGATTTATATAAAATAATCCCTAGCTCTTCATGAGCACAGTGATAAATCAAGGAGACGATACATTTATTAATTGTTTAACAAACGGAAATTCACTTAAATGCTAATTACTACTAGGTGGCACGTTGCACTCTTGGGATAACAATGTGCAAGCACAGATCAAACATCCAGGGAAAACTGACTGGCTCTTAGAGCCAATGCCACAGGATTTCGCCTTTATTCCTTGATTGAAAGGTATTTAATAGCTCCATCAAACCACACACCCGAGGGCTCACAAGCAGCTCCTTTGAACAACTGACTTCTTCCATTCCAACCGGGCTGCAAAAGGTTCATCCAAGAGGAGCCAAGTGGCCAGGACCCACTTCCACCAGCAGCAACCAAGAAAGGCAGAGCACAACCTGAAATGCCATCCCTGAAGCACCTCTCGCAGTGGCACCATGCCAAGGGACAAGCCAGCAGCAATTCCAGAGCCCACCAGACTTAAAACACTTCTTTAACCCCACTCCTGCATCCAGAGTGTAACTGCATCCCTAACTTCCATTATGTACTGAATTTAGATCTATGGCAACTTCAGCAAGACAAAGAAAGAAATTCTTTACTATGAGGGTGGTAAAACACTGACACGGGTTGTCCAGAGAGGTGGTGGATGCCCCATCCCTGGAAACATTCAAGGTCAGGCTGGATCAGGCACAACTGGAAGCACCCACTTCCAAAGAGCAGGTCTGGATCATCACAGGGCTCAGGCTCTCGCTCTGTCCTAGGTACAACTCTCCCCTTTCCTTCTTCCTCACCAGCACATTCAGCCTCTGCCAGCCCAAAGCTGCTGAACCTTCGGGAATGGATCCTGAAGGGTTCTAGGGACAGGCAGAACCATGAGTCTACCAGAAGGGAAAGGCAGGAGCATCCCTCTCCTCCTCTCCATCGCCAGGAGAGGAGCTGTGATGTTGGCTCACACTCCACCAGCAGTGAAGATGTTGGCTCAGCTGTCCATAAAACCGCAGTTTTGAGCCTCCCACCTTACCCTGACAAAGCCCCAACCATGGAGCAATGGGCTGGGCAGGGCTCTGGCCAGCAAAACATGCAGGTTATGCGGCCAAAAACAATAAGCAGGAAGGAACCCAAACATTTCAGCTCAACTGCCATTACTCTGACAGGCTGGGGAAGCTCTGCTCCAGTAGTTCTCAGTTTTCCAGCAGTCCTGGGATGCATGTCTGTAACCACCAGCGCTCAACTGAACTCCCTGATGGGGTAAACATCAATGAAAACACTTTTATCATCCAGCAACATTAATTCCTTTGGTAAGGTTTCTGCTCTGCCTATTTCTACATCCTCCCTCCCCGTTTGTATTTCCCTCCTTTGTCCCTAAATTCTCCAGCAGAGCTCCCCTGCTTTGAAAATGAGTTTCTCCTGCTGCAACCACGGAGCCAGATGTAATTCAACCACCATCCCCTGCACAGCCGTGGGTTGCAAAGATCAGGCAAGAGCATTTTTAGGACGCCAGGCAGAAGTTTCTGTGCCCTGAAGGGAGGAAGCTTTCCTCATCCCAGCAAGCTGCAAGAGAAGGATTAAAGAACAGAACAGACAAAGGAGATAACTGCAGGAAGATCAAGGCAAGCACACAGACAGACTGACACCGCTAACAGGTTTCATGGTGTTTTACTAATCAGTTTTTTTTTCCTTTAATTTCTACATTAACTAATATACCAAACACAGGGAAAAAAAGTTTAATTCTTGGCCCTGCACGTATTTTTCCATGGAATTCCAGCCAAACTGCTGAACTTCTTTGCCTTTCCTGTAAACCAGGCTGCAGGCACCACCTCATAAACACTGGACACAGCTACGGGGCACCATCCAAAATGCCAAACCACCAAACCAGGGCTCAGAATTCCAACAGATCACCCAGTGTTTGGGCTGGTGCCTCCAACTGCTCGGCAGAGCTACGACGTGTCCAGCAGAACTTACAGAACCCCCTAATTCAATGATTAACCCACCTCGGGATTAGCTGGAGAGTCACAAACTGAAATGAGTAATTAGTATATTAATACAAAGAGTTACACGGGGAGTATTTATATGCACAGGGCCCCAGGCCAGCTGAGCTTTGCATCCTCTGCTACTATTCCCACCTGAAGCTTTTCCACACGGGGCAGCAAAATTTGGGCAGCAAAATTTGTACAGCAAACGAGCGTGCAATGAGCCCCCTCCCATGACTGCACAAGTTTTGAGGCAGCTGCTTCCAAAAGTACTTCCCAGGAAGGGTCCAGGCCCCAGGTTTTCCCTCGCCTCCTCCCTCTGGCCGGCCCCCAAGGCCGGTGCCAGCTGTTGGCACTGCAGGGACACATTCCCTGGGTGTCACACACGGCACACGGCCAGGCCCTGTGTTTAACAGTCTGCTGGCCACGAAGGTGGAGTGTCTGTCCCCGGGTTTGCTCAGGCAAGAGACCCAGACTGGGGGGCGGGGGGGCGGGGGGGATGTGATACAACCAGGTCGGACGTGAAAAATCCCACGTCCCGCTGCACTGGGTGGGGCGGAGCCGAGCGATTCCAGCCAGCTCCCGATGGCAGAGCGACCACGTTCCAGCAGCTCGGTTAAATGGAGATGGCATGTGTGGGGGCACTGCATGGACCACCTCCTGCCAGGGTACCCTGACACTGGGAGGGCATCACACTCCCACCTCCCGGGCAGGGCTGGGGGGGAAGAATCACACCCACCAACTCCTGGGGGAGGGATTGCACCCACTCCATCCTGAGGACCACCAGCGTTGGGGGGGGAGGCATCACACCCCCCACGCCCCCGTGCTGGGGTGGCATTGTACCCACCAACAACTCCCAGAGAGACCCAGTGCCAGGGGTGGGGGGCACTGCACCCACTACTTCCCAGGGATCCCCAGGGATGGCTGGCGTCACACCTGCAACCTCCAGGGCATCCCCAGTGCCAGGGGGGGTCACTGCACCCCTCTGCCCCCCAAGCCGGGACCCCCAGCGTGCCCCCCACCCCTCCCCTCTTACCGCAGCTCTCCGTCCAGAGCCTGGATGACGGCGGCGAAGCTGCGGCTGGTCTGGTTGAGGTAGCGGTAGCAGGTGCGGAGGCCACATCCCAGCGAGTCCTGCGGGCACAGCGGAGCCCAAGGGGCCGGTTGGAGCCGGGGGGCGGCC